>JAFBJS010005605.1:49974-77524 GCA_016785265.1 Paraplagusia blochii
AGTCAGCTAAGGTGGAGGGACGGTGGAGAGACCAGCCATGATGGATGGATTAGAGACAGAAGACAGGAGACAGAGCTGGAGGTGGAGGAGTTAAAAATGCTGAAATTCTCTTAAGGAGAGACAGGGATGGACAGGATCAGGAATGAGGTGATTAGAGGGACAACACAGACAGGAAGGTTTGGAGACAAAGCTAGAGAAGACAGATTGAGATGGTTTGGACATGTTCAGAGGAGGGACACAGTGGAGACATTGGTAGAAGAATGATCCTAGAGATGGAGCTACCAGGTAGGAGACAAAGAGGAGATTGATAGATGCAGTGAGGGAGGACATGGAGGTAGTTGGAGTCCGAGTTGAGGACACAGAGGACAGAGGGAGATGGAAATTGTTGACTCACTGTGGTAACTCCTGAGAAAAGGGACAAGATGAAAGGAGAAGAAGAAAGAAAGTATTTTCACTTTGAGATTTAATGTAAAATGTTTCATCAAACTCTGAGCCTACGCTGATGAAAACCTGCTGTTTTTCTGGTCCCAGGACTAAAATACACTTTTATTTAACCTGTCATTATGTCTGAACCACCAACAGGAGGCGGTGTGAGTAAAGTTCAGCCAGAGTTTGACGAGTCATTTTTTTTACTCACTCAACTCGACAGGTTCTGTGAGACGTGGACGTTGCTTGAATTTCCTCCCGTTGAGTTTGTCCAACACTTACGTCTTGTGGGTCTGCGGCCTTCACACCTGACGTCTCTCTCACCGCGTTCTCTTCTCTCACCAGAACAAATGTAATTATCAGCGCTGTTTGCCCTTCTCCTCTGTTTGTCCCTTGCTCCATTGGCTGTAGGTCTAATCAATTATGCAAATAGACGAGTGTTGTCCCAGAAAATGGGACGCCGTCAGCTCTCCTCCTGAAGGATGTTGACAAACCTCCTTATTTTGCCCGTGTCAATAAACCCGGGCTCCAAGTGCAGCCCGTACGAGGAACATGATCACAGGCTGTCAACGCAGTAATTGCCCTATGACTCACCGTCAACAGGGAGAGGGACACTCGGTGGACACGCGGACGTCCAGAGTTGACCGACCGGGTCAAAGTGACTCAAACAGGCTTTTTATACAATGTTACATTGTTAATTGCTAATTCCACAGCAGGAAAAAGTGACAAAGGTTGTGACGAAGACATTCTGATTGACTCAGTGTGACCTCACTGAAAAACACTGTGAGACAACTTGATGATGGATTTGAACCGGGAGCCTTGCGGAACCAAGTCTGCTACCTTAACCACAAGGCCCTTGGCTACCCTTAGCTAAATATAGTTAGAATACCAATGTTTTGATCACACATAGAGGTCGACGAATACAGAAATAGCTAAAGCTACCGTATGCTAAGCTCAGTTTTGTGTGTCATTACTATATTTAACACACACATAAGGCGCACCTGATTATAGGGGGCGTTATTTATATACAATCCACGCCCACACTTCCCCCTCTAACGTTCTCATGGTGTCCTCTACTAGGTCCACCTTACAACACAACACACACAAGCATACAAGTGTGCGTATTTAAAAAATACAGGGGGAGCAAAACAACGGCCACACTTCACCCTTTAACGTTCTCATGCCTTAAACAACAACAACACACACAGGGCTCACTCCACTATAACACGCGCCGCACATTTTGAAGAAAATCTAACATTTTTATGCGCACCTAATAGTCGTGAAAATACAGTAAATTCAAGATAAACTCTTGCTGATAGCTAATGTTGTTGCTATTGTACAAACCCTGAAGTTTCGATTTTGATACCAACTGATAGTGATACTGATATTTGCAGCCGTTTGTCCTGGAAACTGAGGTAAAAAACACATATTTGTCCAAATCCTGTCCTTTTGTTCTGAGCTCCTCAACATCAGAGGAAGAATAACCGCTAACGATCCTAACAATACAACATAATTGCGCTTATATCAAACCATAACATAATATTGGCCGACAGACACTTTTATTTGTATTAATTACTGGCATGATTTATTAAAATTAACTATGTATAATTCACAGCAGTCCACGCCCACACTTCTCCCTTTAAGGTTCTCATGGTGTCCTCTACTAGGTCCGCCTTACAACAACACACACACACAGAAGTGTGCGTATTTAAAAATACAGCAGGAGCAAAGCAACGCCCACACTTCTCCCTTTAAGGTTCTCATGGTGTCCTCTACTAGGTCCGCCTTACAACAACACACACACACAGAAGTGTGCGTATTTAAAAATACAGCAGGAGCAAAACAACGCCCACACTTCACCCTTTAACGTTCTCATGGTGTCCTCTACTAGGTCCGCCTTACAACAACACACACACACAGAAGTGTGTGTATTTAAAAATACAGCAGGAGCAAAACAACGCCCACACTTCACCCTTTAACGTTCTCATGGTGTCCTCTACTAGGTCCGCCTTATATGGCGCGCTGCACATTCTGAAGAAAATCTTAGACTTTTATGTGTGCCTTATAGTCGTGATATTTACATTTTGAACATTTAGGTTCACCTAAAATAATATTTTTGTTGTATTTTATGTGTCAGGTAGCATCATGTTACATCACGTCTGTCTCTGCAGCTTCTGTTCCACACATTCCTCGTGAAGATCAGACCCTGACTTTTTCTCAGAATCAAAAGAAAAGAACTCCACCTGCACCTCCGTCTGCTGAACTTCAAGTTAATAGCAGTGAATACTCTGAGTCTCGGTGGAACGCAGTGGCATTGATATGAGATTGGTTGGTAATGTGAGTCGACCTCTCAGACTCGCCTCCAACCATTTTATTCATATTTGTTATTTTTCTAAGTCCAATCTTGCTGCAATTTGAAGTCTTCATCATCCTGCACCAACAAATAGACAGGGGTGATGAAACAGTTTGACCCCGGTCAGAGAGACCCATAATGCCTCGGGAGTTGGGCTGTGCGGCCATCATTACACCTGCATATATACCTTTTTTTTTTTGTTTTTTTTTTTCCCTTTTTGTAGTAGCTGCCGGCTCCCCATGCAGGAACAGCACGTTATAATTAAGATCTCCTCTGATAAAGACATTTCCCTCTTTATGCTTGTTTCCCTAAATTAGCTTCCCGTCTTTTCCCCTGACATTAAGCAGATCATTGTGCTGAATGTTAGCATTATTTTTTTCCCCACTAATGCTCATTACCGGGAGCAGTGGGAGGGTGAAGAGTCAATTTCTTGCATGTCTTTCTGATTACACCGAGCAGAAAGTTGCACGTCCTAATTGCGACAGTGGAGATATTATTAAAGTACCTTTGATTCTGGGAGCTGTAATCTAATTTAACACAGCCGGTGTTCTGTATTACGTGACGGTGTGATTACACACTGCACCACACGGGCCGTCACCGTCTTTTTTTTTTTTTCCTTCTACTCCTGTACATTTTCAGTTTAACCCTAGGCCTCAAAGCTGTGATGAGATGTCAATTTAAAACAATCGCTGCTGCCGCTCTTCTAATTACACACTGTTACTGCAAATGTAATGCAGATTAAAATGAAGGGAGATGAGATATCAAGTGTTGAAACGAGATGTGATTTAAATACTGGGCTTTCAAAGGAGTAGACGGAAGATTTTTAACGATATCAAAATCAAATGCATTCCAAATACATTAGAAACCATGTAGAAAAAAACAAAACAGTTGGATTTATCTATAGTACAATGGATGGTAGAAGAAATATTGTTGTAAAAATCATGGGTGTGAATCTTTACTCGATCTGATTCATATCTTGATTCACAGGCTACAATCCGATTCATCCGATTCATATCTCGATTCATAAAGATTACTAAACGATCGATCCAGTTTGATCCGATTTGGTTCGTTTTTTGAATCTTGAATAAAAACTCAGCTTTCAACAACACGTTTTAATGTCATGTCTGTCGATCTTCGCAATAATTTCCTTTTATTTTCCTCCTTAAGATTGACACTAGCTGTACTTATTTGGTAGTTTTTTCCTAGGAACATTGAACGGAACTGTTGGACAGTTGAACTGGCATAAAGTTATGGGTCAAACTCAATATTCATTGAAAATAAACCATAAATGTGCACATTTTACCTTCTCTCCAGATACTAAATGTTTGTATTTTTCATATGAAAACATTGACTCTGGATTAACAATGTCAACACATGAGGAATTAGAAATAAAATTAGAAATAAATCAGACATCAGTGTTTTTTTGGTTTTTTTTATACAGACCTACATCTAATAAAACAAAATGTCTGTGTTATAACATAGACGTAACATAGAGGACACCATGAGAACCTTAAAGAAGGAAGTCTGGTTGTTGATTGTATATAAAACCGCGCCCTATAATCAGGTGCACCTTATGTGTGTGTTAAATAAAGTAATGACACACAAAACTGAGACTGAGCCTTTAGTACGGTGCTTACGGTACACATTTGAGATCAGGCCAAATAATACTACAATGTGGGCCAGATTTGGCCCCCGAGCCTCAGTTTGACACCTGTGGTCTAAGCGTAGGGGAACAATAATAAAGACCAGTGAACTTCTGGGCTGGTTAGTCAGCAGTTCCTCATGTTATAGATATTTTATAAGTAAAATAAAGACTTGAAGAAGGTTTATGTCCATGTTACTGTAGTTTTAGCTCAATCCCAACCAACACACACACACACACAGACACACACAAGCACAAGAAGGATACTACTGCAGTAGAATTTGTCTCTGGTGATGAATTCCCTGTGGTGTCTCCTGAGACGTCCAGCCCATGCTGACAAACCAACACATTTTTCACTCTCCGTCCTCGTCTTCTCTCTCTTCTTTCTCTGGTTTCCTCTCTTATATCCCAGAATTTATTTATTTTTTGCCCCCCAACCTGCCTCACCCTGCCCCGCTCCTCCTCAAAAACAAAAATCTTCATCACTGTAAAATGTGATGATGATTTATAGCCGTAATGACGTGGATTAAAAGATTGCAGAAAGTCAAAAGTTCAGGAAAAATAATCCAGGACGTTACAAATGAAGGTCATTTTTTTTTCTTTTCCTGCTCCTTGTAATAATAAAAATGTTCTCATTAACATTAAATGGTTTTATTGTAGCGTAGGACTTTGTTCCTGAACACAACTTTGGTCTAAATTATATTTATGAATGTTTGTCTACTTATAATTTCGATGTATTTACATACATTTGTACCATGCTCTTGTTCTTGTTGACAACTATATATTTCCTATACATAATCCAACATTAACAACAATATTCAACAATAATATTTGCGCTAACGTCTGCTCTCCTCCTCACTCTGGTTATTAAGACTGAAACTGAACACCGTGGTTGTTGGTGCTGAGCTTCATTATCCCGGCAGGAGAATTCACAAGTCGTGTTATTTTATTTATTTTACTTTTTTTTTTCCATGTTTGGCTTCAGCCGGTGTTGATTGGTCCCATCCTCGGGCTCTGCACCAAAGATGAACCTTCCCTAAATAATTTTAGCCTCATCCATTTTTAATGATTGTAGTAAATTGAACCGCCATTTCCCACAAATCAGAAAAACATACTTGGGAATGGTGGAAGTGAGGCCCGGAATATTAAAACCCACGTATCTTTGCTAGCATTGCTCTAAAGTGTCACGGCGTT
This sequence comes from Paraplagusia blochii, assembly GCA_016785265.1. Lineage (NCBI taxonomy): Eukaryota > Metazoa > Chordata > Actinopteri > Pleuronectiformes > Cynoglossidae > Paraplagusia > Paraplagusia blochii. The sequence continues at coordinate 55,590 of JAFBJS010005605.1, forward strand.
GGACCAAAAGAGTCTCTAGGAACAATCCCGGTGAGTTCCGGGCCTGAATAATACCAATAAATATCAGTTTTGTCTCGTCCCAGGGCAGGACTCTTGTCAGGCAGAGCTTTTATTGCAGACTTTTAGAATCACTAAACAGATTTTGTCCTTGTACGAAACAGGAACAGGGATATTATTATGTGTCCAGGGCTGCGATCTGAAGAGAAAGAAAAATAATAAAGTTTGGAAAAGACAAGATGAAAACGACTACATTAGTTAAAGGCGTTGGAGAAGGAGACGCAGGACAGGAGTGAAATAGAACGGAAACTAAAGAGAATAAAAACGACAAAATTGTTCATTTTACTTCCTGTCCAACAACAAGGGCTGGAGGAATTGGAAACTTCAGCGTTCCCTAATCTCCCCATCACCTTCCCATCTAAGAAAAATCTTGAACCCTGATTTAATTTAAATATGAAACGGTGAGATGGAGATTGTCGCCAAAGGTACATTTAAATCTAGAATTTTCTGAAGTCCTGATAACATCCCAGCGGAATAATTTCGATATTAGATTCACTTCCTGCCGAGGAACTTCCCCGGCCGTCACCTTCCAGACAGGTGTCACATCCGGAAATGTGGTCTGTGGGCAGTAGATCATGTGCCCGTCATGGGCCTTATCTGCAGACTGCCACATGGCTACTTGACAGCTGGTTGGAGGCTCTGCATCAGTGTGAGCCTCCGTCCCCACATCAGCATCAATCTTTCTCTCCACCCTTTGAAACCTGGAAGATTTTTACACTTTTTTTTCCCAACATTTCGATTTTGGCAACAAAGCAATTTCACCCCATGTTTTTGAACTCTCACCTCGGGCTCTTTGAACTTGACTTTATCTTAAAATTGACTATTTAGTCTTCACTCACATAACGATCCGATACATATATCGATTCACAAGCTACGATCCGATTCAGGAACGATTCATTCATAAAAAGTTTTGATGATCGATCCAGTTTGATCCGATTCGATTCAGTTTTTTGTATCTTGAATAAAAATGTCACTTTCAACAACACTATACAGCTACCAGTCTTTTTTTGTTAGTTTCTTAGTTTAGTGTCTTAAAAGGGCGGAAGCGGCTAATGTCGCACCTATTTCTAACGTCAATTTATGGGCGAGGCCGTGGGGCAGGAAGCCGATCCACTGACAAAAATCCGAACCATTGGATCGTTTTACTTACTTTTCAATTGATCGGGGCTTTTTGACTGGTACACTTGGATCGTGTAGGTCCCAGAACGATAACCGATCCAAAACGATTCATCTGCACAACCCTAATATTTATGGCACCGTTTGTACCTTTTCAGTTTGATTGTATATTTTAATAAGTAGTAACCTTTACAAGTTGCGTTACTGGGTGGTGGCACATGTGGTCGGACATGTGGTTCTTCTTTCTACCAGATGGTTCAGGATGAAGCCAGCTGTGCACGGAAGACACCTCACTCCCAGGTTGGTTCCTATTCCCCAACCACACATGGTCCCAAACCCAGACAAACCAGGGAGGGTTCAAACGGGAAGGACATTTGAGGTAAAAATAAACACTTGATATCAACTAGTTACCATAGTTTTTAAGGTCAACAATTCCTAAATTCCTACAAAACATTAATGTTTTATATAATACCTTGCAGTGCACCATCAAACTGAATATATAGATTAAATATAAATCAAAATAGAGTCAAAACGAGGCCTGTTTATCTAAACACATTACTGATAAAGTGGCAGGAATTGAAGAAAGAGACGGATACTCACAAATTTCAGACTTTCAGTGTGTAATATTTCTAGTTTGACCAGTTTTGTCCTCGGTGAGGGTCTTGCTCTGGAAGAAATGAGACGTATGCACCTTTCAGACATAATATTTTGTTCATATAAAAAAAAAATCTCAGTTTCCACAATGACGTGTGTCTTTTATTAACATTTCTACCATCCATAAATTATCAAATCACGTAAGCGTTTAATTATTAATGTCCATAAATAAAATATCTTCATAAATGTCCCTTGAATATGCACAAATCGTACTTAACTTTTACCCTATTTTTCACATCTATCCTTTGCATCAGCTTCATTAAATTCATTCACAGGACTTTTCTGCTGAATGTGTCTCCAGAGGTCGTCCAGCTTCCATTTTTTCCACAGTTTTCCATCAGAAAACTCTTTTACTGCAGACTTTTCTCACTTGAATAAAGAGAAAAATTCCTCCAGAACCAGAACCGCTGGTTCTTATATTTGCACAAACTCCAGAAGCCTTGGAAACTTCAGGAAACTCGGTTCTTTCTTAGCTTGGTTTGTTGAGTGGACGGATCATTCACTGTCAGGTCGTTTCACCATGTATGTATTGTCAGAATACTGTCATTGCCTGTGGGAGTGTTCCGCCGTGATTGGCTGAGTAATTGCATCGTATCTTCTGATTGGCAGGACACCTGTCACTCACTGAGTCACACAGCAAGATGCTAAAGCTGGATACGTTCCTTTCAAAAGCTATGTTTTAGTGAATATTAGGGGTGTGAGTCTTCACTCACCGATCCGATTCATATCTCGATTCACAGGCTACGATCCGATTCAGAAACGATTCATGAAAAATATTAAACTATCGATCCAGTTCGATCCGATTCGGTTCAGTTCGAATCATTTTTTGAATATTGAATGATAATAACAGCCTTGAGGTGGTGGTTAAAGAGGCGGACTCCAGGTCCGGGAGGTTGCAGGTTTGAGTCCATCAGCTAGGTGTGAAATAAAGGGGTTGCGTTTCGATGTGTTTAGTGTCACAATGACAAGTAATTCACTTTCATTAGGTTCAAATAGTTTAAATGGCCACATTCGTTATAAAAGGAAGCTCAGGCAAAAGGTCACACGTTCAATCACTTAAATAAATGAAATTCTTAAAGGTTATTATGTCATTATTGTCCGATAAAAATCCAGAAAAGTGTGGCTTGGTTAGTTTGAAGAAGAACGCTGGATTTATTTTATACCTTTCACCTGTTCACCGCGGGGAAAAAAACAATACCATCCGGCCAATGAGAGCGTCCCAACACTCTTCAGATGACCTTGAAGGCAACACTGGCTCTTACAATGTGGAACTAATTGCAACACAAGGACTCATTAGCCAATGACAGTCCTTCTCCCATGGGCTGCGTTTCCTCATCATCCCCCTGGACGATCCAGCCACCTCCTCCACCTCCTCCTCCTCCACCACCTCCTCCTTCACCTCACCCCTACCCTGCCCCCCCACCCTGATCTCCACAATGTCGTGACATTATAAAATAAAAAAAAATGCTACATCACAACATTATGCTACAGGAACTGTCCCGCTGTCATGTGACGAGAAATAGAGATTTTATTTTATTTGTCCGTAGAAATGTCTCTTTATTACAATACAAAAGCGAATAATTTGGACTGTCATCTCCGTAACAAATCACTACGGAGAGAAAATAATGACGTTGATTAAAAGAGTCCGGGCAGATAAATTGGACGGGCCATTTAATTTCATTAGATATTGTTGGTGTTCTTGAAGCCTGGTCACAAATGAGCTCATTAATTACATTTTTTTTGTTTTTTCAATTTCATTTTTTAACATCAAACAAAAAAAAAGGCTAACCTGTTATTTTAAACCACATGCTGTTTTTTCTTACTGTGATTATACACTTGACTGGTTGATTGGCCCTGGGCTTTTATTGATGGAAAATAAGTAACTTTTGTTCTTTTTGGTAAGGCTTTTGTTTTTAGAGAAATGTCCATTTACCTGGAGTCCAACTCTGTTTACATTTCACCTGGTGAACTTTTAGCTAGTTTGGCTCCGTCGTCCACTAATAACCTTGTATACCGGTCTGGTAGCAGAAAATTATAGGCTGTCTGCACTTGAGAAATCCTTGTTGTGTCCATGCACAGTTAATTCAGGTAGGAAGATTTCATAGGTAGGAAAATATTTCAGGACACTGCAAATTTCATTGTTGTAAGGGTTATTTATCTGCCACAACTTAACGACCAGTTCGTGAAAATTTAACCGGTCATTGGCATAAATAAGGTTGCGGAACACTGGTCTACACTATATGTGAAGTACCTGGGGGGGGGCGATAGAGAGCTTTTGCACTAGCATGCTACTATCAACGACACATTAACACCTTTTCACTTCGCAGCATTACAAAGCACAATCTAGGGAATAACACAACTGTGGTTCAATACACCGGGGACAAGTAGTCTACTCCCTCTGCACCACCCCTCCCACCTTCTCCGCCCTTGCTGTTCTTTTGGCTGTTCCTACATGTATAGAATGAGCTGAAGTCCCCAAGTGTGTCATTGGATTACAGTGACATTACAGTCACATGTTAGGAAAGGGCGAAGGCGGGTGGAGCAGGAGGTGGAGGTGAACTATACATACAGGCTCCAGCTGTGCATTTTTTTGAGGTGTAGAATTCTGAATTTGGTTGCAAATTCAAAAAAAAATAATGGAGAAAATTTTAACTTTGTCATTTTCAGATATGACAATTCCCAGAGTGTGGACGTGTGGACGTGTGCCCAGTCACACCTCCACTTAAACAATGTCCACACGCAGAGAGACACAGCCCTCTTTTCTCCTGTTATCTTTTTGTTCTCCTCTTCGTTCTGCTTGGTTGATTGGGAAAACAGCCAGGGACCAGAAAAGGTCAAGTGGCTCTGCTCTCCTTCCTTCCACTCCTCCTTCCCCTCCTCATCATCGCACTCCCTGTGTCGACGTGGGAGGAAGGAGTAACAGGCGTCAGCGTGAAAGTGTTACACGATAATGAGAAGAGCAATCTGAGCAACGTGTCGTCAGGAAATTGTCATTGTTCAGTGTCTGTCGTTTGAGAGTTTCTATTTGTAAAGACACAATAAAGGTTTTCCAAGGCTGGGACGTGTGAGCACGTATTGGTGGTGGTCTTCCAGGTGGGTCTCTGCAGGAGCCAAGGTCAAGCTGACCATCAAGAATTCGCAAAATTGGATCCTGTCTCAAGGGGGCTGAGCCTCTGAACAGAAGCCCACCGTCCACCACTCAAATCAATGTTGTGTGGATGCCAATCACCAGGTACTTTCTGCCAGTTCTTGTTGTGTTGTTGTCCAAGGTCACAGGCTGCTGTCGGAAAGAGACAAGAGTAGAAGAAGAACCGGTTCCACCGGTCGTTGTACAAGAACAGACTCACATACGTGCTCCACAAAATGGGTCCGCTGCATTTAGCCAGTCTCTGGGGAGCCATGGGTGCTTCAGTACCCTCGGGGGAGTGGGGGAATTTTTGGTGCTTACTCAACAGACAGAAAAGTAAAACAACAGTTGGTCCAAAACAGGCCACGTTGTCCATAATTGTCCCAGTTGTTTGTTAATTTAGTCTAAGGTGAAGTGGGTTCAGTTTCACAGAAGGTTCCCTTTGTGCCAACTGATAGATTACACACCGTCTCTGGGCACGCTCAAAATAATGTTACAAATGATGCGCAACATGGATTTTCAACATTGAACTTAAGGAAAATACGCGGTATATCATTTTAAAAACTTGGCCCATGAATATAGAGTCTCCGAGGTCGATGTTACGGTATTTCAAAACCATAAGGCGCTACGTACCAAAAGGCACAGTCCCTGTTTCGTGTGCCACTACTATAATACAGGTTTTATATACAATCCACGCCCACACTTCCCCCTTTAACGTTCTCATGGTGTCCTCTACCATGTCCACCTTACAACAACGACACACATAGGGCGCACTGCACTATAGGGTGCGCTGCACATTTTGAAACCCGCCGATTTGAAAATTAATTTGGTCATTTTTGTGAAACGTCTAAATCCGTTGACAACATTTTATAGTGCGTGGGGTACCTATATTTATTGGTGTCATTTTCGCGTCAAAATTGTGCCGAAAAAAGATGTTTATCTATCTTGAACATTCTCGCTAAAGCCGGAAGTAAAACTTATGCGGCATTTTGTCAACGGAGCTGTGATTGGCTACTAAATATAGGACTTTGTCGGAGAGTTTAGTCTTTGGGATCTTCTTTTGCGAAATCGTCATCTAGCTAGTTTTGCTAACACTGTTGACACGAAACACTGGGGAACTTTAGCAGGTCCAACTAGACCTAGCACTTCACAACCTCTCACCCCTGTAGCTGACAGACAGGTTCATTCCGAGGGAGGTCTACTTACTTTAAACTTTCAATTTATTTATTTTCGCCGATGTTTGTTTATCAAATAGCATATGCAAGGCCAACGCCTCTGAAGTGGGGAACAAGTAGTAAATTGATTTTGACATTTTCAACTCGACTTGGTCAAATTAAAGCTTCATATTCAGCTGTAAATATTATCATCATATAAATATGAACTACAAATATGTTAATTGTCATCATACATTCTTTTGTGTGTATTTAGTAAAGTTGAACGTTTTGGAATTTTATTGATATTTTTATAATATTTCAGGAAAATAATGCCTTAATTGCTTTAAAAATGGGTGTAACCTCCCTCTGATCCCCCCACCAGGCTTCGTCCTGGACCTGACTTGGGCGACACTGGCCCCTAAAGTCTTAACTTTAGGTTTGGACCAACAGGATGGACCTTCTGGTCTTTGGGAGCTTGCTGGACTTGCCTCCTGAGTGATGTTTTCCTTCGTGACCACACTTGACTGCATATGGGGCAGGGGGCGGGAGGGCCTTATGGGAATCCTCATCCTTCCAAAAGAAATAAACTGGTTTGTCTTCCTCTCAACTTCTCATGAGGGAATTGACCGGAATGACGGAAAGCCTTCCCAAATACATTTTGGACATTTCTGCGCGACTCAGATGGATTGTGATGGACTTAGCAATGATGATGGATGTTTGATGTACGATGGAGGTTGAGAATTAACTAATGGTCTTTTGAAAAATTGGAGCTGGAGGTGACATTGTTGTGACGGCATCGGTCCGACCGCGACATCATTTCATTTGAGGGAATGAAATCCAGTCCGTTGTGTTTGGACGTACGTCACGGATGATGAGAGCGGAGACACAGAGTGATGGAGAGAGCAGAGCTGTTGGCCTATGTCCTCGGTGAGTAATGACCACTGAGGAGGAGGAGGAGGATAGATGATCATGTTCATCAGCTCCCCCCGCTGCTCCAACCACCTCCACCTCCTCCTCCACCCATTCAGAGGAGGATCAGTCAAGCTGAGGAACCGCATTCTGTGCTTCAGTGTGGGTTCATGTGTCTGTGATGACGAGGCCACGTTTGATTACAGTGTGGACATGTTGTCTCTGGACATGTCCTGAACACTGGATGTTTCTGCTCCAGCCGGGGGGGAAGGGTGGAGCAGCCTCAACACTTTGGGAAGATCTTGATCTTTGTGTGGATCTTCAGACGTCAGAACATTGATACATTTATTTTTTAATAAAATAATTTACAAGTAATTTAATAACAATTTATAAAATGGAATAAAGGTTAAAAAAGAAAGGTTTTGGGCTGTTTTGCCTGAATTGTTTGTTTGTCCTGCACCGGTTAATAAAGGACATTTTTATTGTCAACAGACTTTGATTAAAGGGACGGTCATGTAGTGATTGGACTATTTTTATCTGCCCCAGAGCTTGAGAGCAGAAATTTGATTAGAACCTAATGAATAATTATGTCCAATTATATGTCCAATGTACATGTCCAATTGTAGTGACTGGATGTGAGTGGAGCTAATGTTAATTGTAATAATAATGTGGGGAAAAAAACCCTAGACTTTCTATAGAAAGGGTTCAAAAACCTTTTCATCTCAAAAATGAATGTTTTTAATGTTTTCCTTCTCGTTTGATCTTCGTCCTGTTTGTCCACAAAAAAGAAAAAGGATCCAACCTGACTGATCAGGATTGATGTTTGTTTGCTTTGTGCAAAAACACAATGAACATGTTTCCTGTCTTTAAGTGGCGAGCGATCAATAGTCCCCAGAGTCGGAGTGATTTCCGTTACAGCACTGATCATTGGTCAATTCCACGAGGCGTTTGTTGCTGCTTTTTGAAAACTGCGAGAATCGGAAGATTTGGTGAAAATCTCTGGAGGAAGAGAAATGATTTGATATATTTTTAAAGGTTGATGGAGCCACATTTTCAGCATCTTCATTGACATGGAGTTGGTCTGAGGTGGAGTTTTGAGATTGTTATTGGCTGATTGTAGCTGAATGTCAGTTACCTAGTGGTGACGAGTTGTCACTACGTTTATCAGTGATACCAGACATGGGCCAATATTTTATCTAAAATCCTTGACGCCTTTTCTACACTATCTATCGGGGAAATGCAGAACGATAATGTTAATGAAATTCAATGCTAGCTTTTAGACAAGTTTTGGGACCGGATCCGAACACCAGGTCTGATCTGTTCGGTATGTGACCCAGTCAGAGTGGCCATCTCTGCATATCAACCATAGGCCTTCAGTGACATCATAGTTCTGTGACGTCAAATGAATACCCCTCATAATAGCATCAGTATGACACTAGGACTTCAGAATCCACACAGAATCACATACGTGAGCCTTCTACGCAGGGCCAGCTAGAAGGCCCAGATGTGGCAATCTCGCAAGATGATTGGTCTGAGCGCTATAAAATGAATTGGCTGTGTCTATTGACTTACAGTGGGCAGGGCCTTCACTTTTGATTCTGGAGGCTCTGGCAGATTTTCCGGTACCTTACAACACTAGCTAGCTCAAATATGTTTGGATAACAAGTTTTTATCAAACTTTTAAAATGAAAACTCTTTTTATATTAATAAAAAAATAAATAATAATACAATTTTATTTTAAAATATTTATGAATAAATGTGTGCTTTTCTTAGGCCAGCAGAGAAGGCTTTGCTGGCCCTGACGGCTCCTCACTGCTAAATAAAGATGGGATTTTTTCCCTATATATAAAGTCTCCCGATACCTTATATACACACTTTTATACCAGAGACTGTCCTCTGTCTGCTCCTGTTTCTGGTCCTGGTCCTGGTAATGAAGGACACTCAGCTCAGCCGCGGGTGGAAACACACCTGGCTGCAGCCTGAGAGCCTGAAGGTTTCCGCTCTTTGATAGGTCCGCTCTCAGGACCTGCCTCCTCCTCCTCCACCTCCTGCTCTACTCCTACTCCACTCCTACTCCATTGCGCGCTGCGCGTGTCAATCTCCGCCGTTGAACCCTCCCCCGAGATATGAAGTAGACCGTGCGGCTCCGCGGATCAGGCACTAGTTGCCCAGACAGACGCTCGTCAGCTCCGCACTCTGTCTCACAGAAGTCCGCCTCCCTCTCTGTCTCTCTCTCTCTCTCTCTCTGTCTCTCCCCGGTCTCTCCTCTGTCTCTGTCTCGGTTTCTGTCTCCGCTGCGTTTTGCGTTTTTGCGCGCAGGCTGGAAGAGCGATGACCAGAGCCCCGCGGAACTGTCCAGACAAACATGGATCTCCGTAAAACGCTGCCGCTTCCGTTGCTTTGGATATTATTGCTGAGCCGAGTGGACGAGTCTCAGGCAGAAGAAGGTACGAACGAGTCTTTGTCCATAATCATGCTGTTAATAATCAGACGCTTTAATGCACTGGGGACGTGCGCTTTTCTGGCTCTGAAGGTTCGCGGCTCCAAGCGGCTCCGTCCGGCGGCGGAGAACACATGTGGGGGGGAAGTAGTTGCTCCTGTCCGCCGGTGTGAGACAGGTCCATCAGTTGGACCAGACTTGAGAATGTGAGCTGTCTGTCTGTGCACTGTGTTTCATCCTGTATGTCTTAGTCCCGTGTCTGTCAGATGTTTCAGCTCCACATGCTGTGACACGGTCTCCTCCAACTTCCAGCCTCTGACACAGAAACGTCACTTTTTATCACCGCTCTTCACCAGAGGGAGGACATTCTCTGATTTTGTCTTTTTTCCTCCTGGTTCTTTGTGCGTCTCCACTGACTGACGCTCTGGTCCACTCTCCTGTCTCAGCAGACTGTCCAAGAGTGCACGGTCCTGTCTTTGTCCCTGGTTGTAGAGTCTACACAGGGATGTTGAAAATAAATAATAATTGTGGAGGAAATTAGACTGATGTGGGACTGGGATTTTGGAGCTGATGTGTCTCTGCTGTTATTGTTTCAAACTGATCAAAAGTTTGTGGATCAATGCTGGAATGTGTGTGTGTGTGTGTGTGTGTCCATGCTGGTGTGTGTGAGTGTGTGTTCTAGTGTGTGTGTGCTGAGGTGAAGCAGCCGGAATGAAGTGATCCTAATCAGTTCTGAGATTGTTGAGTGGAAAGGAACATAATGGCTTCAGAGCCAAGGAGGTGGGCTTTATTATTGAGTAACACACACACACACACACACACACACACACACACACACACACACGGTGAGGATGCATATTGGGCACAACACAAGCCCTACATCACTGACACACATTCAAATGCTCTCAGGATTAAACGCACACACTCTTCTGACATGAACATGTTGCACTGGCATGCAAGATCTTCTCATGGAACGCCTGAGTGTGTGTGTGTGTCTCTGTGTGTGTGTGTATCCACAAATGCAATCGTGCCCCTAGATTTCCTCCCCCTTGCACACACTCCACTTCCTCCCGGACTCTCCTCTTGCCAGATTGATTCAATTCCCTGGAATGCCGACCGTAGCTGGATTTGGACGTTGGCTTTTGTTTAATTGATGCTGAGATTAATTGTTGTGAAAGCAGTTTTGCTCCTGAAGGCTGATGTTGGCAGACGTTCATCTGCTGTTCGGAAGGATTTGGGAAAAAGAGAAGCACGGGAGGGATTTTTCTCCCTTTTTCCCTCCCATTATGTCCATATTAAATGAGGCAATTTATGTAGCTGTCACTCTGTGTTTGTTCTCCAAAAGTAAGCAGCGTCTTTTTTAGGACTGTCTTGGTGTTGATGCCAGGATTTCACCCTCCAAAAATATGAAAAAGAAGGGTTTTTTTAACGGAACAGAGAGCGTGTGATTGGTTGGAATAGTAATTGAGTTTGCAGCATTTAATAAAAACATAAATACTTATAAATATTTATTGTCATGAACTCTGGGGACATGTATCACGACACCACATCACAGTTTACTGTAATACTTTTGGAGCGATGATCTATCGAGTTGTCTTTCGACAAAGACTTTGCAGGAAAACTGTCTGGATGGAAAAAAAGACATAAAAATATTCAAAGTCACAGCGTAGAAGTTTATATTTTTATATTTCCTATAAGTTATTTATTCTCATAGATATTTATAGAGGTCAGAATTTTGTTTTTGATAATTTACTACGACGCCATATTTCTGTCTTACGTCTTCAGTAATGAACCCGACTCATTTAACCAGTGAGGACAGACTCACCTTGACGAGTCCTTTAGTGATTGTCCAGCTGTTCAGAGAACTGGACATATTTGATAATGACCGTATGACAGACAAGACCAGGGACGTTATGGACCAGAGTTGATGACAGAATCTCCACCTCCTTCGTCTGTCTTCCTCTATTATGATGTCTTTCATCCAATCATGTTGTCCTTCATCTTGTCTCTTTTTCTGTCTCTTTCTCTTTAATCTGCATCTACTTTATGATCCGAACTCCTCTGCTCCTCTGTGCTCCTCCATCCTCCCCACCTCACTCTTCCCCTTTGTTCTCCCCGCAATCCTCCAATATTTCATCTCCCCTCTCCCCTTTTTTCTCCTTACCCCTCCACTCCCCCATTTTTCATTACTGTCTCCCCTGCACTCCCGTGCACATGCATGCCTCCTAGCATGTAGAGCTGACTTGGCAAACACTAAGCGGGGACATCGGGGCGTCCACCATCCGACTCCGGCTCGCTTCATCTGGCCACTCCCCCTCCCTCCAGGCCGTCCCTCTTCTTACCCGCCCCCCCCACACCTCAGTGCTAACACACCTTGGCATCTCATTGGGATCTCATTTACTTCTCCCTTCCCTCACCTCACTTCACCTCCCCTCCCTTCTCCCGCTGCGTCCCTCTGCATCCGTCCATTCTGCAGCAGGCTGAGGGAGTCAGGGGACTTGTGGTTGGAGATGGGAGGTGGAGGTGTGGGTGGGGGGGCAGAGAGCAGGTACAGAACAATAGAGGCAGAGTGTGAGAGAGGAGTGAAGTGATTGAGAGGGAGTCAGAAAACTGCAGTGTAACCTGTGAGATCATCCTGTCGCAGCCGGGCCGTAGCTCTGTGCCTGGTGGAGTCGAGATGACGGAGGTGACTCTCGGTGGCTGCTCGGTGTTTACCTGCAGCTTTATTACACCCATGTGCTGCAGAGACCTCGCTTGTCGCGTGTGTTTTGAAGTAATGGCCTGTGATGCAGGGATAATTTATGTTGCTATTAAACACGTCAGAAGCCATTATGGAAAGTATTTGCACTCAAAGAAAGTCTTATATTAGACGGTGAAGTTCAGGTTGGCTGAGTGTCCACGGCTGCCGGGCAGGATCAGGAGAAACATCTTGAAGACCGTAGTTACTTTAAATTACGACGTTAACTAATAAAATAATTCTGCACTTAAAAAATGTCTTTGTTGAAATATTGAAATGTAAAATTTAATTCAAACCACATGGTTTCTGACTGAAATCCACCATCTCTATTCAAAATACCTGTTTAATATGTCTAAGAAATACTTTATATATGTTATAGACATCATAGAACATGTTCTGGGCTTATTTTCCTGATCAACACAGGCTATAAATACATTTAAAATGACATTAATGGCCATTAAAGAATGTTTTTTTTCCTGGTTTTCCTGGATTTCCCTGCCGTCGTTTGATTGTTGTTTCCTACCGTACGGATCAGATCTCAGTTCCTTCCCCTGTGGTTCAGTGTGTGTTTACGTGACAGCTCGTCACAGAACAGATCACAGGTGTGAGTTGTTTTCCTCTGGATTCTCATCCTTGTATTTATATTTCCATTTCTTTTTCAGTCCACTCCTGTTTTTTTGTTTTTGAAGTGGAGCCAGTGGGTCTCAGCCTCCATGCAAATTCCACTCCATCTGGAGATGAAACGTTTTTCAAATTGCAGTCGCATTTTCACACACACACTCAGGCTTGGGCCTTTTTTTTATTGACTTTCCTGCACAAGTGCATCTCGTAAATATGCATTACAGCGGACTAAACCTGAAAAGTAGTGGTTTCCTCCCCCCTCTGGACTCCAAGACTGTCCACACTCATAATCACTGTAAAACACTTTGCATAACTTCAGTCACATCACATGTTTAATAAAATGCCTATTTGAGAGTATGGACAATTTTGACGATTTTATTGAGGCAGAATCAAAGTGAGGCATTCAGGGCTGTAGGAATATTCAACCATGTTCCTGTTTCTGGACTGTTGTCTACTGAAGCAGCTCCAATGCTAACTGAACACAGGTGCACACTCCTTGCAAGTAAGGCAACTGAATTTTAAAGGGTTTTTCTTTAGCAGCATATTCTTTTGTTTGTTAGTCACAAGCGCAAATGCATTATTAGCTGGAAAGCTAATTTACTTATTTATTACCGCAGTTACAACAGTATCTGTTTGCAAAAAATTGTATCATTTTTTATACCCTTAACATTCACTTTTTTTAGACTTCACCCTGGTTTTGTTTGCCATGTAACCTTGTTTTATTTGCTTGCTAACAGCGAAATCACACTATGAGTAAGAGCCGTGTTGCAGGGCTTAAAAGGCTGGAAAACCATGGATTTTCTGCTCTTTATCGTTTATATCTATCACCATCAGGTCCCTATTCGATTGAATCCAGAATAGTCTAAAAAAAAACAACACGTAAGCACGGAGTTACGAACGTATTCTGAGAAGAACACACCTGAGCACGGAAACTTAACACATCAAAACACGTTTGTGAATTGTGGTACTCGCACGCAAATCGTGCTTTTAATTTGTAAAACTGCGCGCACACTAAGGTGTTTTTTTGAGACTCTTATTACGTGGCCCAGATTCGCGTGCGTAATTTTGCTACGTTGGTCCGTCACCAGCCAATCAGAAGTCTCGCTTGTTTGCAGCCAATCAGACGGCAGTGTCCCCACAAGGGTCCATGTGTGACGTCACTAAACTGCACGACGGATCCAAGTTCAAATCCAGCAGAAATAGCTTCTGGAAGCCGGAAAAAAAGAGTTTGTTAGCTTAATTTTGTTAATTTTTTTTTTTATATTAATCCTTAGGAATTACTGTAGAAAAACGTCCGTCAGAAAAGTCACAGCAGAGTGGTCCAGAGTGGGTTAGGGTTAGATCCTTACACCTAAACGGGATCCGTAGCGCAGTGTAGCCACGTCACAGACAACCGTGTGATTGGCTGCAAACAAGCAAGACTTCTGATTGGCTGGTGATGGACCGACGTAGCAAAATTACGCACGCCAATCTGGTCCACGTAATAAGAGTCTCAAAAATACACCTTAGTGTGCGCACAGTTTCACAAATTAAAAGCACGATTTGCATGTGCGTACCACAATTCAAAAACCTAGTTTGAGGAATTCACGAAGGTATTTTGAAGAATTCACAAACGTTTTTTGACGCGTGTAGCATTTTTACCTTCCTGTTCTTCCCTGAATACGTTCGTGGATTCATGCTAACGTGTGTGTTCTTTTTGAGACTATTCTGGCTCCATATTATTCCCACCAACATTAGACTCATTCACATCACATGTTCAGAAAGAGGAAACAAAAGACTTTCCTAGGCTGGAAACATTTCTTTCTCTGGAAACCCATGTCACTCAGGTGTAATCTGACTAACACTGGCTTTGCTGGCGTTTGCCAGACTGGCAGAGGAGACGTGCTCTGCTCTGTGCTGCCCTCTCAGGCATCATTTGGGACTAATTGTGTGTGATTTATTCAGGCTTATTTCTGCTCTGCTGCCGCTGCCACTGCAGGCCCCTGATTGCACCTGTCCATCTTCTGCTGCCAAGATCAGCCACAGACCTGAGTGTGTGTGTGTGTGTGTGTGTGTGTTTCTGCGAGTGTGTTGGATCAGATGACTCTGACCTCTGCGGACACAAAAGGTCATTAGTGATTTGTGGAGATGGCAGGCGTAGCGTAGCATCGTCCCTTTGTCGGAGCCCGGGTGACATTGTCATTTTCCCGGAAAGGCGAGATTAGGGCGGAGATAGGAGCGAGAGGCGGAGGAAGGAGGGTGGAAAATGAAAAAGATCCTAAAAATGATGCATTTCAAGAAGGGAAGGGAGGGAGCAGAGGTGTGTCGGGGTTCAGGGGTGAGGAGCGGGAGAGAGCGGATGTGGGAGTGACAGGAGGGAAATTAGAAGGGAGTGAAAAGCAGGTGGGAGGGAACGAGTGACGGGGGAGTCGTTAGCTGCCACCATGGTCTTTGTTCCCCTGGTCCTAATGAAACGTACCAGGACTTCCTGTAACAAGTCAGTGCATCAGCCGGACCTGATTCTTATTTACCTCCCACTGCCCTCCCCCGGGGCACATTGACGGAGACTGATAGACTGATGAATTGCAAGTGCAGGGGAGAAATTTGTGTTTATTGAATCCCAATCGGGTCACCTTCTTTCACGCTGAACAGCAGGAGTGGGGACACTGTTGAGCAGCGGCGGTTCCATTCTGCTGGATCGGCACGAACAACGATCCACCGGCAGCAGAACGTGTGTGTGGTTAAACAGAGCTGGTCAATGAAGGTGCACACAAACCTAGACTGTTGTTGTTGTATCGATGTGTTTGTTTGAAGTGTTGTGTCATCTGCTGCTGGTGGAACAGGTGTTGTGTTTGGTCCTCAAGCTCAGGTTCATATATCGGTAGGTGTTTATCTCCTCCTCTGAAAATACATGAAGTCTTTTAAATGAATGTGAATTTAATAATCACACAGTTGGTGCAGACAGTGGGATTGATGGCGTTTTGCAGCTCGGAAATAGAACCACATCTGTTCTAAGTTGGCGTCGTCACCTCCTCGTTAGCGGAGCCATAAATTACAGACTCTTGCAGTGAGATTAACCTATTAAAGGTTTATAACAAACATAACAATTGTACCCGTCACCAATGAAAACACTGGAAGAGGCTAATGAAGGCTGGGCCTTCAGTTAGCATGTTAGCATGCTTAAACGTGTTTCGGCAGACGATGTGAAATTCATCAATGTGGTTCTTATTGATTGTTGCGTTTGGGAAGGTTCTCTAAGGGTCATATACAAAACAGAAGTGTAGATACAGCCGAAGCACCAACCAACACCCACCCATCCACCCACCCATCCACCCACGCTGCCAGAATCATTGAATCCTGTCATTTTTCTGCCGCGTTTCCAGCCTCATACTTCACCTCTGCAGCCTTTCGTTGGGACACTAATAGATGAGAGGAGTTTCTTGGCAGGAAGGGTTGTGTGTGTCCTGAAGTGTCTGAAGTTGATAAATGTCACCGCTGTGATTTTGTTTCAGCCCCGTAGCTGCTGCGCTCTGGGCGCAATCTTCTCTCCTCAAACCTCCCAAGATTTGTTGTAGCATCAGAAGTAAACACTGAAGCACATTAATGCCAGGCGAGGTGTGGGCGGTGCCTGGTGGGAATTTTTATTGACAACATAAGGTGGGGAGGCTGAGGGCCCAGTCAGTCAAACCGCCTTCAAACTTTTCTTACTTTGGTTTCAGTTTCCTGTGGGTTTTTTTTTTTTTTCGAGTTAAGGATGAAGAAAACTGCGTAAAAGCTTCAGGGCTGGAGAGGAACTTCTGGTCATGTCAAACTTCCCATGTAGCTCTGTAGCAATAATAGTAATCAGTATTGGGCAAGTTACTTTAAAAAAGTAACTTATTACTTTACTAGTTACTGCTCTGAAAAAGTAACTAGTTACATTACTAGTTACTAAAATATAAAAGTAACTAATTAGTTAATTAGTTACTTTACTTTAAAACACATTTACAAAGTTTAGTGTTGTGTTCTGTAGCAACTATCGTAATGAAATGTAGTGGAACAAAAAAAAAAACAAAATAGATGTTTAGACATTTTGACAAACATCTTTATCGTAACTGCAACTTGCTTTTGGGTGTGTGCTGCTGTACCGCGTTGTGTTTGTGAGACTGTTTATTTCCCTATGAGACAAGAAGACCCGCCCAGGTCTCTTTCTGATTGGCTTAGCCTGAAATGTCAACCTATGTCAACCGATTACCGCTCCTTTGCAACGCGTGAGTTTAGTTAGTGTGCACGGCCGTCTTTCACTCATGACAGGCTCCGCCTCCAGACAGTCCTCTCTGTGGCCAGGAGAAACCGTCCATTTGGACCACAGATAGTAACAAGTAGCGAGCCCCTTTACACCACAGTAACAATAATGGCGTTACGGAATGGGGAAAGTAACGCGTTACCTTATTAGTTACTGAGAAAAGTAGTTTTGTTACGCAACGCGTTAGTCCCAACACTGGCTAGTTGGAAGATTTTACATCTATTGTTTATATTTTGACTCCTGCAGTCCTATCCTGTATCTCAGTTGATATCTCTTAGCTTAAATGTGTCTTTTTTATCTACGAAGGACTTGGCTGATGCCTTACGAGTTCCTCTGGTGCAGCTGCAGTTATGTAACAGTTATAACTTGAGAAAACCAGATTACATCTGTGTTTTTTTTAACCCGACCCACAGTCCACTCCACGCGTCCGTGTCCCAGTGGGAGAGTAGACACTACATATTTCATGGAAACACAGGATTCCACGTCCAATCACGCCCGAGGTGTCCATGTGTCCCTTTGAAGATACCACGCACCTCCACGGCTGACCCTCCACCCCCATTAGTGTTCCCTCTCTGCTGTGTCAGTGTCTGCTCCACTGCCTCTGGCTGAGGACGGACGATGAGCGCTGACTCTTAATGTGCTTTCCGTGTCGTCCGCTGTAGCTGCTCCTGTCGTCCTCGTCTGAGGACGGCATGTGTGGTGGACCGGTGTTTTGTCTGCCTTTGACATGACTGCGTGGAACATGTTCCCTGGGTTCTCACTCTTATGTCACACATCTGCAGATCTTATACAACAGGCCGTTAAAGAAAAGCTAATGGTTGTTTGATGTAGGTTTGTGTCATAAACTTTTTATCTTAGTGACTGTCTTCTTCAGAATGGACACTTTGCATATTCCCGCAAGACTTGAGAGGTGGATTTTCTTGAAGTCTACCAGTAGATGAATCCCTTTGTGCCTGCACAAGCAGAGTTGATCACCACATAGTGTATTGGTGGTTTCAAGCTAATACCGTTTTCTCATTCAATTCGGAATCGAATACCGAAGTAGTTAATTCGGGATTTGATCCTGTATTAACTAACCCGCATTCGATTCACTTTGCATTCACATTCAGTTTAATTTGGTATTTGCTGCGCATTCGATACCCGCTTTGCATTCACACACAATAAGGGAGGTAATGCACATTAGTCTAATCATGGTCCAGTTTCAATTTGATCACATGGTTATATAACGAGATGTCGTTAATATGTGGTTTTATTCAACATGGATTCTGTCAACAAACGCACATGCAATTTTGAGGAAAAAATGGAGCAAGTGAAAGAAAGATCAAGGCGACGTATGAAGGCGATGAGAAGGAGACACAAAGAACGAATGAAGAAGATAAGGAGAGAAAATATGAGGAAGTGTTTTGTAATCCTGTTCCTAACGCAGCAACATCTAGTGGTTGACAAGGAGATGATCCGCTCCCGTAGCATTTCACGAGCTTGTTAAACTAGTACTGGTGTTGTGTTCACACACACGTGGGGAGTGACAACCGTTATACTTTTTATCGATTTACACCCGTATTAGTTATTTCGGTATCGTGGATTAGTTAATGCGCATTAGTTGAGGAGCGAATGCACGTTAGTTTGTAACGTGAACGCAAACGGGGAGCGAAACTGGTTTCGCATCGCAGCGAATACCGAATTAAGGGCCAGTGTGAAAACGGCATAACAGATACATTTGTCCCTAGTTATGTGACTGCTAAGGATTTTCAAAATGTTTCCCTGTCTCCAACTGCTAATGCCTCTATGTCTGCTCAGTTGGCAATGCAGAACTTTCCAGTCCAAATGTACATTATTGTCTGGAAACCACGTCATATACACACTACGTGGGCTGCAGTTCAAGCGGCAGCTGCGAGGACACTTTTCAGGCAGTTTTCAGAAATGCACAAGTCATAAAAAATGTCAAGCTGACTTCTCATAAAGCCGTGAAAGCATCGCAATCACCGCCGCTGTGGCTGAGTGGGCCGGCACTGTTGACTCAAACAATCAAAGCATCTGAACGCGAGCTGTTGATCACGTCTGTTTGTTTGGGCTTTAAGATTCAGGAAGTGGTTGAAGCACAGAGGTTCATCCCACCTTTTGAAATGCCAACGATTGCTGCCAAACACTTAAAACGATTACGCATCGCAAATGGCAGAGGCATTTTCACCTTATTTCTACAGTCTAGCAAGAAAAAAAAACTCCCTCCAACCCCTAAAGGTCAAAACTAATGTTCATTTGTCCCACTTTGCTTGAAACTGCCTTCCTTTGGCCGACGATCAGCAGCTGAGGACACAGAGAGCAGCCCCACTGTGGACATTTCAGACCTAATGGGATCAGACTGAGCCCAGCAGGGTCTGGCCCTCAGACCAGACTCACACTGTTCTGATGGACAGAGACAGACCTGGACCCGTGTAATCGTAACAATTAATGTAGGTTTTTAGGCCTATGGGTGGGCCTGGGCCCGCCCACTAGTCAGTCAGGGCCGCCCCATCCAATGAGAGGGCTGATCATCCTTGGCTATAATAATTTGGGGTTGGCCCACCCTAATTTGTTCGGGTCCCACCCATTTTATGGGTTCTGGCTACGCCCCTGGTTTGAGGCTAATTTTGCCAAATTGATTCATTTGTTTTTGTTCCAGTCACATGATGTTTCTTTGAGGCTGGGCATTTAAACTAGGGGTCTCAACCTCAAACAAGTTGAGGGCCACCACCCACACTATCATTTCACCAAAGGGGCCACGTCAGCTTTCAGTGTTCAATACAAAAGTTTCTGTGTAATACAACAGCGAACCAGAAGGGGACTGTGGCCCAGGGTTTGGAGAACTATAGGACTTACCATAAAATCTGTAAAATATTACTATACAAATTCAACTTTCACGTCATGATGGCGGCCGCAAAATATCGTTCCATGGGCCACAAATGGTCCACGGGCCGCGCGTTTGAGAAACATGATTCAAAACTTTTCAAAATTAACATTTCATATTGGACTCTTTCAGATCCAGATTAAGATTAAATGTGGCGTTAAGATTAGATTTGTGTTTATTCTGACTGAATTGTTTCCGACCTTCTGTTATTTAAAACCTAGCATAGACCGGGTGTGTAGCTCGCTGAGTTAGCACCTCCCGCTCTCCCCCACCAGTAGCGGTTTTGTCCTTGCTGTACCAGTAGTAATGACGGTCATATTGGAAATGTGTCCAACTGGGCCTGGTAAACCGTTGCCCTCCACGTTGCCCAGGAAAAACCCCATCAATCTCAGAGCCAAACGTTTCACCTTTCAAACTCATTAACTAGCAGAACAAACACAGGCGTGGAGCGAAGATGCTCCCTGGATTTCTTGGCGTACAATCACATGCGCACACACAATAAGACACAGGTGAGTAGTGACTGCGTAGGTGTGTGCCAACGTGGCCTCTGCCAACCTGCTGTCTCACCACCCTCCCTCCCTCCCCTCTTTATCTCCCGTCCTCCCCCGTCCTGTTCATCTCTTCCTCTCTGTGTGTGGCTTTGGTCACTGACCTGGAAAATTGCCCAACCTTTTAATAAGCAGCTTCCCCGGTAATGAATAAATACATAAATCCTGTGGCTGCGGCTCACTTGCTTTTATGACACCTCCTTCTACCCCCTGGTTCTCCCTACCACACACCTCATTGCCCCCTGTCATCTGCACCCCTCTCCACACAAACAGGGGAGGTGGAGGAGAGACGCGCCCCCTGCAGGGAGGACTCACTGTAATGAAGGGGTGTAAGTGACTGAAAAGATGCAACAGAGATGCATGCTAACGCTACAGTTTGGACTGGACTGGTCAGTGGAGACAGAATCAAAGGTTTACTCCAGTGGTTCTCAACTGGTCTCACTCTGGGACCTACATTGTCCTCTGGCCATTAAGTCGCGACTCACTCTCGTAGAACTCAAACCAAACAAATTAATTTAAAAAAAAAAAAAAATCACATCTTTTAACATTCCGTATTTTCACGACTATAAGTCACACAAAAAAGCGGACGTAGCAGAGGACACTATGAGAACGTTAAAGGGTGGAGTGTGCGCATTGTTTTGCTCCTGCTCTATTTTTAAATATGCACACTTGTAAGCTTGTGTGTGTTGTTGTTGTTATTGTTGTAAGGAGGACGTAGTAGAGG
This sequence comes from Paraplagusia blochii, assembly GCA_016785265.1. Taxonomy (NCBI): domain Eukaryota; kingdom Metazoa; phylum Chordata; class Actinopteri; order Pleuronectiformes; family Cynoglossidae; genus Paraplagusia; species Paraplagusia blochii. The sequence continues at coordinate 76,825 of JAFBJS010005605.1, forward strand.
ACACCATGAGAACCTTAAAGGGTGAAGTGTGGGCGTGGATTGTATATAAAACCCTCGCCCTATATTCAGGTGCACGAGATACTACAATCTGATCTTCAGCAGACATTCAATCGGGCACTTTGGGGAAAATTACATTTAAAGGAATGTTATGCAAAAAAAAAAATACAAATTTCATCCAAACTAAACTGAAATAATAAATTGTTTAAAAAAAAAAAAACTTTTTTGAACTGTAGCTGCAAATTTCCACTGAGCTTAAAATCCATTGAGGGAACAGTGTGTGGGATGAGTAGATGAAGATAATGTGAATATTTGCATAAATGGAAAAAATAGGGAAAAATATATAGGACATTTATATTAGCCACGTTTTGTAGCAAAAAAAAAAATTTCTTGTATTATTTTCGCTTTGTCCTGGCTGTGTAGTTGACGTCCACATCTATGAATATATAATATATAGTAGAACATGCATCTACTGTATGTGTGTGGGTGTGTGTGTGTGTGTGTGTAACCGAGTGTGTGTTTTTACTGGATGTCTGGTCATGATTGCAATCAGAACATCATCAGTGCAGCAGTGTTTTGGTGCAGAAATCTTCCCCCGCCTCCTCTGAGCTTCCTCTTACTTTCAAACGTCGTCTTCCTGCTTGCAAATCAATTAGCCAATCGTGAGCCCAACTTCCTGCCAACAGGCCAATCAGTTACCAGC
>JAFBJS010005605.1:83177-99870 GCA_016785265.1 Paraplagusia blochii
GAAGAATGATCCTAGAGATGGAGCTACCAGGTAGGAGACAAAGAGGAGATTGATGGATGCAGTGAGGGAGGACATGGAGGTAGTTGGAGTTAGAGTGGAAGATGGAGAGAACAGGGGGAGATGGAAATTGTTGTTTTGGAATTTTCCTGCTTATGGATAGACAGGATTGTCTTTAACAGTGGTTCTCAACTGGTGGGTCGCTGACCCTTTCTAAAATACTTTTTATTTCCAGAACAAATTGAAGTTGAAGAAGAACCGCTGGACTAACAGTCAGCAAACGAAGCTCAAATTCAGTTCAGCTCAAAAACTCACAGAACTGATCCAAATGTCCCCGTTAGCTCCTTGGATGGACGTGTGACTAACGGACACTGACTGTTGAAGTGTTGGTTCACGCTGTTGTGCCGGTGACTGTGGTGGGACCGGGTGTCAGGGTGACAGTCTGACTCAGTCCACACCACACTGACCGAGGTTGGTCAACAGACCTGTTATTGTCCTTCGGGCCAGGGACGACTTACAGCCACATGGACTCTGTTTCTGGCGTTGTTCTTCAGAGGAATCTGGAAAGTTCTGTAAAGACAGATGATGGAGGTTGGATCTTTTCTGGGAATTAAATTCCACATCCCTGGATTGAGCTTAGTCCAGTTTCTAAATCTTAGAGAAAAAAAGCTCCAACCATCTGGTCTGATCTGTTTAAGGAAACACAGACTTCCTCACCACACTGTCTGATTATGGTGGACTTTATCATCTGAATTACCAGCCAGCACGGCCTTATGGGAAACAGATGGGTCGACTGGGTGTTCATGCAAATTACACGGGCATGGGGTTAAACTGGAAGAATGTTCTGGACGACTAATATTGTCCAATGGGACAGAATACAAAGCAGGTCAAAAAATAATGAGTTTTTATTAAAAAAGTCATGAGTTTTCTCACTGACTCGTCCAAATATCAGAGATCAACGACAGTCGGAGTTAGAGATCCACTGATCCTTCATAGGCTAGTATAACAAAAGCTAATTTCTTAGAACGACTGTAGATGGAATTTCTTGGTGATAAAAGAAATGAAAAATGGCTTTAATGATATTAAACATCAGACACAATCAGAATCCCAAGAGAAACGGAGAAAAAACAGTTAAAATATGTTGGAGGGACTGTCGGCTGAAGTACAGTACTAACCCCAGGAGGGTTGATGTCCTGGTCCTGGTCCTGGTCCTGGTCCTGGTCCTGGTCCTGATCTAGTCTGGATTTTTTTAGCGTATATCACGACATCAAAATCTTAAATTTTCTTCAAAGGGCGTCCTCTGTGTTTGTGTTGTTATAAGGCGAACGTAATAGAGGACACCATGAGAACGTTAAAGAGGGAAGTGTGGGCGTTGATAAATAGGTTAGCATTTGTCACAAATCCCGAGGAAATTGTAGAATTCCGATGTATTTAATCTGAAGTAACAGCTGAAGTTCCTTGTTAGCGTTGATGTTACCTTCACGCACTCCGCCCCCAACAGGTGAAAATGAATCTGGACTACAGGCAGGACAGTGATAAATAGGCTAGCATCAGAGATGATCGGAATTCCGAGAGAAACGGAGAAAAGCCAGTAAAAATATGTTGGAGAGACTGTGGGCTAAAGTACAGTACTTCCCCCAGGAGGGTTGATGTCCTGGTCCTGGTCCTGGTCCTGGTCCTGGTCCTGGTCTACTTCTGTAGTCTGGATTTTTTTAACGTATTTTCATGACTATAAGGAGCACATAAAAATTGCCCCTTGAAGAAAAAGATTTTCTTCAAGGGGCGCTCTCCGTGTTTGTGTTGTTATAAGGCGAACGTAATAGAGGACACCATGAGAACTTTAAAGGGGGAAGTGTGGGCGTTGTTTTGCTCTTGCTTGTATGCTTGTGGGTGTGTTGTTGTTATTGTAAGGTGGACCTAGTAGAAGAGACCATGAGAACGTTAAAGGGAGAAATGTTGGCGTTGTTTTGCTCCCGCTCTTTTTAAATACGCACACTTGTATGCTTGTGTGTTGTTGTAAGGCGGACCTAGTAGAGGACACCATGAGAACCTTAAAGGGGGAAGTGTGGGTGTTGTTTTGCTCCCGCTCAATTTTTTAATACGCACTCTTGTGTGCTTGTGTGTGTTGCTGTTGTTGTTGAAAGGCGGACCTAGTAGAGGACACCATGAGAACCTTAAAGGGGGAAGTGTGGGCGTGGATTATATCTAAAACCCGTGCCCTATGATCAGGTGCGCCTTATGTGTGTGTTAAATATAGTAATGACACAAAACTGATACTGAGCCTTTTCGTACGATGCGCCTTACCGTCGTGAAAATACTCGCACCTTGCAGCCCGGTCGTTTTATGTAGAGAAGTTGTCAACACTGGTCCTGTCCTGCTGGACAGTCATTTAGTCTCAGAGCCACAGATGTTTACACACAGCAGGAGGGACTGCTTTACACACACACACACACACACACCCTGGTCGATAAGATATTCAGCTCACTAAGGCTAGGTGTCTCCCCCTGTCTTTTGTCATTTTGTGCCTTAAAAGTGCCTTAAAAGTCCAACCCTCCATACTACAGTTTGCATTCTCTCTCCCCCTATCTGTCTCCCTCTGTCTCTGTCTGTCTCTGTCCTGCTTGTTCTGCTTGTCTCGCATCAGTAAAGCTGCCCAGACTCAAACAGTGTAACCATTGGTAACTGGGCAGTGATTTGCAGGCAGCGCTCGCCCTCCTCTTGGCTTCGGCTACAAACCTTCTGCTCAGCGAGGCCATGTGACCCCTCGGTTGAATATGTTTCTGACCTGTGACTTGGACGGGCTGGGAATCGTGCGGTTCAGTGATGGATTTGTAACAGTTTGAGGGCTTCAAGTCGGAGCTGTGGCTGGACTCTGCCAGCAGAGGGGGGCGATGATTTCAAGTGGAGTCGTAACAGATACATCAGCTGTTCTCCCTTGGACACCGTGAATAAAACAGCAATATTTTCTGCTTTAAATTTACCAGAAAATTGAAGAAAGTTCTGTTTTGTCCAATTCTAAAATACAGTTGATGTTAAAGCTCTGCTCACTTTCTGTTCAGTTTTATTTTCCTTTGTTTTTTAATGTGAAACATATAGAATAGGGTATATGGGGCTAATGCATGAATTATAATATCTGGCAACCCAGAAATTCATCTAAAAATATTAGCAACACAATCCTGCCTTTGCCCTTGGGCCTTGAAGGAACTTATTCCAAATTATCTGCAACCTTTTGCATATATTTATCGATTAGCGCTAATTTATTAATTTCGTAATTACACAAAGCAAAGTTCCCGTTTTCCCGGACCTTCCCATTACATAAGGAATAAAAAAAATGGACCTTTCCTGTCAGTCCCATCATGTGACCCACTGATTGGCCTCCGTTTGATTGCGCCATCGCGCTGCCGTTCTGATGCGTCGTTCATTAGAGTCGACGTCTGGAAGTCTGTTGATTTTTCCGGCAGACAAGGGCAAAGGCAGCAGGGCCGACCATTAGCCGTGCAGCTGAGGGAGGACAAGACTGAATCTAATCTGTTTATACAACATCACCTCCGCCTCCCCCACCTCACCCCCCCAGACTCTCTCCTGTCTCTTCTCATTTCAAACTTGACAAACAAATATATACACAGACTCCGGCGTAAACACACAACAGTCTCATCCGCCGTATGTTGGGGGGACGAGGTCTTTTGCTAATCTCACAGGTGGAATCATGGCGGGGGGGTGATGGGGGTGAGGAAGTGTTACATTTGCATTTTAATTTGCCCTCAATCGGGTATTGTGTTGTGTTTGGTGGCGGTGAAATTGTTTGCTCAGAGACAAACCTGAAAATTTAAATCCGTCTCTTTCCTCTTGTTGCTTATACTCACAAAGTTTCTTCTTTTTTTTTTTTAATCTTTATCTCATTTCCCTGTCACTCATTCGGTGCAATTTCCTTCATTGCACTTTAGAAAAAAAAAAAATATTTCCATCATTCTGTCAGAGTCACAGGTTTATTTTATTCTTATTTTCCCCAATTCCCCCACAATTCCTCGCCTGCAGAGCGATTGCACAGATTTCATTAACGATTCTACGCGTGGCAACGTGTGCCACTCTGCTCGGCGGGACGCCGGCGGTCGTGGACCGGCGACCCGGCTCTGGCCTCATCATCTCCACCCTCTGTCGAGCTGTAGCTCTTTGATATCCTCCGCCCTCCTCCCCTCCATCGCTCTCTAAACGGCTATAACATGGCCATAAGCTGTCTGAGGCAGATGAAGGAGCTCCTTCTCACAGTCCACTGCTCCCTGTGGTCCACTGCAGTGCAGGTGTGTGTGAGTGTGTGTGTGAGTGTGTGTGTGAGTGTGTGCGAGACACTGTACATGACAGTGTGTGTGTGTAGTAAACAGCCATGCAGCGAGAAATGCTCCTCACAGTCTCATACACTGGACGACACAGGCAGCAGGTCTGATGACAGGGACAGATTGACCATAGGACAGTATAGGTCACATGTCCCAGTCATGTGTCTGTGTTGATGCCGTCACTAATTAACCATGAACTTTACATTTGTTGTGACTCTATTGACGAGATGCTGGTTCTGGAACTTCTACCTTCTTCTGCAGGTCAGTTTGAAATACATCTTAGAGACAAATGGTACTGTTTATTGACTTTGGTCCCGTCCTTGGACTTCATCTGTCCCCTCCTGGGTCTGGGCTCTGTCTGTGGTTTGGTGGTCTTGACTCTGGTCCAGTACAGAACCACTCTTCACATTTAAAAGTCAAATGAATAGTTTGGACTTTGTGGGTTTGGCACCGGTCTCTCAGGAGACGCTGGATTTTTGTTCATTCGACGAGTAGTGGTCTGGAGCGGGGACTGATCCTAGATCAGCAGGTTGTGATGGTCCGTAGGGGGCGCTGTTCTGGATTGACTGCAGTTGAATAATACAAAATTCACATATAAAAACACATATAAAAAACTCTAATCAGACTTTTGGTTCTGGAGGAAACACAGGAGGAGAACATTTATGGGGAGATGTTCTTGTTGTTAGCATTAAAGACTGTTCCACCTCGAGGTCCTGATTATGTCACATAAAATCTAAACAGCTTTTAGTTTAACGGTACAACACTCTTTAGGACCTCATAACCGAGGAGTTGACTTCACGCTACAGGTTTCACCGTTGACCTTTTGGCGACAGGCTGGACGTCCTGTCCAGATCAGACAGTTTTTGTCGTGAGATACGACCACTTTACGCACTCGACCCGAGGCTTGGCCAGCAGGAAGCAGCGTGCATGTAACAAATTATGTTCTACGTATATATTCCAGAAGATTCGGGCTTCACATGCATCATCCCCACAGCTGAAACCTGTATATCAGCGGCGAGAAAGCAACGTTAAATCGACCTGGCACTTTAATGGTGGAGATTCCAGATATGACGCCCGACCAAATGAAGTCATTTGTAAAACAGCAGCCGTAAATTAGGAGCCTTTTCCTCTGAAATCCCACATGAAACATCTGGCCTGATCTAATGATTCCTTCACACAAATAAATATTTTTTATCACCATCTGTTTAACATGTTAAAAGCTTCCAATGATCGAACGTCTCCAAAGTCCATCCATCATCTGTGATGGGCTCAACACGCCCGGGGGCTTCTCTCTGTGTGTGTGTGTGTGTGTGTGTGTGAGGTGAAAAATGAGATGTACATACATTTGATCAAATCCCACGGCGAGATGTGTCCAGGTGTTCTGATTGGCTGCTGCATGTCGATGAAGCTCTCACCACAGGTCCCCGGGGACACGACCTTTCTGGTCCAAGCTGAGCCGTGTCATCAGTCAATGCACGGTGTCAAAACAAACAACCTTCAACCTTTGACCACCAACATCGGAGCGGGAATAAACTCCATTCTATCTGTATAAATCTATATATATTTATATTTATATATGAGTGTGTGGAGTGTCAGGTCATAAAGAGCTGAAAACAGTCATCAAACACCACAGACTGTTTCTCTGATTGATTATTGATATTAAAACAAAATCTGTAAAAAAAATTGAATAATTATAAAATTAATTTGTTTTATGTAAATATGTTTGTTGTTGCTATATTAGGAATTAATCCTGTCGTCAGTGAGTGGTTTCAGTTGATTTTAGCCTGAAGGCATTTTAATCTGACGACTGATCTGGACTGCAGGCAGGACAGTGATAAATAGGTTAGTATTTGTCACAAATGAAATTGTATAATTTCGATGTATTTAATCTGAAGAAATGCCTGAAGTTCCTTGCTAGCGTTGATGTTACCTTCATGCACACCACCCCCAACAGGTGGAAATGAATCTGGACTGCAGGCAGGACAGTGATAAATAGGTTAGCATTTGTCACAAATGAAACTGTATAATTTTGATTTATTTAATCTGAAGTAAAGCCTAAAGTTTCTTGCTAGCGTTGATGTAACCTTCATGCACACCGCCCCCAACAGGCCAAAATGAATCTGGACTGCAGGCAGGACAGTGATAACTAGGTTAGCATTTGTCACAAATCCCTAGGAAATTGTAGAATTTCAATGTATTTAATCTGAAGTAACGCCTGAAGTTCCTTGTTAGCGTTGATGTTACCTTCCTGCACACCGCCCCCAACAGGTGAAAATGAATCTGGACTGCAGGCAGGAGAGTGATAAATAGGTTAGCATTTGTCACTAATGAAATTGTAGAATTTCGATGTATTTAATCTGAAGTAAAGCCTAAAGTTTCTTGCTAGCGTTGATGTTACCTTCATGCACACTGCCCCCAACAGGTGGAAATGAATCTGGACTGCAGGCAGGACAGTGATAAATAGGCTAGCATTTGGGACAAATGAAACTGTAGAATTTCGATGTATCTGAAGTAACGCCTGAAGTTCCTTGTTAGCGTTGATGTTACCTTTATGCACACCGCCCCCAACAGGTGTAAATGAATCCGGACTGCAGGCAGGACAGTGATAAATAGGTTAGCATTTGTCACAAATCCCTAGGAAATTGTAGAATTTCAATGTATTTAATCTGAAGTAACGCCTGAAGTTCCTTGCTAGCGTTGATGTTACCTTCATGCACACTGCCCCCAACAGGTGAAAATGAAGCGGCAACGAACCGTCAGAAATGTTGCAAACTGTTTCCCCTTTAACACATCACTTGTTGCCAAAACAGAACCCTTGGTTGATTCTCCTCACGACCTGAGAATCTCAAAGAACGTCTTTGTTTCCAGTCATTGGTTTCAATCACTGTCGTTCACAGATCGTTGTCGAAACGTTGCGTGGTGGAAACATCGTGAATGTTGTTGTACTGATGTATCGGTGTCACGTTGACGGGCTGTAATTACACTGACGCACCATCTGCAGATTTCATCAGTCGACATCCTGCTGCTAATTCTCGCTGCATCATCTTCCCTGACGATCGCTGGTGATGACGGCACGAAACCGTGTGTGTGTCTGTGTGTGAGTGAACATGTGAAGGGAGTAGACAAACAGCTGTCACCTGAAGAGTGTGTGTGTGTGTGTGTGTGTGTGTGTGTTGTTGTATTCTGCAGAGACCTGTGCTGCGTTTGAGTCACTGCAGTATTAATGCGGTTGGAATGTGAATTGATTCGCTTCCTCGTGGTGACGCTACGTTCTGTCATTGACATCACGGACTAAAAATAAGTTCAAAGTAGAACAGAGACGTTCTACTTTTCTAGAACTCTGAATAAACACTTGAACATCTGGACAGGAAACCAGACTGAACCTTCAAATCAGACAGGACCAGAGACCATTGATGAAAAGAAAAGAACTGTCGATGTATCAACTAAAGTTTGGCTAGTCAAGTCCGGATTTTACGCAATGTCGAATGCGTAAATAGCCGGGATGTGAAGATAAATCGTTTTTGGATCAGTTATCGTTCTGTGACCTTCACGATTCGAGTGTATCGTTCCAACAATCTCTGATTGATTATAATGCAGTAAAACTGTCCGATGTTTTTTTTCGTGAATCGGTTCCCAGCTCCAGTGCAGAAAAAAGATTTTCCAACCGCAATTCAGCAATAACTCGGCAAGGTCCAAGGCAATAACGGAATCTATCGCTCGTTGTGTTGAGGAACAATCTGGCAGGATTGAATCGTTAATATTTTATGAATCGTTCATGAATCGGATCGTAGCCTGTGAATCGAGATTGAATCGGATCGTATCGGAGTCAAATATTCACACCCCTATTAAATAGAACACAGATAAAAAATATGCAGCTTTAAATAAATGATTTACCCAAACACCAATAAATAAATCACACACATTTCCACCATAATCTTAACTCGAGGCGATGTGAGATTAAACAGATGAAATGTTCAGTTAATAGTTAAAATAAAGTAATTATTAGTCAAATATTGTATCCAATGAGAGGAGAGTTAATCAGAATACAGTTAATGATGATGTAGGTGATTAGACCAAGACAGTCAGCTTCAAAAAAAGGACTTTCTTATCTTCCCGTGTCCAGTCTTATACGCTTATTTAAAAGTTAATATGAGAAGAACTATGAATACTTTGTCATCAGTCAAGAGTGACGTATTGATTGGAGGTTCTGTCGGTCAGAGCTCATTCACTCCAGGACTTGTTAGAGCCGTGGATCTGGGAACTTGACATCAAATCAATTTCATATCTCATACGAGAAGTTAAAAAGAATCATGAGATAGATCTGCATTTTAGTTGAAAAAGAATTCTTTAATAAAACTATACCCTTGTTTCTCAACCTTGGGGGTTGGAACCCCACGTGGGGGTCGTCTGGATTGTCTAGTAATTGTTATTATTGTTTTAAAAAATTCAATCTTACCACTCTCTGGAATTTTTGTGGCGTCGAAATGAGGTCATTATCCAAAACGTTGGAAGGTCTAAATCTCAGGAATCTGCAGTAAATCATTCATGGAAGTAGATGTCGTAGCAGCAGCAGCTTTGGCGGCAGCGATGTGGTTAACCGTTAGAGGAAAACAAGTAATTACCCTGCGGTAATTAAACCCTCCACTCAGCCAGTCAGCTGACTTCTGAAGTTAGTTCAGCTTCTCCACACAGCTCCGTCGGCCGCTCCAGTAATGAGGACAAACCAAATTGATTCTGTTCCATTATCCTGTTAGTGATAAGCACATATGACAATTTACTGTGGACAAATTAAATGCGCTGGTGGTCGGCCAGAATGATGAGGTGGAGGATGAGGAGGGTGGATGAAGATGGGGCCGGAGTAATTAGAGGGCAGTTGTATACGGAGCCAGAAAAGTGTCGAAAAAGAACACGTCAAAATAAGTCGGTGAATTCTTCAAACTTTGTTTGTGAATTGTCGTACACACATGCGAGTGTAAGTATGCTAGCATGTTATAACATAATACTTACACTCGAACGCTTGCCATTGCCACTTCCACACGCCAATTTTTGTAGGACGTGAACTTGGTTCTGGGCGCAGTTTAGTGACGTCACACACAGACCCTTTGTGGGGACACTGCCGAGTGATTGGCTGCAACGAGTGAGACTTCTGTTTGGCCGGTGACGGACGTAGCAAAATTACGTGAATCTGGTCCACATAAGAAGAGTCTCAAAAATACAAATTGGCGTGCATGCTGCTTTACAAAACAAAAGCACGATTTGCATGCGCGTACGCCAATTCACAAACAGATTTTGATGTGGGGTTGCTTGTGTTTTCTTCTCAGAATCCGTTCACGGATCCGTGCTTACGAGTGTGTTCTTTTTGAGACTATTCTGGCTCCATAGTTGTACAAGTGGGAAAAACCGTGTGTGTGTTGGACTTACGGTTAAGGTTAAATTCTTTTTTTTTTTGTCTGGCTTTTGCATTTAACCCATCGTCAAAGTGAGCAGTGGTCAGCTTTTGAGCAGTGAGTGTGGACGATACCATGCTCAGGGCACCTCAGCAGTAACTTGGCGGTAGGGGGATTCGAACCGGGGACCTTGCAAAACCCAAGTCCGCTTCCTTAACCACAAAATCCAAGTCCGCTTCCTTGGTGTCTGGGTCTTGATTCTGTCCGAACCTAAAGTTGAAGTTGTTAGTTTTTACTGTTATGTCCTGGTGAGGCCATGGTTTGCCTGCAGGGGGAGTAGTGAGTAGGGTCAGTCTTTGTCTCTGGTTCGTTGGTTCTCTTAGATCTCATCAATTACTAACCTACTGCTGCTGTGATTTGGCTCAATCTGGCGTTCTAACCACTCACAGCTTCACTTTGCATCATTTATTTAACGCCTTGTCTGGCTAATTAATAACCAGCGTCTCCCACGGAGGTTCCTCCAGACTGAGACAGTGTGGGACGAGGAGGTTTTCCACCGTCTCCACAGTTTCCGTCTCTTCCTCCTCAGCTTCATTCAGGGTCTTTGTATTAGAGTAAGCACAGCAGGTCAGTGTGGAGCTGCTGACTCAGTTCTGCTGATGAGCTTCCATCCAACATCACCAGCTGCTCCAGAACATCATTAAGGAGCCGCCTGAAAAAAGTTAAGAGTTAAGAATCATATTTCTGGTCAAATTGCAACAGTGAAAATAATATTTTACCACGACAACCTTTATGGCTGCGGTAATTACTGTACTGAAGGTTGGTAGTTTGATTCCACTTTTATTTCCTTTGCCAAAAACCCATAGTTCCTTTATTTCCTAAACTGTGTCCACCTCCATCTGCCAGGGGCCTCTGTTGTGGCCGTTTATATTCCAATATTTAATCATTATTGCATATTTTTTCGGTGCAATAGGTAGCTTAGTAGTTAAGGAAGTGGACTTGGGTCCTCAAGGTACCCGGTTCAAGTCCCCCTACCGCCAAGTTACTGCAAAATCTGCCCACTGTTCACTTTGGTGATGGGTTCATCGTAGAGGCCAAATTTCGACTCGTTGCTCTAGTGGCTAATGTCACGTCTATGTCTAAACGTTAATTTGTGGGCGGGGCCATGGAGCAGGAAACCGATCCACGGACAAAAATCCAAACCATCTGACCATTTTACTGCATTTTAAACTTTTAAAATGCTTTATTGACCAGTACACTTGGATCGTGTAGGTCACAGATCAATAACCGATCCAAAAACGATTACCGTAATTTCCAGACTTTTGTCACACAATTTCGACCCCGCAGCTTATGCAGAGATGCGGCTAATTTATGTAATTTTTCTAACGGCCGCCAGGGGCGCTTGAGCAGAAAAGGTTAGAGTGAGACAGGTGGTGTCGAGGAAGACGCAAGTCACAACCGCCAATAAACACCATAGAAGAAGACGTTTAACGTTTGATAACGTGATTTGTACATTAATGAAATTAGCGTAAACTGACCTTTATCATGGAAAATGCAAAAAGAAAAGCTCCTTGTAAATATCTTGTGTTTCAACGTGGGCACATGCGGCTTATAGTCAGGTGCGGGTTATAAACTACCAAAAATTACGGTAATGGGTTTAAGTTCTCTGTAGTTGTATCTTTCAAAGTTTGGATGACCTCATCCTTGTGTCAGTTTTTCTGGTCCTTGACCGACCTTGGTTGGTCCTTTCCGTCCCATCCTGGTGTTTCATCTCCATATCATCATCCTGTCTCCCTTCAGTCTTTTTGTTTGGATGCCATTTATCCTGGCGTCTTGTCAAGTTGGGGACTATTTTTGAAGTCCATTGACTGCTATGACCAAGCAATCTTTTTCCCCCTCTCATCTCTGTTCCATCACAGCAGAACTAGTTATGCTGCCCATTGACTGATTGGCTGTCAGACTCATCGATCTCTCAAGTCACAGAGCCGGCCACTGATGAATGACCGCCACAAAGCCGGGCCCGTCCTCCGAGTAGCGGCGTCTTCTCTGTCTTCTCATCACCTCACATGTACTTTTGTACTTCTCTCCAGCCTGTTTGGTCCATAACTCACGCCTTCTCATCACCAGATGCCACCTTTATCCCTTCACTTACTCCCTCCACCTGTCATTACATCCATCCATCCATCCTTCTTCCATCTCCCGCTGTCTGCTCTCCGCTCACACCGCCAACATTCTTCAACGCAATAGAGAATCGATGTTGAGGATAATGGGCGCCGAGCCCTGCAGGGAGACGCTGTAAAGGCTGCACAAGGTCTCCAGACATGGTGCTTACATGACACAGACGAGGGGAATAAAGAGCAAAGATGAACTGAGCCAAGGTGGCGACGTTGCTCAGGGTGACACGAAGGAAACAAGAGCAGATAAAAATCTTGGTAGAGTGGAACGAGCTGAGTTTGTGCCTGAAGGAAGCTGTGAAAGACAGGAAGTACCAAACATAAATTCTAAATATCACTGAGTCCTCTGACTATTCAAAGCTGCTATTATTTCTAATGCCAGATGAGCTCGGCTGCTGACTGTGATTCGACTCCCAGTATCACTACTGACATTGTCAACCCTCCCATTTCTAAAAGTCTCTAAGCAACTAAGCAACAAATAAGACTTTGCATTAAAGCTTCATTTTCAACCTTGGTGGTGAAAGCCAGTGTAGAGTCATCTTGAGTTCAAACTCTAGTAATTGAAAGTGTTGGGCAAGTTACGTTAAAAAAGTAATCTATTACTTTACTAGTTACTGCTCTGAAAAAGTAAGAAAGAAATTTCTTTGTCGCTGTGACGTTGTGATTCACACCACAGCGCACAACGAAATTTGGCCTCTGCATTTAACCTTTAACTACGCCACTGCCCTGATACCAGTTACATTATTAATTACTAATCATTAAAGTAACTAATTACTAGTTACTTTACTGTACTTTAAAAACACATAAAAAAACTTTAGTGTTGTGTTCTGTATCAACTATCGTAATGAAATATTTTGGTAAAATAAAAACAAAATAGATGTTTAGACACTTTGAAAGGCAACTTTATCGTAACCTCAACTTGACACTTGCCGTCGTCTTGCTTGTGGGTGTGTGCTGCTGTACCGCTTTGCTTGTGTGTGTGTGACTATTCCCAATAAGGCAAGAAGACCCGCCCAGGTCTCTTTCTGATTGGCTTAGCATGAAATGTTAACCTATGTCAACCAATCATCGCTCCTTTTCAACGTATCTGTTCAGTTAGCGTGCACGGCCGTTTTTCACGCATGACTGCCACACAGTCCGTTCTCTCGGCCCGGAGAAACCGTCCATTTGGACCACAGATAGTAACGAGTAACGAGCCCCTGTTACACCACAGTAAAAATAACTGCGTTACTGAATGGCAAAAGTAACACGTTACTTTATTAGTTGACGAAAAAATTTGTTTCGTAAGGTAACAGTGTTTTGCTTTGGTGTAAAATCCATGAATATAAACAGTTCGAATAAAATGAAGCTAAAAAAAAATGTCCAAAGCGCAGCTTCAGTCACATGATCTAGCAATTGTTTCTATCAAAAAATCTCTGGTGTTCACAATAAGTTCTGAGCGTTAGACCAAACCTACGTGTGCAGCCGTGATTGTACTGCAACAAATTGCCTGTGTTTGACTTCATCGTCAACTCGGCGCATTTGCCGACAACATTGTGAGTTTGGAGCAATTTTCTTTGTGTTCTTATCATGAGTTTAATCCAAGCTGCAGCTAAAAGAAACCGGTCGGATCATCTACTGTGGAAACACCGTCGTTCTTTCAGGCACTCAGCTAATGGAACAGATTCTTTTTTTTCTCCGATGTTATTTTAGAAACTCAACTACAACAGCATAAAATATCCAATTGTACTGTAGCAATAATATCCTGCCGTTCTAAAATGTGTAGTAAGTAAAAGCAGAAAAACCATCCATCTCGCACCCCCGCCTGGCCCCCGCCCCACACCCTTAGTAGACGGCTAATGCCTGTATACATCAACTCCAGTCTTTTCAGCACATTACGCTCCTGTCAGGGCTGCAAGAGAAAAGGTTATTTGAAAGGAGTAGATGAGAGTCTGTTAGTGCGGGGAGTTGGTTAAAATGCACACAGAAAAAAAAAACAGTTTTTTTTTTAGTTATTTCTCCAACATTGTCACAGTGGCGGCAACTGCCCTTAGAGACCAGAGAAACACTGACTGTGGGCTGGAATGTGTGTGTTGAGAGGCAGGTAATGATGCACTCTGATTTATATGCAGTGCTTGGTACAGTATAGCTACTGTATATATGCATCCAAATGTGTATTTATAATTTTTCCACCTTGGGAAAATGTCAGTCACATTGTGCAAAATGCCGCTGTTGGTGATATCAACAGAAAACAATCACACACACAAGAAAAATAGATTTCCAGAGTCCAGGCCTGTCTGATTGCTGTGATCCTGAAGTGCTGGTCACATGGTCACTGCGTGAAGCTGCTGAATACTTACAGTCGTCCACGATGCACTGGCAGCGATCATATGTTTGACGGCGAACACTGTTCTCTGGGGTCAGAGGAAGGAAACCCAGCAGTAGAGACGATGTGCAGAGAAACATATGGACCTACAGTCTGGCTCTGACCGCTCTGGACTAAATTTAGTCAAGGGTCAAGACGAGACGGACGTCGCAATCTGTTCGTATGTCTGATCACAGACAGAAACAGATCCACCAATGCAGCTCTGCCCCACAGGGGGCGGTATAAGCGGTAAATAAACCAGCACCGTAAACAAATGCAGTCAGTTGTATTGAATTTGTAGCTGAAAGTTTCATTTTCACGATGTCATGTCTGTCAACAACTTTGTTTTCTGGGGTTAAAACTTAAAAAAATCTTTGTCGCGTTTGTATTTAGAGACATTCGTTACTTTAGAAAAACAACTTCCGTATTTTCACGACCATAGACTCAGTCTCAGTTTTGTTTCATTACTATATCTAACACGCACATAAGGCGCACCTGATCATAGGGCATGGGTTTTATATACAATCCCAGCCACACTTCACCCTTTAACGTTCTCATGGTGTTCTTTACTACGTCTGCCTTACAACAACACGGAAAACGCCGGAGCACTATAGGGCGCGCCGCACATTTTAGAGAAAATAGAACAGCTGGTCAAAAATCGAACGAATGTGAATCAGCTGTTCGGCATGTGTTTTATTTTAGAAGATGTCTTATTTTGAAAGGCACACTGCGCTGAAAAAAATGAGTACCGTATTTTCACGACCATAAGGCACACCGTAAAAGGTTACTATATTTAACACACACATAAGGCGCACCTGATCATAGGGCGAGGGTTTTATATACAATCCAAGCCCACACTTCCTCCTTTAAGGTTCTCACGGTGTCCTCTACTACATCCTCCTTCCAACAACAACAACACACACATAGCATACAAGTGTGCATATTTAAAAAAAAAGAGCAGGAGCAAAACAACGGCCACACTTCACCCTTTAACGTTCTCATGGTGTCCTCTATTACGTCCGCCTTACGACAACAACATAGGGCGCACATTTTGAAGAAAAAAAACGTCTTTTATGTGCAACTTATAGTCGTGAAAATACAATATAAACATAAATTGTGTGATTTTTTTTTTTTTCATGACACTGACTTTTTACTGTCAGCATAAAGTTTGTTTTTCTCACCGCACTGGAAAGAACTTAATGCCTGCTGCTGCTGTGAGTGTGTATGTGTGTGTGTGTGTGTGTGTGTGTGTGTGTGTAAAAGGCCCGAAACAACCAAGGAAGAAAGCATAAAAAAATAAATCTGTGCATCTTTGTTTTAACTTGTTCTCCGAGCGTTGAAACTTTGTGCACGGACCGTTTGTGTGTTTATTGTTGTATATGTCGCCTCGCCGTCAGCGCCGCGAGCGTCAGCACCGCGCAGCTACTCCTCATTCTCTGAGCTGCCAGTGAATAAAAAGGAGCGAGCAAACGCAGGAGGAGGAGGAGAAGGAGGTGAATGTAGAAGAAGACGACCTAATTTCATCTGAAGTGGTTCTCAAATTGAACCAAAGGGAAAACAAAGTCAGCACAAAAACCGTGGCTCCTCTGCACTTATGTAACTCTGCCTCCGTCCTCTCATCTCCCCCAGGAGTGAGGGAGAAAGAGAGGGATTGAGTCAGCAGGAGAAGGGACAGGGAGTTGAGAATGGGTTGTGGACGCCGTATGGAGGCAGCTGTGTGTGTTTGTGTAGTTTATTGGAAGTGAAACGACAAGGATGCTGAGGAACACCAACTTCTTCCTTCTCTTTGTTTGGTTCAGATCTTTTCTTCTCTTGTCTGGACGGGTTTGTCTCACTCTGGCTGCTGCACTGACATCAGCTGCAGCATCTTCTATTTATATGCCCTGAATTAGTGTCTACGTACATAATGCAGTCTGCCTGGCTGCCTGCTGGACTCTGGAGACACTCTGTAAAGTGAGGGTGTCCAAACTTTGTCTCAGGATGAGCCAGATTCAATAATGTAAAAGCACCTGGGGCAGGGTCCTAATGAAGTGGCGTACCAGCGCGGTGCATTTAGGACTAATTTATTTAGTGCATGACAAATGCTTTTGTGTTCAATCAGTAATGTAATTAGATATAATCCCCACACGAGGCAGTGCTGGGAGACGGCTAGCTCAGGGAGAAGGTAAAATCCAATCAAAACCTAAAGAAAGCGCCATCTATGTGTTACTGCGTCCTATACTGTCTCCCTATTATTAATGGTCAGGGTTTCCAGAATGAATTACTTCTGGACAAATGGAATGGAAAGTTTTCTTCGTCTTTCTTTGACTTTCGCCGTGTCCCTTTTTCCAGGTGTATCACAGTCACAGTCTCATTTTTGTCTCCTACCTGGTAGCTCCATCTCTAGGATCATTCTTCTACCAATGTATCCACTGTCCCTCCTCTGAACATGTCCAAACCATCTCAATCTGTCTTCTCTAG
>JAFBJS010005605.1:99965-110140 GCA_016785265.1 Paraplagusia blochii
TGTTGTCCCTCTAATCACCTCATCCCTGATCCTGTCCATCCTTGTCTCTCCTACAGAGAATCTCAACTCCTCCACCTCCAGCTCTGTCTCCTGTCTTCTGCCAATTCCTAGTGTCTCTAAACTATCATGGAATTTTGGATCTTCTTCTCCTTTTGGCTTGTCCCTTTTGTCAGGTGTTGCTACAGCGAGTCAACATTGTCCATCTCCCCCTGTCCTCTGTATCTTCTCCTCTAACTCCAACTACCTCCATGTCCTCCATCACTGCATCCATCAATCTCCTCTTTGTCTCCTATCTGCTAGCTCCATCTCTAGGATCATTCTTCTACCAATATAACCACTGTCCCTCCTCTGAACATGTCCAAACCATCTCTATGTAATACCAACATTACCCTGTAGGCTAACAGCACTGTTAGCGGTCGTTATTAACCCAGACCGCGACCGATCCAGGTATGGAAAATACTTTGTTGTCTCGCATATTTGATTTTTCACAAAATTTCATGCCAGATTCTCTTCCTGACGCAACCCTCACCATTTATCCGGGCATGTGCCCCCTAGTGGCTGGTTTGTACTTCATCTATTTAATTGTAATGTAATAAAAACCATAAAGTTAAGTGATGCTTGAGAGGATAGAGAGAGAAGACAGGAATTATAGCAACTATCAGAAGTAGTTAGGTTTATGTAAAAAAAAACCTTATTTTACAAAATAAATTCTGTTTGTTTACAATGAAATGTTGCTAACTGTAAAGTTAAATATTATCCAATGAGTCAAACCTTAAGCCTAAAACAACAACAGATATTAATAATGTTGTTTTAATGTTAGTCGGCCTGGAATTAGCTCCTGACGTAGAACCAAAAATCATGATTATTCCCCAAAATTCCTTTACAACAACACAGAAACATTCCGGTTTAACACCATCCAAATGCCCTGATTTACCCCTCGTCGACCGGCGCCTGGTCTGAGGTAAGAGATGGAGAGAGTAGTTACACCATGCAAAGACACTGTTCAATAATTCATCAGCCATTTGAGGCCAGGCCGTCCTTAGAATTTAAAACCACAGAGTGAGTGAATCTGGGAGTTAACACAAGAGACTCACACACACACACACAGACACACACTCACTGTATCTGATAAACGCTGGCGTGCTATGTTTGGAGCCCAGTCGTCCGTGACATCCGCTGATGCAGGTGGACTTACATAATAATAATGCACACGTGGAACCTCTCTGGGTTTTAGAACAACACCAGACTGTTGGTGCGAGGAGATATGAACACGCTTCCTTCTGGTTGACATTTAGGAGAAAAAAAAATACACAAAGGTTTGTGCTTCCCGTTTCACCGCAGCGAGGGGAATGGAACTTTGTGAGGCTTTTAATTAGAATATTCCGGTGATTCTGTTCTTTTCATCCGAGGTTGGTAGAGATCCAGGTACAGCAGAAGGTTCTGGTTGAAGAAGTGTTGGTAATTGATCAATGCAAACACTGCATTTGATATAATTGTGAAATGGCAGTATGATGATAAGTAGATTTCTTAGCTGGTGGAGTTACTTCTGAATGAATGAATCTTAATTAAACTCCTCTCTGCGGCCCGTGGACGTCCATAATGATGTGCGAGACGACGAGTGAACGCACCGCGAACGTGCCCTGCCCTGAAATCTGTCGCTTATTATGCAAGAAGATTAAAACCCGCCTCAGTGAGCAGCGCACGTGTGCACACTCACTGCTGATTGCCCTTTAACTCTGTGCATTTCTGTTCGATGGCCCTTTACACAAAGATGCATAATTTATGGTTGGAGATGTGGAATTACGTAAAGTGTACGAAGAAAGTGCCTCATAAGAAATGGGAAGGTAGATTTCTAGTGTTGCAGATTACGTCAAAATTTTATTACCGTATTTTCACGATCATAAGGCGCTTCGTACCAAAAGGCTCAATCTCAGTTTTGTGCGTCACTACTGTTTAACACACACATAAGGTGCACCTGAACATAGGGGGCGGGCTTTAATACAATCCACGCCCACACTTCCCCCTTTAAGGTTCTCATGTATGTATAAATCGTAGATATCTAAAAAATATTCATTGTAGATTGAAGAATCCTGAAGGAATAGATTTGTTATCATGAATAAAGATGAATTAATGTGAGACCAGCCATGATGGATGGAGTAGAGACACTAGGAATAGACAGAAGACAGGAGACAGAGGTGGAGGTGGATGCTGAGGTTCTCTTTAGGGAGAGACAAGGATGGACAGTATCAGGAATGAGGTGATTAGAGGGACAACACAGACAGGAAGGTTTGGAGAAAAAGCTAGAGAAGACAGATTGAGATGGTTTGGACATGTTCAGAGGAGGGACAGTGGATACATTGGTTGAAGAATGATCCTAGAGATGGAGCTACCAGGTAGGAGACAAAGAGGAGATTGACGGATGCAGTGAGGGAGGACATGGAGGTAGTTGGAGTTAGAGTTGAGGAGACAGAGGACAGGGGGAGATGGGAATTGTTGACTCGCTGTGGTAAACCCTCAAGAAAGGAACCAAAAAGCCCAAAGGAGAAGAAGAAGTTGAACAAAGATGAATTTCAAAGTTGTTTTTGTGATATTTTGACTTGTTGACTGCAGTTTCTCAAGGGACAGAACGTTAAAGTGTGAAGCAGAACGGTGTCAAACAGCAAGGATTTATTATTCCAGCAGGTTCTGCATTGTTTCCAAAGCTCACGTTCCTTTTTTTCCCCCCACGGTTGTCCTTTTGTCCCACTTTTCCTCACATGCTCCACTCACTCCTCTTAAACAGCTTGTCCTTTGACTTAAATCCAAGGTTAAAGGAGCTCTGACAGAAACGCCGTGATTTTCTGCACGTGTCCGACACTTTTGACCACCTTCTTCTCTCAGCTGTGAATGTCACCTCAGCTTTGCAGTTTCCAACTTTGTGTTGCCGACACCTGCGCTTGTTTGGTCGTTGTAGCTCGCAGCCTGGTCTCTCTCTCTTGTCCCCACAATAGGAGCTGACATTGCTCTCACCGCCCTCACTTTATCAGGACAGACAACCAATTACAACCTTTTACAGGACCCCGCAAATGAAAATACATCCCTGCGGCCTCCACCCTCTCCACCCTCTCTGTTCCTTGAACTTTTTCCACATTTGTCAGCATCTTTTGTCTTTTCCTTCAGACCTCTTTGCTTCTCCGTGAACCTCTGCAGAAGAGAAGGAGGAAGAAGAAATAAAGAGAAGACCTCTCACTGTGCAGCAGAGTTTTTAAAAAAGCCCTGCAGTTTACTAAGCTCATTAGCATCTCCTTCCTTTCCTTCTTGGCGTCTTGTTTCATTTCGCAGTCGCTCGTCGTCATCATCGTCTGTTGGAGTTTCACTTTCACTCCATCCTTTCTTTTTTTCTAACACACACTCTTCACTCTCGCTGCCTCGCTGACTTCCTTCAATGATGCTTTTCTTTCTTCCTCCTCGAGCCAATGCACACACTTGCTGAGACACACAAACACACACACACACACACACACACACACACACTCTGACTTTATTCCACGCTGGAAGCCATTTGTCTTAACAGGTGGTCATTCAGATTCAAGACTGGCGCTGCAGGAGAGCTGGGCAGAAGGAGGAAGTCTGGGGCCGTGGGTTGAGGAAGACGGATTGGGAATTATTGAAATATTGGGAAAAGTGATTGGGAACAAAGAGAAGGACAGACATTGGTGACAGAGTGGACTTTGTCTCAGTGGTTAGAATGATAAAATGCTGATGGGTTTCATTAGAGAACAGCGGGTGGAGACTGGTGGTGTTCAAATCTTGGCTCCAGGATGGATCATGGCAGAAAGTTCTGCTTTAGATCTGAGTTCTTGAGCGTTGATTCTTAGCAGAGTGGCTAACATTTAGTTACCGTAATTTACGGAATATAACCCGCACCTGACTATAGCCGCACGTTGAAACATGAGAGCTTTTCTTTTTGCATCTTCCGTCCTTTTCTTCCTCGACACCACGTGTCTCACTCTTACCTTTTCCGCTCGAGCGCCCCTGGTGGCCATTAAACTTGAACTTCAACTTTCATTTGTTTATAGTGCCAGATCATAACAACTGTTATCTTAAGGTACTTTACAAACAAACCTGCATAAAAACAAGAATAAAAAAGAATATATAGAGATAGACCCTGTCCTTATAGACCTTCACACAGGCTGAGGAACAACTCCCAAAAACCCAGAAAGGGAAAAAAGGAAGAAACCTCAGGGCGATGGACAGTGGAGGGGACCCTCACCCAGGACGGACAGGCGGGCTAACTAAACATTAGTAAGAAAAAACTAAAATTTTAAAAGTCTACAATTAGAAGAAGGGCTCTATAAAGTCCATTCATGGTCCAATCAAGTTCATATGCTCCATAAGTTGAAGTCCAGGGTCAGTACAGACAGTAGGGTGCTAGGGGAGTTAGACGTTAGCATCTATATGAGATATGCGTCTCTGCATAAGCCTCAGGGTCGAAATTGTGTGACAAAAGTTGCGTCTTCCATCCATCTTCATCCGTTTATCCGGAGCCAGGTCGTGGAGGCAACATTCGGAGGAGGGATACCCAAACTTACCTCTCCCTGAACCGACACCTTAACGTGGTGGAGGGGTTTGAGCATCCAGATGAACCTAGGGGCTATGTTGTCTGCCCCTAGTAGGGTCTCCTAAGGTAAACAGTCCTAGGTGATGGATCAGACAAAGGGCGGTTCCCCCAATGACCCCTTGTGGAAAGAAGATCAAGGAGAAAGTCTACGTCGCCCGGATTGGTGTTACTGGGGCCCCAACCTGGAGCCAGGCCCGAGGTTGGGGCTCATAGGCGAGTACCTGGTCTGGGTCCATGGGTCCCGAAGAAAAGACGTGGACCCACCTCCACCTTTATATGGACTCACCACCAGCAGGAAGGCCCACAAGGGGCCGGTGCCGTGTGATTCCAATCCCTTACAACCACTCTGGCTATGGGGACATGGAAAGTTGCGGCTTATAGTTCGGAAATTACGGTATTTCTTTGCCAGGTCCTGTTGTTGAAGTTGTCAGAAACTTGAGTCGTATTTACTCCACAAACCGGACTAAGATGCAAACAAATCCTAAATGTTTTGCTCAAACCGTGTATTTTTTCATCGTTAACGTCAAATTATTTTTTTTTAAATGACACGTCCTAATGAAATATTCATCACTGGCTGTAGTTTGTTCTGTCCTACGTGGTCTTCTCTCGCCCATTAAACAGACACACGCTGAGAAGGACCACAGCGTTGACTGTCCTCCTCGTTATCGTGCATCACGCAGTTAATTACACAGCGTGCTGTAACGAGTGGATGGCACGGTCTCTTTACTGTACGTCACATTAGCAAAGTTGAAAGTTTAACGAGTCTTTTAGAACCCGGCCATGTTTTAACTTAATGTGCTCTGCTGCTAGAAGCACCATTATCATACCACAGTGTGTGTGTGTCCCAGCATTTGTCTTTTATGTGGCTGCTTGTGTTTTTATGCGACTCTTCACGTCCTTGTCCATTTATCCTCCTCCTCTTTTGTCTGTCCTTAACTGTATTGGACAGTATTAGCTTCATTCCCCACACAGCAGCGGGTGGTGTAAAATTATATATTTTTAACAAAATCCTGGAGGATTCTGGGATGAACCCGTGACCCTGGAGGTAGAAAAGAGATGTAAACCCTTCCATTCCTCTCTGAGAATTTACAGCTTTACTTTTTCATGCAACGATGTTTTGAAGTTGTTTTATCTGCCAGAGCTTTCAAGATTAAAGGGTTACATTTGGGAAAAAACTCAACTTTTGACCCTGAACCACTTCCACAGTTCTCTAATATAGAGATCTGGGTAGAAACTTTAGTAAACTTATCAATTTCTTTCTGTTTTCGTCCGAGATTCTTCATTTATTGATGTATTTTATCATGTTTGAGCTGAAGCTTAACCAACTCTGTGTTCTGTCTGTGGCTCATGGCTAAATGAAGAGCTTAACAGTCCAAAAAGGCTCTTCACTAAAAGGCCGTGACAATCAAACAGTGGATTTCGAGTGTTTATGACGAACAAAGTACATAAGAACCCATGAGTGCAGCAGTGACCTTATTTATGGAGATGAGGCTTCACTTTTTTCCATCTCAACAAAAAGGCTGAAACGATTTGTAGAAGCAAAAAACAATCCTGGCTGTTGCTCTACGTCCAGTTTGTGGGTAGAGTTTTTAGTCGCTGAGACGATCAAACCTCGTGTCTGGAGCTCTTAATCTTGGACGTCTGGTTTAATCCTCGAACGAAGCATAGCATTTGTTCCACAAAGAAGGACACACTTGACATTGGAAGACCCTCCCAATCTTCTCTGTTACGCGGTCTCCGCAAGTGCGCCAATACCGGCGGTGTGTGTCGATTTGTAGAAGCAAAAAACAATCCTGGCTGTTTATTTACGTCCAGCTTGTGGGTAGAGTTTTTAGTTAGAGTTTTTAGTCGCAGAGATGATCAAACCACGAAGGGTGCCAATCTTCTCTGTTGCGCGGTCCCCGCAAGTGCACCAACGCCAGCGGTGTGTGTCGATTTGTTGAAGCAAAAAACAACCCTGGCTTGTGTGTTATGTCCAGCTTGTGGGTAGAGTTTTTAGTTAGAGTTTTTAGTCGCAGAGATGATCAAACCACGAAGGGTGCCAATCTTCTCTGTTGCGCGGTCCCCGCAAGTGCACCAACGCCGGCGGTGTGTGTCGATTTGTAGAAGCAAAAAACAATCCTGGCTGTTTATTTACGTCCAGCTTGTGGGTAGAGTTTTTAGTTAGAGTTTTTAGTCGCAGAGATGATCAAACCACGAAGGGTGCCAATCTTCTCTGTTGCGCGGTCCCCGCAAGTGCACCAACGCCGGCGGTGTGTGTCGATTTGTAAAGCAAAAAAAACAACCCTGGCTTGTGCGTTACGTCCAGCTTGTGGGTAGAGTTTTTAGTTAGAGTTTTTAGTCGCAGAGATGATCAAACCACGAAGGGTGCCAATCTTCTCTGTTGCGCGGTCCCCGCAAGTGCACCAACGCCAGCGGTGTGTGTCGAAGCAAAAAAATATCCCTGGCTTGTGCTTTACGTCCAGTTTTGTGGGTAGAGTTTTTAGTCGCAGAGACGAGCAAACCATGCGTCTGGAGCTCTTAATCTTGGACGTCTGGTTTAATCGTGAACAAAGCATAGCATTTGTTCCACAAAGAAGGAAACACTTGACATTGGAAGACCCTCAGAGTTGACATTTGTGCCGTACGTGCAAACATGTCTCCATCCATGGCCTCAGAGTGGACAGGCGAGATGCAAGATGAGGACAAAGACCTCAAGTGACTGTCTTCGGTTTGTGTCTGTCCTCCGTCTCTTCTCTGTGCGACTGGAGACGTGCTTCGTACGAGACCTTCTGTCTGAAACTTTGTGGAATCTTCTCGATTCACGACAACAAAAATGAAAGCCTCTTCACCATCTTCAACTTTCTGCCTTTTGAGTAAAGTGATGATGGTAATTATTTTCCTCAACCTTATGAAAAGGTTATTAACGTCTGGTCTTTTCAGGTTTAATGAAAGCCTTCCATGTGATGAGTCCAGAACTGGGCAAAAAAAAAACCTGTGATCACAATGTTTTTCATTTTCCCTCTGTGATTATAGTCGTCATGAAAAGGAACCGGGGACCAGACGTACAAAAAAAAAAAAAAAATTCTGGCCTGCACGTCCACTTTGTCCCTGTAATGATGGATAATTATTTAACAAGCTTTGAAATTGCTGTTGACGTGTCAGGACTGTTCTGCCGAGGTTTTTGTTGGACGTCTCCCTCTCCCCTCTTTTTTCAGTCCTGTCTCTTATCAGTTTGAGTCTTTTTTCCTGTCCCTGCAGCCCATTAGTCAACGTATCCAGGCTGTGATTACGAGGTTTATATATTCAGCTTGTGATCACGGTGCCAACTTTGTCCTCGGCGTCTGACTGACGTCTCACCAGGGCACGCTGATCTCGCCGCCCGTGTCACCCACTGTGTTCATTTGTCTGCACTTCATGTACTCTTTCCACTCTCGTCTCATCGTCTGTCTCTGCTGCCTGTGATGCTTTTTTGTCTTGGTCTCACACAACATGTTGGATTTGTGCTTATTATTCTTGCCCTCCTCCTCCTCCTCCTTCTCTTCCTCCCCTTCTTCTGATTATTTCTCCTGTTTTTCCTCCCCTCAGTGTCTCTGTCTGCTTGAGCCTTCGTCTCCATCCTAATCATCTCCAAATGCCTCTCTGTTATCTGCTATCCACAGAACCTTTGTGCTCCCGGCTGTGTCAACCCAAAAACAATAACGTGAGGGTTCGGTTCCCAGGACTTCCTTGTATTTTCTTGAGAGGCGTTCATGTCTTCTTGTTTGGTTGTAGCAGAAGAAGGAGACGGTTGGCACTCCTTGACACCTGGGGCGTTGGACGTCTTGAGCCACGGGTATCTTAGTCTGAAAGGTGTTTTTATTCTCCTTCTTTGGACGTGAACTGGTGGAAAAGCTCTTTAGACGGAACCTGTTTCTAGAAATATAAAAAAGTGAGGTCCAGGAACTGACAGAATTCATTTGAACATTAAAAAGATCAATTTCTGCTGGAGCCAAGTACAGTGGTGCCTCAACTTTTGATCATAATCCGTTCCAGGTTGGTGATCGAGGTCTGATTTGGTTGAGGTTTGAAATAATTTTTCCCATAAGAAATAATGTTAAACTCATTAATCCGTTCTGGTCCATATGAAAAGTCCACTTTTTTCAATAAAATGTGTTTCTAACCAGCAATTCAGTCCTAAACATGTTGATGTATATTTTATATCTTTTTTTCCTTCGTAATGTACGTATTGGCCGACGTTTTTTCCAAAAACCACTCTCCAGGCGATTAAAAACAGCCTTTACGCACCGGGCGACTCGATCACGTATTTATCGGCAGCCTTTTGGTCCGAACTCCGCGCCTCTCCATGTCTAGTCACACGATGGAGACCAGTTCTCTGCTTAAACTTTTCAAACGAGCCATGACTGGTAAAGCCCTTTTCATCACTTCCAACATTCCCCTCACTGCTCGTTCCCACACCTTTGTTCTTTAGATCATCATAAATAACGAGAGCCTTTTCACTGATCAACGCTTCGGAGATGTTGTCTCCAGCTCCAACTCTGTTTCCTTAATAAAGATAAGCAGCAATTATTCCATTTCATCTAGTATCTTGAATTGAATTGAGTTCAAGATACGAGTCAAGAGACTCGACTCGACTCGACTTGACTCGGGACGGTCGAAAGCTGAAATTTGGTCGAAAGTGGAGGCACATTTTTCTCGAAAAAATTTTGGTCGAGAGTCGAGAGCTGAGGAGTTCGAAAGCTGAGGCACCACTGTATGTTGTTATTTTGGGAATCAAACCCAGGACTCCCTGCATGGTAACAGATACTCTACGGAACCCCTTACTCATCAAGTTCGCATTTAGGGTAAAAGTTTTGCATTGATGTTATAGAACAAAGGATTTTGCTAATTTGATCTATGTTTAGAATTGACCTTTTTGTTGTTGACGTGTTTTTCTGTTGCAGCTGCTGTTTCTCAGCTGAAAATCAAAGCTTTTTTTTCGACAAAGTCAGGACTTCATAAAAACCAAACATCTTCTGGAAATGAATCTTAAAAGTCCTGAAGAAATGACTATGTTTACGCAGCGTGAATCAGTGACAAGGAGCAACGTTGATGGGAGAGAAAGTTCGAGTCATGATTCTCACCCAGGGCCAAAAGTGAGACGAACACTTTGAAAGAGCTTTTAAAAAAGTCAGTCTGTTTGTCAGACCTCATACTGCTCCGAGGCTCGAGGTGTTAAAAACACAGCACGTCGTCCCCAAACTGTCTTCTGCTGTATTTTTTCAGGAGACAACTCTGATCGCATGGATAAGTCTAACATCAGCAGAACGGTTTGAAAAACCAGGCGATAACGCAGCTCGCCATATGTTTCTGCAGATGTTAATACAACAATATAGATTAAGATAAATGTGCTGACGATGGCCCCGCCCCGGCCGTGAGCTGCTACTGTAGAACAGACCGGTTCCTCATCCAGTCTTCAAAGACGGTCCGACCCAAACCGCTGAACCCTGACGTGTTCATTTAACGTTTGAATTTTGCTTTGAAAGTGGAGGTTAAGTGGTTGTCTGGGCCTCGCACTTGTTACTGAGTCTTGTTAGTGATCTATGTATTTAAGTCT
>JAFBJS010005606.1:0-27960 GCA_016785265.1 Paraplagusia blochii
GACTCGCTGTGGCAACCCCTGAAAAAGGGGACAAGCCGAAAGAAGAAGAAGAAGATGCTTGAATGGACATTTATATTTGTAATTTGTTGATTGAAGGTTAAAAGGTATGAAAAAGAGGCTGAAGACTAGATTTCAGTGTTTTTAGATTTCATAGCTTTTTTCTAATACAGTTAATTACGCATTTATTGACACCTAAATCTTTTTAAGGTAGAAAAGATAAAGATAAATAGATAAAAACATGCATTACAAAAAATTACAATGTAAAAAATGTATTAAAATTACTAAAATAGACTGTATACTGTACATTATATACAGTAGGCAAAATATACACAGAATGGTATTGACATTATAGATGGATATTGCACATAGATGGGATATTGCACTTGAGTCTGGTTATTTGTGGGTTAGTGTGAGCAGTGTTTGTTGTACAGTCTAACAGCTGCAGGGACAAACGACCTGCGATAACGCTCCTTCAGACATTCTTAGATTGAAACGTAGCTGTGCTTTCAACATAAAGTACCTTTTTGATTTTCAACAGGGCAAAACCACTTTTTTTTCATGTTCCACCGTTGCTCATGAACAATCCACAGTTGGGGCAGTTTGGCCTAATGGTTAAGGAAGCAGACTTGGGTCCACAAGGTCCCTGGTTTGAATCCCCCTACCGCCAAGTTACTACTGATGTCCACTGAGCATGGCACCGTCCCCTATCACAGCTCCCTGTGCGCTCAAAGCTGCCCATTGTTCACTTTGGTGATGGGTTAAATACAGAGGTGATATTTTGTTGTGTGCAGTGGTGTGAATCACAATGTCACAATGACAAGGAGTTCGCTTTCCTTTTCACCTGTCCATTATAACATGAGACGTAAGGAGGTGAAAATATTGCAATTCCTTCAAAGTTAAATAAAATTTCTTCGGGCATCAGGGTTTTGACAGGCGTGGAAAAGAGTCAGATTTTTTATCCTACCTGCCATCTTGATCAGTATCATTCTCCAACATTCCCCTACAGACATTGGAACTCAATCTAAGACAGTGAATGTCACTATAGCAACCAAACTGCAATTTCATCAGCCTAAAATACAGCAGTCATTTTTCTTTACTACTGCTAGGCCAAATATATAGAATAATATCTTTTTGAAATATATATCGACATAATCAAGTCAAGTGAGGGTGGTATAATAATGATTTACTATTCATTGTCATTACTTACATAATTTCTGAAACCCTCAAAATGACGGCTCCGGACATTGTAGTATTAATGCCTAGTACCACTGAAGGGACATTTTTTTTTACCAATCTAATAATAACAACATAAAAGCTCTCACAGTTTAATTTCAGGACTGATATCAAGACATCCTATGGTTCTCTTATAGAAACCAAAATGACTTTGTCAATATCTACGGCATTGTGCTGCCAAACAACAGGGCTTTCTGTTTTTGTATTCATTGTGTTCTTCAGGTAATGTACCTTTAATGGTATCAGACATCGAAATCAACATAAAATGGAAGAACGCAGGTATGACTAGATGATGACTAGAAGTTGCAAAGAGAATAATATATTTTAAACTTCATTGAAAATAGACATCTTTTCCTCCAGAAAATTGACATTGTGTGATTTAAATAAAAAAATGTCATTAAGATAACTGACATATAGAAGTCATACATAAAGGTTAAAAGGTTAAATATTTAAGCTATAACTGCACCATCATTAAGAAATTTGATTTGATTTTTCTAATATCAAAATTCTTATTATTTATTTTACATTGGGGTGATGCACTATTTTTATGTGTGACAAAGATTGGTTGTTTAAGGTTAGATTTACCTAACCAATAGAAGTGTGAATATGGAGCATTATTCCTTCTTTTTCAGCGAACTCTGGCTTGAGCCTTGAATGGATGTGGCACTCGTGTTGTTCCAGTGATTCCTTCTGTGCTCAACTTCACCCCACCAGGAGTAGTGAAGGTGAACCTCTGAAGCAAAGCTACAAGAAACAGGAAAATTTCCATCCTGGCCAGTCCTTCACCCAGACACACCCGTTTACCTGGAAATGACACACATGTACATAGAATTTGACAGCCATTAGCTGTGAAAGTCATGCTGATCAGTGTGTTTAGAGCATCATGAACTTCTTTACGCACTCTGATATAAACCCTATGAAAAAAACTTCTTCTTCTTTTCCTTTCGTCTTATCCCATTTTTCAGGGGTTGCCACGAGTCAATAATTTAAATCTCACCCTGTCCTGCGCATCCTCAACTCCAACTCCAACCACCTCCATGTCCTCCCTCACTGCATCCATAAATCTCCTCTTTCTTCTCCCAATATAACCACTGTCCCTCCTCTGAATATGTCCAAACCATCTTAATCTGGCTTCTGTAGCTTTTTCTCCAAACCTTCCTGTCTGTGTGATCACCTTATTCCTGATCCTGTCCATCCTTGTCACCCCCAAAGAGAATCTCAGCATCTTTAACTCTGCCACCTCCAGCTCTGCCTCTTGTCTTCTACCTATTCCTAATGTCTCTAGTCCTCTTCTCTCCAGTGCAAACCTCCACCTCTCTAGGTTCTCTTCTAGCTGTTGCCTGCTCTCACTGCAGATCACAATGTCATCTGCAAACATCATTGTCCATGGAGTCTGACCTCATCTGTCAATCTGTCCATCACCAGAGCAAACAAAAAGGGGCTCAGGGCAGATTCCTGATGAAGTACCACCTCCACCTTAAAGTCCTTTGTCCTTCCAACAGCACACCTCACCACCGTTGTGCTGTTCTCATACATATCCTGCACCAGTCTAACATACTTCTCAGCCACTCCTGACTTCCTCATACAAAACCACAGTTCCTCCCTTGGAACCCGGTCATAGGCCTTTTCTAAATCCACAAAAACACAATGAGGCTCCTTCTGACCCTCTCTGTACTTGTCCATCAACATCCTCAAAGCAAATATTGCATCTGTGGTACTCTTTTCTCGGCATAAAACCATACTGTTGTTTGCAAATCTCTACCCTATGAAAAACACATTTTTGTTCATTTAGCTTTGTCTGGTTTAATGGCCAAGCACGGCACTGTATCACATGAGTGAACGAATAAATGTTAGTGTTAGAAAATAATGGAATATTTCCATGGGAATCACTGGTAAATAATTCAAATTTGTGGGCATTAACATACATGTATGGTAATAAAAAATAAACTAAAAACAAGGGCAAACACGTAGCTTCTCAAGTCAAAAAGAAAAAAAAAACATCAAGCTTCACATAATGGAGTGGTGTTGTCATGTTGACAAGATCTGTATTGGATGGTGATGAAGTACAAACCATGCAGAAACTGGGCTTGGAATTTTTTTGTCCAATAGACAAAAAGATTCCTTTCTATATGTATTTATGTTTGTGTATGACACAGCTTGTTTAAACAAACCCGCATTTCTAGATAAATTCCCAATAATTCTTACAATTCCCAAAGAAAGTTTTCCAATTCAGGATATAAACAAAATTCTACTTATCTCAGCTTAACATGAAAAGTTTGC
This sequence comes from Paraplagusia blochii, assembly GCA_016785265.1. NCBI lineage: Eukaryota > Metazoa > Chordata > Actinopteri > Pleuronectiformes > Cynoglossidae > Paraplagusia > Paraplagusia blochii. The sequence continues at coordinate 3,514 of JAFBJS010005606.1, forward strand.
CGGCATTCACGAGAATTTTTTTTCGCCCTAGTTGAGATACATACAGTACCTACTGCAAAAAAGTCAATTTACAACAACTGACAATTTAGATAATGCAGCTCATGTTATACACCCTGAGTTGGGATTCTGCTTTTTTTACCAGCAGAGAAGGGCAGATGTGCTTCTTTTCTCACAAACTTCCCCTCAGCGTCCAGGAAGTGTCCAGGATTGAAGGTGTCTGGAGTTTCCCACTGACTCTTGTCAAACATCACAGATGTCAACAGTGGCATAATAGATGTCCCCTGAAAAACGAAACAAATAAAAGAAAATTATTATTTTTTCTTACATTCAATCCCTTTAAGCAGAACCGAGAGAAGTGAAGGTTGGCACTAGATCAGTGATTTTCAAAAGCGTCCCCTGGGGGGCGCCAGAGGGCTTAGGGGAGGCGCGGTGAGAGAAAAAATAAATGTGTTAAAAACAGCTGGTAAAATGGGTTTAAAAAAGATATTAAAATGTGTTTAAAAAAGATGTTATAAACACACAGATCTTAAATGTGTTTTAAAAGGATGTTATAAACATACAGATGTGAAACGGCGTTTTAAAAAAAGATATGTAAACACATACGATGATAAAGATTAAAATGTTAAATGTTAAATTTAAAATGTTTTAAAAATATGCTTAAGAACATACAAACATGTTTAAGATGTTTACAAAAATACAGATGTGTACAACATTTATTGTTTAAAACGTTTTGCCTATGTGGAACATACAAAGCAACAACAATAACAGTAATAATAGTTATAATAATTCCGGGGGGAGGGGAGGTGGTGACGGGGGGAGCATGCTTTTGAGTCCTCTTAGGGGAGGCTCACTATCCCACACTTTGAAAACCCCTGCACTAGACAGAAGAGAAATGAAGTTTAGTCGCATCAAGACAGAGTACATGTTTTTGAATTAAGGGGAGAACACTGGAATGGTGTGGTTAGAAGGAGCAGAGATGGAGTTTAAAGACTAAGGAGTGTGAGCTAAGGTGAAGGGAAAGGTTTGCAGTACAGTTTTGTCGGTAGAGGAGTTAAAGATGCTGAGGTTCCCTTCAACTACTGTATCATATACTGTTCACAATAAAAACACTACCTTAGGAATGAAGTAACCACCCAGGGTTGTGTCTTTGGCCGCCATTCTAAGTCCATTCATAGGTACGATGTTTCCAATCCTCTGTATTTCATGAATGACAGCATCAGTGTAGGGCAGGTTGGATCTGTCCACCATACTAGGAAGACGACTCTGTCCAATCACTCTGTCTATCTCTGCCTGGACTTTTTCTGGAAAGTCAATAATTTGTTTTATTATTTTATTCATAATATCGATTGGAATATCTTTAAACTGTGTAACATCCTTGATCATTTATTAACTTAGTTCATTTGTTGGTTATGCAGTAATACCTGAATTTATATTTAATTTCACCTACCCTGAACCTCGGGGTGGTTGATCAGGTAAACCAAAGCCCACTGTAAGGTGGTAGAAGTGGTCTCAGTTCCAGCCAGGAACAAATCCAGAGAACATAGAGTCAAATTTGCCTCAGTGAAGCCAAGTTCAGATTCTTTGTGCTGTGCAGTAGGTAATAGTGCAGTAAATATTAGTTAGTAACAAAAGTTATCTCTAGCCACTGTGTTCTATGGAGTGTAATGTACCTTGGCCATTTCGATGAGAAAAGTATCAATGTAGTCCCGTGGATTGTTGTGGTCCAGGTCTTTCTTGTGCGTCTCTACCTCCTCATTGATGAAATGTTTGATTATGTTAAAAATTTCAAATAATTTGTTGTGAGGACCTGGTAAGCGCTTCATCACACTGGGAAATGACTCATAGAGCTGTAAAACCAAAGCAGAAATAAAATAATAAGAATAAAGAATAATAAAAGCTTTTTTAAATTATGCATAATAGATATAATATGTATAATTCATGAATGAATATGTTTCCATTTGTGTAATGTTTAAATTACAAATTACAATACATTAACTTTGGGATATTATCTTCTTACATTGCATGTGACAGTTGTTATATTTATTATGGTTTTAAAGCTTATATAGTGAACCAAGAATATACTTAAAATAATGCAAAAATTGTCTTACACAACTATAGGCTTGTGCATGGTAACGAGATGTGCCACAAATAATGTGCATTTCAGCAGCTAAATTATGTGTTGTGTGTATGTATTGCATTGGTTAAAAAATAATAATAAGATCAATCTAGGTTCACAAATAAGAACCTATGAATATAACATAAAGTATATGTAATATACTATATATTAAATTTTTCTATATATATAGTATGTACTTTACGTCACTTATACGTCATGGGGATGTAACCACTCCTCCACTATAAACACTGTTTGGTTGCGGTATTAAGCACCAAGTTCAATATATAATAACGTTTCCTAAATACTGTCATAAAATGCTAAAACTCTAACTATTGTTAAGTACAACTTAAACGAAAAAGAAAGGGGTTATCCATCGCGTTCCCGCGTGTGTTACTTTGTTTTTGGTCCGTGTACGGACCAAAACTGAGCTTAGTCTCAGTGTAAGAAGAGTTCTTCCTCGACCAAACAATTGTATAGAATTATTCTGGCACCAGAGAATTCAACCTGGGTGTCGTTGTGGATGTAGAATTGTCAGCACTTTAAGTGCAGTGAATTGCAGTTAAAGAAATACATTCAACCGCCAAGCACTGTTCGCCAATTAAAGGTAAATACATATTAACTGGAACAAATGACGTCAATGTCTCAGATACGTTACAGCATTAGCATTAGCGGGTAAACATTGGGTTCGTTCTTCCAGCACTTCGGGATGTGTATCGCATTTATTTATATTTTGTGTGTCGTCGTATTTTAAACATGAAGAAACGAACTAATAATTGTTATAAACGTTAATATGTCAACAAAGAATTTTTAAAAAATGTAAAACGATTAATAAAAAACTATAAATAGAACAAGAATAGACTAGGACTGATGACCTTTTGAAACTATTATATATGTGTGTGTGTTTGTTTGTGTAGTTAATTATACTTTGTGTGATTTACTTTACAGAAAGTTATTGGGTTAATTCGTTTTTTTTTTTTTACATAGTAAATATGTAGTTTTCTTAAGGAACCGGACATTGGTCTGGAGGAGGGGTCCACAATAGGTAAATCGTGATCTACCAGTAGATCTCCAAAGAAGTGTTTGTAGATGCTGAGCAATAACTTAATAAAAATGATAGTAATAAAAAAATAGAGATGTTATTCTATTTCAAGATGCTAATCACTGGGCTTAAGTGAGAATAATATAAGTATTGAGTCACACAGTATAAGATATGTTATATGTTAATGTAGAGAATAAGATATCCACTTTATATAGGCAATTACTGTATATTTCGAGTTTTCAATCTAGGTAGATCATTTCAGCCTGGTCATTTGAAAAGAAGCTCACAAGAGGTGTGGGCACCCCTGGTCTGGAGGCTTCCAGGTTCAAATCCACCAGATACCAGGCATGGCACCGACGCTACATGGGCTGAAAGCTGCTCACTGTTCTGTCTGATTATTTTATGGGATTACTGTAAATCCTCTTACTTTTAGGGTTTTTTAAACCCTAAACTTTTGTCTACATTATTCTATTTATTATTGGCAAAAGGCATTTTTTTAGAACTCTATTAATCCCTCTGGAGCAGGGGTGTCCAAACTGTTCCGCAAAGGGCCACTGTGGCTGCAGGTTTTTGTTCCAACCAAGCAGCAGCACACCTGAGTTGACAGGTTTAATCAACTGATCACAGTTCAGACACCTGATTGGTCAAGCTATGTGCTCTTGGTTGGTTGGAACAAAAACCAGCAGCCACACCGGCCCTTTGTGGAACAGTTTGGACCCTGCTCTGGAGTATCCTTTGGGAAATTATGCCTCTGCATTTAACCCATCACTGTAGTGAGCAGGGAGCTGCTGGCTGAGCCAGCGCCAGGGGAGCAGTGTGGGGGGGCCATGCTCAGGTCACCACAGGGGTAACTTGGCAATAGGGGGATTCGAACCGGGGAATCCCCCTTGCAGACCCAAGTCTGCTTCCTTAACCACTAGGCCACCAACTGCTTTTCGTTTATTGGTTAAATACAGAGGCTAGTGTTTGAGGCTGTTGCAATGCTCAATACCACAACAGCAGTATCTTGGCAGTTGGTGGACCTGAACCAGAAACCCTCAGGACCCCAGTCCACTTCCTTAACTACTAGGCCACCACAGGCCCTTTTAACATATTTTTTACAAGAGTGTTTAAAATTTATTATCACATGATTATCATGATATTTTGTAAACTGATAAATTTATCACAAACATGGGTTCAAGGAAATCTACAGTATATGATCTTAAAGGAAATCATGATCCTTGATCCCCATGTCATACATAAACAAATTACTCAAGAAGACAGACTTTACTGTAGATGTATTGATTCAATGCAGGAAGCTTTAGTGTTTACTCAGCAGCAAAGCTGGTCAGTGCTGTACGTCCGGCATATGTATTAAACTGCTCTGTGTGTTTTTATCAGTAGTTTAATTTTATGCACAGTGACTTACCGGGGCCCATATAGATCCCTCCAGCACCAAAATGTCAGACAAGTATTTCAGCATTATCTGGAATTTGTGATCACTATATTCAAAGCGTTTCCTCATCACCATCTGGCAAATGATGTTGGATGCTGCATTGTTGAATAGACGCGCTATGCTAAAAGGTTGACCTGGAGAAAGAGATGTTAGTGTTGAGAGACCAGAGTGTACATTTGCTATCTATTTTTAATCCCCTGTGAAGTACTTTATTAAAATGGCTTGTGCGTTTGATGAAAAAAAAAGCCAGTGTATTATATTATGTTTTACTAACTGAGCATGTCGGGGCGGCAATCCCCGAACTCGGTGGTGGACACCAGAGGTTGGGGATGCCGTGAAGCTGAAGAAGACTTTACTGTAGATGTATTGATTCAATGCAGGAAGCTTTAGTGTTTACTCAGCAGCAAAGCTGGTCAGTGCTGTACGTCCGGCATATGTATTAAACTGCTCTGTGTGTTTTTATCAGTAGTTTAATTTTATGCACAGTGACTTACCGTGGCCCATATAGACCCCTCCAGCACCAAAATGTCAGACAAGTATTTCAGCATTATCTGGAATTTGTGATCACTATATTCAAAGCGTTTCCTCATCACCATCTGGCAAATGATGTTGGATGCAGCATTGTTGAATAGACGCGCTATGCTAAAAGGTTGACCTGGAGAAAGAGATTTCAGTGTTGAGAGACCAGAGTGTACATTTGCTATCTATTTTAATCCTCTGTGAAGTACTTTATTAAAATGGCTTGTGCGTTTGATGAAAAAAAAAGCCAGTGTATTATATTATGTTTTACTACCTGAGCATGTGACAAATAGAATATCATCATTTTATATCTACATTTCTGTAAAGAAGTTTCAATCATTATTTAGTCAACAGAACAATAATTGTCTGATCATCATAAATATAATCACCTTTTTCCTTTTCGATCACATCCTGCAGATATCGTATCTCCTCCTGGATGCTGTTTTCCATTATGTTTTTACCCAGACCAAAGTTGCGCAAGGTAGACAAGGCAAAACGGCGCTGCTTCCTCCATGTTTCACCGTTACTAAAGAATATACCACCATCTGTAGATAGGAAACAGAAAACACCACATGACCACTGGCCAATGGTTTAATAGTATTGTGTGTTATATGTTTTTCACCTGTGCCCGAATAAAACCTGTCAGCCATAGGACTATAAGGTCGGTCCACAAAGTTGTCAGCCTGTGTCACTAGGACTTCTTTGATCATCTTATAGCCAGTCACAAACACTGCGTTGTCTCTGCCAATACGGACACTGAACACGTTCCCGAACACATCACATAGCTGCAGACATTAGAGACATACAAAGGTAGCCTGGTTGTGTATCCATTATTATCAAATAATGTAAATAAAAAACTTAAAATGCCAAGATTTTTATGAATAATTATTTTAATGTCATCAGCAGTTAAAAAAGCAAAGTAGAGCAAAAAAGTAAAGTGTTTTTTTCAATGTACTTTACCTTGTTGAAGTAAAGGTGAGGGTGTTTGTTGTCTATCCTGAAGACTATCCCTAAAAAAGGCAGGCCCATTGGTCCTGGAGGATAATTCTGTGGTTTTCTGTTTTTGAGGAAATCAGCCACCAGCAAGAAGAAAAAAACAAATAGCAGTACCCCTTTAAGATCAAAATTGAGTAAAACATTATAAAGCCACATGGCTATAAAGCCAATTGACTCCAAGTCAATATTTCAATATTCAATGTATATATATATTTAATATTCAATATTACTCCCGTACACACAGCACTGCTACAGCTACAGAGTACCCATCAATTCTGGAGCTCCACATTTTATCATGCATGAAAAACAGCTGCCTGCGAAGGTAGTCACGTTAAAGGTTACATAACCAATAGATATTAGTTTAAAAATTAACCAATCAACCGATCAAACAAATACTCTGTCATATTGACTTCAATGAAAGTGCAGCTTGATGTTGTTGGTCATAAGGTAACATTGAGAAATTATTAACTGCTCCCTTCTTTTTCTTTTAATGTTGATCTTTTGTACCCTTGCATCAAACAATGACTCGACATTTTTGTTTTACAGAAAATACACATTTTTTTAGCAGAAAGACCAACTTGAAAGCTATAGTTCAAATTCTCCATTTAGTACGTTTGTATGTTTTTTTTTCTGGAGTCATTAGCTGCGAACCAGCACCAGTTATTGTTTGCTCCTGACAAAATCTATTCATAAATAGTCAAAATTTGAAAATTCAGAAATTAAATTTACTATGAAATTTATTTTTGTTGGAACGGTTCCTCTCTAACTTGAATTGAACTTTAACTTTAACGGATGCCGCTGTGTCATCCTCTGCATGATGTTCAAAATAGAATGACCGAGATTTTAATACCACTTGAAAGGCGGCATGTGATTATTGTGATTGCTAGATTCTTAACTCACAATTGTTCATGATAGATTCCCAAGTTAACATTTACAGATAAATCTTAAAATTTTTTGTTTCAATTTTTGTATATATGTACATGTACAAGGCAGACTCTATGTGCTTTATAAAAGTTTTATGTGCCCCCTGCCCTTATAGACCCTCGCAGCAGTTGAGGAACGACTTATTTGAGATGTAGAAACGTAAAAAAAAGGGCAACCTTTGTCTAACATTAAGTATTTTATTGACCTATGCAAAAAAGAAAAAAACAATCCCTCCGTTTTTCAGCAAACTTTATCTTAAACCTTGAATGGATGTTGCACTCTTGATGCTCTGTTGATTATCTGAGTGCTCAGCTCAACAATAGCTTTGATTTCTTCTTTTTCAGCGAACTCTGGCTTGAACATTGAATGGATGTGGAACTCGTGATGCTCCATTGATTCCCTCGGTGCTCAGCTTCGCTCCACCAGGAACAGAGAAGGAGAACTTTTGAAGCAGAGCTACCAGAAACAGAAACATTTCCATTTTGGCCAGTCCTTCTCCGGGGCACACGCGTTTACCTGGAAAGTACACACACACACACACACAAATATGAGGTGTAAGCTCTGGTCAATAATGGACATTTAAACAAATTCTTTAATTTAACACATCCAGTCTTTTACTAGTCATGTAGTGAAGAATTTCACTGAGTCAGTCTCAACAACCCACAAAGGTTTCCATACAAGAGGTGCCATTAAGGTTGTGTTTCCTCTGGGGTATAAACCAACAGCTTACCTGACCTGTTCACTGCACCAATATGATCTCTAACAGGGTTTTCTGACCAGTATTTGAGAACTACTAGGACTGTTTATACAGACCTAGATCACACTTGTCAACAGGACACTTGTTTGTCCCTTTGTCACAGTGACATGTCTCATTTGTTTATCTTATTTGTTTACAACAGGCTAAAGACTAAAATTCAGTCTTTTAAAAGTAATGCTTATTTCTAATCCAGTTATTTAAGTATTTATTGACACCTTAATATTTCAAGGTCTCTCTTCGTCTGACCCAATGGCCAAGCAAAGCACTGTTTGGTCAACTGTCCTTTGTCCTTGCACAGCTATGACACCAAATAGATACAGTACCTGCAGAGAAGGGCATATGGGCTTCTTTCTTCACAAACTTCCCTTTAGCGTTCAGGAAGTGCTCAGGATTGAAGGTGTCTGGAGTTTCCCATTGACTCTTGTCAAACATGACAGAGGTCATCAGAGGCACAATGGCTGTCCCCTAGAAAACAACACCCATTGGTTGATACCAAGGCTAACTCGACAGTATAAAGAAATGTATTTCATGTCCCTTTTTCTGTCTTTGTACACATTGCAAACCCTACCTTTGGAATGAAGTATCCACCCAGGGTTGTGTCTCTGGCTGCCATTCGGGTTGCTTTCATTGGAACGATGTTAGCCATCCTCTGGATCTCATTGATGACAGCATCAGCGTAGGGCATGTTGGTTCTATCGGCCATGCTCGGGAGACGACTGTGTCCAATCACTGTGTCGATCTCTGCTTGTACTTTCTCTGTTCAAGACCAAAAATTGATAAGTTTGAATGGCCATTCACTGGCATCTTTGTACAGTTGAAGATGCAACTTTTTAGTTTCACCTACCCTGAACCTCGGGGTGGTTCATCAGGTAAACCAAAGCCCATTGTAAAGTGGTAGAAGTGGTCTCAGTTCCAGCCAGGAACAAATCCAGAGAACACAGAGTTAAATTTGTGTCATTGAAGCCAAGTTCAGATTCTTTGTTCTGTCAGAATAGTAAAAGGGAATACAACAGTAAATATCAGTATCAAGAAAGATTGCCTCTGCATTCTACGGAGTTCTATGAACTATTTCTTGCGTACCTTGGCCATTTCAACCAGGAAAGTATCAATGTAATCCCGAGGATTGTTGTGATCCAGGTCTTTCTTATGCTTCTCCACCTCCTCTTGGATGAAATCCTTGACCAGGTTGAAGTTTGCAAATATTTTGTTGTGAGGACCTGGTAAGTGCTTCATCACATTGGGAAATGACTCGTAGAGCTGTAAAACAACAACAAAAATTACATGACAGAGATGATTACATCTATAACTATGATATATATATATATATTAGATTACGTCCAGTGACTGTCCCTGCTCAGTCACTACATAATAAAAATAATCATTACCACAAGAAATCGAATCAATTGGCATTGAATGTCAGGAACCTTTTAGTTAACTGCTTAACACCAGTCTATGCTGGTATAGGAATACAGTAAATAAGGTTTATTATTGCAATCACAACAATTGACTTATCAGACAGGTGAAAGGGGGTTCTGCCCCAATATTTTATTTTTTTTGTCGCACAATATTTATTAACAAAAGTATTTTGACATTTTTTTGTACATCTCAACATGTTGATCATCCAGGATCCATTAACATTTTTTATTAACGTATGAGACACAGCCACGTCTGACACAACCATATTGGTGAACCAACAGAATGATCTTTTGATCCTGAATGGGGATTATTAAAGTGTGGTGTACGCGAGTTACCACAGGGGGGTGCCAGAGATTAAAAATGTGATGCTTTTGGAGCATATTTTTTAAGTGGGATTTTCACTCTGGTTAACTTCTGTTAAAATGAAAGTGCCCATTGTTGTTGCTGGAATTATTACGCGTTATTAAATGTGAAATCTTTATGAGGAGGCCTTTGGGGTCATTTTATTCAGAATGATGTTTGGAGACCAACCTGGTCGGGGTATGGAAGGTGGCTTCACTTCTTATTTTTTATTGTCCGTTATCCAAAGTCCATTGTTATTTACTAAGCTGACCCAATTATACATCGTATTTCAGAAATGTACTAGTTTAATAAGCTGAGATATGTGTGAGTTATTAGTAATATTGACTTACCCTGGCCCACATGGAGCCCTCCAGCATCAAAAGATCTGACATGGATTTGAGCACGTTCTGGAATTTGCTGTCATTGTATTCAAAGCGTTTCCTCATCACCATCTGGCAGATGATGTTGGAAACGGCGTGGTCAAGGAGACGTGCTGTGCTAAAAGGTTCCCCTGGAAAAACAGATTTCTCTGTTAAGATACCATGTTGTGCCTTTATAATTACTGTTTTCCAGATTTTTGTATCTTCTTGCGTTTTTGTTAAAGGTTTTGAGATTTGTTTATATAATGGTCAAGCTTTACATTTGTATTTTCCACATATTTTGAGTTAAAATGTTTAAGTTTTGCTCTGAACGTCAGTTCATTAGCATGTTGCAGGAGTGTTTGCAATAAGCAAACAAATCACCCTTAATCTCATTTGTTTAAATAAAAAAAATAAACCAAATGTTATTTTTTATATGTAATTCTGACAAAGAAATGTAATAAAAGTAATATATCTGAGCATGTGACAAGAAACATATTTTATATCACTCCCTTTCTGTATACCAGTTTTGATTGGTTCTTTCTTAGATTTAAAAGTAGTGCTTTCATCATAAAATACCTTTTTGATTTTCAATCACACGCTGCAGGTGATTTATCTCCTCCTGGATGCTTTTTTCCAATGTGTTTGTACCCAGACCAAAGGTGCGTAGGGTGGAAAGGGCAAAACTTCTGTGTTTTTTCCATGTTCCACCGTTACTCATGAACATTCCACCTGTCCATTATAACATGAGACATAAAGAGATGAAAAGGTTGCAATCCTTTCAAAGTTAAATATAATTTCTCAAATTGTGATTAATTTCTTTTATTTACCTGAACCTGGATACAACTTGTCAGCCACTGGTTTTAATGGTCGGTCCACAAAGTTGTCAGCCTGGGTCACAAGGGCTTCTTTGATCATTTTATAGCCAGTCACAAACACAGCTTTGTCTCTGCCCATACGGACACTGAACACATTTCCAAATTCCTCACTCAGCTGCAGACATTGGAGAGGGATAAACAGTGGTAAATCATACACATACAGTCCACCTTACCTACAGGATGTTGGGTAGTGTGTGGGCACTGAAGTTCATATAGAACACTTTTAAACTGTCAGTAGAAACTCCTAGTGGTCTTCTCACTAATAACTTGATGTTTCCATGTCTTCCCTGTTTGTGAGATCAGGGGCTAAACCAGGCAAACTAAGGCCCGGGGGCCACATGCGGCCCGTTGAGCCTTTGAATGCGGCCCGCCATCCCTGTCCAAATTAAATAATTTATTTATATTATAATTAAACTTCCGACTTTTCCCTACAATGCCTGCATTTTCCCAGTAGATGACATAATAGGCTATTAGAAATTTAGTATTTTGGGTTTGATACATGACTTTGACTTGCCATTTATCTTAGCTTACACAAAGGCTCCATCTCTCTGCTCTTGACTCGGCCCTGTGTCCAATTTTAGGAGAAATTGTGGCCCGCAGGTCAAAAAGTTTACCCACCCCTGGGCTAAACTGACCAAGTGAGAGGAATCCACACCAGCTTCTAATACTGTTCTGATCACAGTAGAGAGAGTTGCATCCGTCTCTCAGATAACGTTGCTTTATGATTTAGAGGAAAGAAAAGCCATTTTCCTCGCGTTACCTCAAACATCAAAAAATGTAAATATAAAGCACCAACGATACCTTTCCAGATGCAACTCTCGCTACCATGATTGCGTTTTTTACCATAGTGCTAACATGGATTCCAACCTTTATGATGCTGCTTTGGTGTCAATGTTTAAACAATTATTAAATTAATGATTAAAAAGCAGTGTCTAAGTAATGACTGCTGACACCTATACAGTAACATGGTCATCTCTAACATTTTCACTGTCGAGGTATACATTTCAATCATACATGTTGAAATGTATAAAAAATGGCAGATTGAAAGCTGTGACTGATCAGCAAATTGAGTAACTATTTTCCATAATACTTTACCTTGTTGAAATAAAGGTGAGGGTGTTTGCGGTCAACGTTGAAGAAAACCCCCACAAAAGGCAGACCCAGTGGTCCTGGAGGGTAATTTGCTGGGTTTCTGTTCTTGAAGAAATCAGCCACCAGTAAGACCAAAAAAAGGCCAATAAACAGACCTTTAAGGTCCAAACAAAGCAAAAGATCGTAAAGCCACATGGTTACAAAGCCAAATGACTTCAGATGGTTCTATTTGCAGTCTACTCTATGTGTGCTTGGGATGCACCTTTTATAATGCAGAGAAAAATGAGGTGTGCATGGTGGTTGACCCAAAGTTTTAAATGTACAAACAACACGTTTAACAATTAACCATGTGTTCAGAGAAAAAAACTAAAAAGATTTTTGACCTTGCAGATGCCATGGTCAGAGGAGCAAGCTGGTCAATCTAGGTCATTTTGACTAGGTCAGAGGGAGCATTGTAACCCCCTGTCACAAGTGCTGACATCATGGTTACATTCTAACAGAAATCAATGCAATCTGATGATAAAATTAGTAAATCTAGCGTAAATATAATCAAAGGAGAGATTAAAAAAATATATATGTCCAATATATAGAGTCTTTAGGAATGATGAAATACATTGAAAGTAATTAAAAGGGTAATAATTCAATGAAATACAGTTGGTCACGACATTAAGTCTTTCATATGGCCAATACATTTATTCATTTTAACATTTAGATAATTTTATTAAAAATTCAAAGGAAATGTGTGATATAAATATTAATACTTTTTTTTTCATTTTGTGATTCATTTGTTTTTTCATAGTTATGTGACATTTAAAGTCACAGGGGCACAAACAAGACATTTATATTATATATATATATATTTATATATATATATATATATATATATATATATATATATATAATGTGTGTATGCTGTATTTACAACCATATTGTGACTGTAAACATTCTCATTCATTCAGGTCATCATATCCAGAAAATTAAGTGTATGCAACTGGACTTTTGTCTGACGTTTCTGTCCACTGCTGCTGCAGACTTTGTGCAGGCATGATAATGTAAGTATTAAATGTATTAAAATACATATTTCTGTTCTTTTGTTATTCTGAAGTAATATGGCTGTTTGTTTGATGTCAAGGTTGGATGTCATTGCTGCTCCAAGTCTATTTGAATTGCACTGATGGGTGATGGGCTTTGTGGTTCGGCATATGTACTATCTATGTATATAGGCTACTCTAAGGCAATTAATTTAGTCACTTTACATCTGCAACCTGAGCCTCCTCCCCTGGTGGCAAGATTCAGCCCCTTTAGTTCATTTTGTTAATCTGGCCTTGTCTTTACGAGTATAATCAACAATAGTGTTGCTTATGAAATCCATAAAATGTCAATGACATTACTGAAGTTGACAAATTGAGAACTGTTCAGGTCAGTGTAGAGCAGGGCTGTCAAAACACAGCAGACCACAATTAAAAACTCATGAAGTCACAGGACAGACTGAATATTAATTAAAAAGTAAACTGTAAATATTTTCCCATCTCCAGAATTTAAATGCAGAGCCGGTGAGCCTCTTAGGGCTCATGGCAGGATTTTAGTGGGGCCCCCAGCCTATCAATCACCACCCTAGTGGCCAGAGTCCCAAGCAACTGCCTGGTTTTCGCTCCTTCAAGTGCCGCCCCTGAATAAATGTTGACTTTTGGGAACATTGAATCTGGAACACCAGCTCAATATTATTAACATCATAAAAAATTGAATCAGAAATAAAACACACATCAGTGGTATTTGCCTTTATCTGTAGCCATTCCAGATCGCTTTAATGTTTTATTGTTATTTTACTACATGAACAAAAAACAAAGCTTCTGTTTGAGAACAAAGACCAATAATAATAACAAATAACCAATAACCAATAATACTACAAATCTTGCCAGTATATGAGGCCTTTATGCTGGTGGGCCAACTTTGGTACATATTTGATTTGATCTTGCAGGCCAAATATAATTAAAGTGAGGGCCAGATTTTGCACCTGGGCCTGAGATTGACACCTCAGGCTTGAGGATATCTGGTGTAGAGGACAGATGACCTGATGAGTGTGTTCTGTTCATATTGCCGTCATTAAAAATACAATTAAATCTGTTCTGAAAAAAAATTAAAGATAATATTACTAAACCCTCTGTGCGCTCTTCCCTACTCCGCTCTAAAGGTGTGAAAGGGGAAGAGCTTCCGTTTGCAAATTCCACACGTCACGCTTCAGTGGTTGTGTTAGTTAGTGCAAATCTTAATGAGTCCTGGAGAAATGGAAGTTATTGCAAATACTATATGTTTAATGATGCATGCACCCAGGCTGCTTTCTTATGAGAGTGCCCCTTTTCAATGGAGGGAGAGAAAAGTAGTAAAATGGGGGAGGAAAGAAGGGATGAGGTAAAGTTGCATTAAACAAACAATTTGTAAAAGTGGGTGACTCAAACTACCTATAATCTTTCTTTACTTTCAGTGTCTTTACTTTTCTTTTACTATTACTTATCACACAATGGTAGTGATGTTGATGGTGTAGCAGTGAAGAAGGATTTGTTTTTGGTGTTCAATAATATGAAAACAATTGTAATGACAGTCTTTACATCCCGGTCTCTCTCTCTCTCTCCCTCTACAACATGAATATAACCTGATGACATCAATCCCTGAAACAGGGTAAAAGGCTAGCACCTGTTTCCCACTGAAATGTCCTCTGTCTAACCTTTTTCTTGCTTGTTTATCAAGGGGGTTAGGGCTATTCGTTTGTCTTATTTGTGTATACATAACAGTCAATGCAGGTTGTTAATTAACAATGGGTCAGCAAACTTTATTCAGAACCAAACAGAAACACATGGCATGTTTTGTTTGCTTTAAGGTTATACACTTTTTTATATGTGTATCATCTCTCTCTACAAGGTATCAAACCCTACATTTTAATAATTAGTTGATTATAAGAGCAGTGCCCCAATAGTGGAAGATGGAGACAAATGAATTGGGCTAAGTCCAAACAAATATCAAAGAGCTGTCTTAGATGGCGGTCAGGGATTGACAGAAACAGCAGTCGGTGCAAAGTAGTGGTTGGTTGACTTTCTGTGTTTGAGGCGCACAAGATGGAGGAGACAAGGGTGGGTGAACGACTGCTGTCTAATCTTTTCTCTGCTTATCTATCGGTTAGGTCTGTGTCTATCTTAACGTAAACATCTGTTGTCAATGTAGGTTGTCAATAACTACAGGTCAGTAAACTTTATCAGAGCAAACAGAAAACATAGTATTCTTTGTTTACTTTAGGAAAAGTACATTACCCTGGGACTGTATGGAAAGAAAATATTGATGTTTAGAGCAGTGCCCCAAAGGGGGGAAATGAGGACTAATGGAATGGGTCACACTAACCAAAATACCTAGAAGCTATCTTGGTCCAGGATTGACAGTAGCAGTGGTTGGTGTGTACTGTGTGACTAATTTATTGATAGGCTCCCTTGATGAAAAAAAAAAAAATTCTCAGCTCACCAATTAGCATGACTTGACTGAGTGGAGGAAAAAGGGTACAAGGCAAAATTGACAAACATCGAATCATAACTCCAAGTTACAGAGGTTAGATCATTCATTCATTCATCTTCACCTGCACATTACACCATGTAGTAGCCCACTGGAAGTTATGTAGGTCTGGACAGTTCTATGCTCAGAGCACCTGAGTGGCAACCTGGCAACTGGTGGATAAGAATCCGACCTATAGACCACCTTATTATTTATCTATCAGGGCTTGGAACCGGCACTAAAAAAAAACCCCACTAGTTTGCGCTTCCTATAGTGGCTGGCTTTTAGGGGGTGAATATATACATACTGTATATAATATAGAAAGCTTAGATTTAAATACTTAGATTTAATGAATTTTCCTTTTAGCGGTTTGCCTTGGAATGCATTAACCGTGAAGGTGGAGGACTTACTGTATATCTTAAGCAACACAGTCAGTTGTTTTTACAAAATGCAGTCTATGGGTTATCTTGAACTAAATATGGTGATGTCTCACCTTAGCTGAGCATTTATGTTTGTTCTCCACAAGAGCTTAACAGAGTTTATCATCAGAGTTTATTATTCCAACCCCAAACTCCCAGAACCTACTTTTTAAGTGAACCAGCGGGAAGATGTTTTTGCTAAAATCGGATAATCAAAGTTACACTGTGTTACCATGCTAATTTTTTTAAAACCCTTAAAAAAAATCAGCCATAAACTTGTTTAACAAAAAAAGAGACTGTTTCTGTGACTGTTGATCCATAGATACAATCTTAGATAGACTAGAAAACTCTGTGATAGCTCTTGTTTTTTTGCTGATACAGTTTTGCTGCACAGTTTTCTTTTTTGTTTCCTTTGTAATGTGCACACACTGACCTAATTCTGAACAGTAATACTAAAAGCAGCAGTAAAATAGTTATTCTTAAATATCCCCTCCTTTGATCTATGAGGGTAAGGGGAAATTAGTAGAAAAAAGGCTGTTCTTCCTGTTGGCATTTAATTGAGCTCAGTCAAGCATAAACATGGGAAATAATACATTATTTTTAGTTTATTTAGAATATTCAACTTAACACAATGAATAGTAAGTATGTATATTTGTACACAATATGGAGACAATGTGACAGGAAAAAAGTAAAACAAAGACAATCTTAAGCATTTCAGCAAATATGTGGTCTGTTTCATCACTATGTGAACAGGTACAGTGGAGCTTCTGGGTTTTCCCTGTGATTATTTTGAAGAAAGGGTGGAAAAGATTAGACCATCAATTCCATTTAATAACAAGAACTAACAGAAAAATGTTTTAAAGATTATTGTTACACTCTTACCACTCTTTCCTCAGCACAAGCAAAGCCAGCAGTCAGCATCATTTTCTGAGCTTTTTGTGTCACATGTCAAAACTATCTCTGTCATCAGCAACATCAGCAGCTGCAACAGTTGCAGTATTTTTAATAGGGACAGGTGTTTGAAAAATTCATGTCAGGTCAGCAAACATTCTGCAATGAAGAAAAGGTTAAAGTAGAACAACAAAGTTCAGAGATTGCTCTTCTGGTTGCTTCAGAAACCACGAAAGTAGGTCAGTGATCTGATTAGGTAGTTTCTTCAGCCCTAGAGAAATCAAAACGTGAGATTGTCAAACAGAGCAAGTCATCTCTGGAAACTGACAATTAATGGTAGAGTTGAAAAGAAAAATGATGTGTGTCTGAGACTGAAGTTCCATTTCATTTGTTGAAATGATCAAGTGAGACAGGACATATCTCAGACACCGGCGCTCATGGTGAGTTTTAATGTTTACGTAGTGTACTGTTTTGAGACATACAGAAGAATACGTTATTTTGTTGTACTTACAAAATGTTTTTTCCATCTTCAGTCTGTGCCTGGTGTTTAGGATATGTCAGGCGCTGAGATGAGTCTTTTCTCGACCGGGCTGAGATGTTCAATCTCTATTTGTTTTCTTCTTTGTAAGTACTTGCTACTGTGTGTTTGCTGTTGTGGTTCTGCTCTTTTTACGTTGTGGGGAGTTTTTTTTTTTTTTAAATCACACTTTTTGTACCAAAGTGTGAAGCATGTTGTAGCTTTTATAAAGTTGAAAGTGTTTTTTTTGTGACTGCGATCCAAACAGGTTTTTTTTACTAAACTATTAAGAATAAGAGAATATAGAGAATATACATAAAAAATCTGATCTCGGCCTTTTTTTAATAAATAACGTAACTTATTGGACAGGTTGCCATCGGTTCCATGTGTGCTGTGAGGTTTTCAGAAAACTTGGGAAAGTGACAGTGGAACCGTCTTCTACCTTCCTACTGGGCTCAGACCTGACAGTGTACTGCCACCTCAACAACTGCGAGCGAAGGCAAAGGTAGCTGTATTTAATATGCAGTGTTAGAGATAAAGTTGTGTTTACAAATCTTGCTTACTGTCCATCTTACAGTGTCTGTCCTTGTGTCCATCCATTCGTTCATTGTCACAAGTCATTCCATTTAAAATGAAAAAAATAACTCTTTAGCAGTGTGTCCTCAACTTAAAAATGCATTTTCTTTTATAATTATTTGATGTGGATGCAGGTTCTCAGGTCAAGGTAAAAGAGTTAAGTTAGGCAACTGGACATTCAGTTTTTTGGAAAACATTTCACCTCTCATCCAAGAGGCTTCTTCAGTTCTGAACAGATTTGAGCGCCGAGGACGCAGTGTGTCAGGATAATGGAATGCACAGTGGACCTGGGGAATCCGAACCTGGAACCCTGCGGACCCCAGTCCGGTTCCTTAACCCCTAGGCCACCACTGCCCCTGGAAAGTCTTAGGTTCTAAATCATTTGAGAGTTGCGCAATTTTTTATAGGAGACAGGAAAAGACTGCTGCAAGAGCCGCAGCGGCATCTTTTGAAGACTGGACGTAATTGGGACGATTTCTTACCTTTTCTGTAAATCGTAAAACTGTCAGTTGAAAGCCTTGGAACTGGCAACATGGAGAAGGATTAGGCAGGAGCCAGTATTTCCTTGTGATATTGGTTTTTCAATTGTGTGACTATTTGGGGAGTGGGCTGATTTTTGGCTGAGTTGTGCTTCCCCCGTTATAAATTGTAGAAAGGGTAATGACAGGAGTTTATCATCTCCCAATTGATCAGATGAAATTTTAACATCCTGGTTGCTGCTTGTGAGCCATTTTGCACTGTTGAAACAGTCCCACAAGCCGACTTACCTGGGTATATCAACTAGTGGTTACCACGGGGCCTACCAGTTGTCACTAGGCACCAGGTTGGTGACCACTGGTTTAACCACTGGACATTGCACAATCAAATTACGCATTAATCTGTACATTACGTATTATTATGACAAAGGTGAGAAGAATGACTTTTTCTGGTTGGTGTAGAAAAGCTTCAACAAAAAGTCAATGTGATGACAACTTTAAATTCCTAATTTTATCACTATGCAATAAATGACATTTCTTCTGTCTTATTTTAGCTTTAGCTACAGTCTTTTCTTACACACTTGCAGTTCCAAGATGTCCCTGCAGCTAAACAGGAGGGTGGTAGAGGACGGAAAAGAAATCAATTGCACCACCAAATTTCATCTACCAAATGTCCAAGTGTCACAGTTGTACGTGATCTGCAAGCTGGCCAAGGGCAGCAGCACTGAGATTGTTGATGGACTCGACCTACATGGTGGACGTATGTAGTCACATTTCTCATGTTATAAAGCTTTTATATCAAATCTAATAGGATTTCTGTCTCCTGACCAGTGAACACAGTAAACGTAATAGAAAAAAGTTTCTCTCAGGATTTGGCTCACGACTATGACAAGAAATGGTTTAATTATTTATAATCTTTTTAAAGCAGGTAAAACTTTTCTCCCAATTTTGCCCCACTGGCTGAGTCCCTTAGTCATTCAAACTCTGATACCGATGGAATGAAAATCTGTCACAGATTTTACTCATAAACATTTAGTGATCCTTCAGTGATGGTGTGGCATAACCAGTCCAATGGCTGAATTCAACCGACTGGGAGAGGCTGATTTTGGCATTTCCCATGTTTCTAAGCCAGGACCAGTCTTCCTTATGTGATATCACACAAGTTCCTGAAAAAAAAAAAATCAGAGGTGCAGAAACATTGATGATGGCAGATGATGGCAGTGGATAGATCCTTATTTGGCATATCACACACTCAGGGAAAGAGATGGGCTCAGTATCATATTCTACTGTGATAGTATTACGTAGTTGTTTTGTGAAAGTTTTATGTTATTTTGGGTTACGTTTTACATTATTTTGGTATAAATTTCTACGTAAGTACATGATTTTTAACATATTTAAGTGATGGATTAGTCCATGTATTGCTTGGCTTGAGTGAGGTTTTTCAATTACTGGGATCAGTGAATGAGAATTTTTATTAGTATGCAGGGCGTTGTACGGAATGTGTTGTTGTGTGTCGTTAACTAACTACACAACCCGACACAACACCAAAGGAAGAATGAATATGACTCTCTGAGATGTCGTTATACTATTGTATCAGAATCACAACATAATGTGATACGTATCACAAAATAACGTGAAGCATATCACAAAATAATGTCATTCTGTCTCAAAATAACATGGTACTGAATCCGTTTTTGTGGCAGCAATACCACAGCAACAATGTAACTTATTTGTACTTCTTCGCTCCTCCAGGTCATCCAGATAAACCCCAAATAATAAGTTGCTACCTGACAAGAAGCTCAGACTTTATATACTGCTCGTGGACGAGTGGAACACAAACATACATCTCTACAACCTACAACTCTTCAGTCAGCCAGTCAGTCTAATGCTAAATAGTAAAGTGATTATTAAACACCAGGGTTTCATTTTTGACGTCAACATTATTTTCTTTCTACTTTTTCAGAGAGAACGGGACCTGCGTATATTCACACCCTGTCCAGGATGCTGTAGAAATAAAAATACGCAGAAGAAGATTAGATGAAAATACTAAATACCAGTTCACTATTACAGCCAACAACTTCTTCGGAGTCTCGTACTCAAATCCATTTGTCCTGTGTGTGAAGGACTTGGGTAAGCGGGGATACAGACATGGACACGATTTTTTGTACAAATATGACTGAAGGTCCTGTTTTGTCTGATCTGTCCAAAGGACATTCTCCCAGACGCTTTGACTTGTCAATATACATTTTGGCAAATTCCAGTCTTGATTTGCTTTCCTCCTTGGCTGTCTTCAATTAAGTCCACTTTGGAGTTCTCTAATCTCTAATCTCTTGAAAGGGATTTTTTTTTCCTTCCGTGTTATCTGCCGATTCAATTTGTTATCATTTTTCCTCTTGTGACCACATCCTGGGAGGTTGGTTTCACTTCTCTGCACCTTACACTTTTGAATATATGCACCAGTCTTCACAGGAACATCTAGCAGCTTAGAGATGGTCTCAAAAGCTTTTACCTTTAACATGCTTGTCAATAATGTTCTTTTTGCCCTTTCAATGTCTGTTCAGCTTTCTGTGGTCCATGTTCAGTGTGGTACAAACCACACAACCTAACAGTTCAGAGAAAACTTTTCACTCTTTAAATAGACACACTGGCTTGTTACTTAGTTTAACATGTGACTGAATCATTTTCAATCTTTTTTTAGATGTCCCATTATGTTTTTCCAGGCCGGTTTTATTTTTTTGTTGTTTTTTTTAAACAATCCTGTTAAACCACAACAAAAAAGCAACATCTGTCTTTCATTAGTTAAGTTTCAGTATTTATTTATTACTTCTTTTGTCAGTTATTTCAGTCACTATTGTGTGTTTTTCTTTCTTTACTAGAGTAACAACAATTTTGTCCATGTCTGTATATATAAGTGATCAGTATTTTTTTTCTTTAACTAACTTTAAGAGTGTGACATATAATAATAATGCAATTGTTTTCACTATTTTATTTTTGCAGTGATTCCAGATACACCGTTTATCACAAATATATATAACACCACATCCATGGCAGTAGTTTTGCAGTGGAACACCACAGATTACTCGGCGTACCTGAGGCCCTCGGTCAGGCTTCGCACACGCACTGGCTCCTGGGTAAAATTACAACATAAAGTTGTGTTTGTCAGAGTGTGAATGACATGGTGTTTTTCCGGGTAGTTCTGTTTCGTTGCCAGCCTGGAATCAGTTCTACAACCAGAGAAGTTGAAGGTTGCGATTACTTTACATAACAAACCTCCACCCATGGAATGGACGCAGCACTAGGCATTAATTCAAATCCTGTTTTATGTGACACAGAAAAACTGCTCACTCTACTATTCTGAAAGACTCATGTCTCCTACTCTGCCCCCGTGTTACAAACCGTGTGGTACTATGTTTTGATATGCACTCTGATTGTCACAGGAAGTGAGAGAGGAAACAGAACTCAGTGATACTCTGATAAGAGTGCCCAACTTGAAGCCTTTGACTGAATATAAGTTCCAGTTGAGGACATGCAACTGGACAACACCACTCAAAAACATCGCTAAGGCCAGTGTTGCACCTAGTCATCAGTCACTGTGCAGCAAGTGGAGCTCAACTTGGGTAGAAACAAGCCCAGGAAAAGGCAAATTAACAATATTTTTTGAACCTCAAATTCTGCAATAAGTTTATATAATGTGTCAGATGTGAATAATAATAATAATAATAATAATAATATGCCTGTTGTTTTTACTTAATTATCAGGTCCATCCCGGCCCCTATGTGTGTGGAGGACTATCGACAGCTTGATAAAAGTTTTATGGAAGGTACTGAGTATTTCAATGAATTAAAAATAGTACATCAACTGAGAAGTTTGTTGCTCAAAGCATATGTGCTAACAGTTTTACCTCATCCTGTGTGCAGTTTAGACAACAAGGAATTTACATAAAGCAGGGCCCTATTTAATGAGGAAAGCTCACAATTCTGCAGGATAAGTGTCATCTATGCGGGTTAGATTTGAAAAGCTTTTGCTGGGTGCATTACATAGTCCCCTTTGGGCCCCCAGGCCTTAGTTTACCGTCTTGCTGCAGTAGGCACTTGTGTCTTCCCTGCGTTCTTTGTGGAAAATGACATCATCTTAGTGGTTTAATGCAATGAGCTAGTGTCATGAAGGCAGATCTTAGATTGTCCTTGTCACTGGTGAAAAACAGGGTCCACCTCCTGAGCAGTTTGAATCTGGTCTAGGACGATTGGATTTCAGTGGGCTCGCCACCCAATAATGGAGAAGCAGGTGAAAATAGATGGTTGGACTTCTTTTACGATGTGGAAAGGTTGAGTGAGACTTAGGAACAAGTGTAAGGAAGTGTGCATGCATTTCCGTACTCACTAACACACTTTCATCTGTTAAAGCAACTCAGTTGGGGCTTTTTGGGGGCAGGACATGTGGTTATTGTTTGATTTTAGCAAATGGCTGCAAAGAAACAAATTTGAAGAGTGACAAATTTAAAGGGGTCTGAATATTCTCCATACCTATATATATATATATATATATATATATAAAGGTATATATATATGTATATATAGATATATATATATATATATATATATATACTATATACCCCTCTCACTCACTGTTTGTTGTTTGCTGTTACTTGGTGGTGTCTGTTCATTGTTAGAAGTCCTGTTTTGTCCAGTCTTGTTCTGTCCTAGTTCTATTTTAGTTTTTTGTTTCTTGTTTTCTCATTGTCTGCTGGCTCCTGCTTCATTCTTGCCTGGCTGCTTTGCCAGTGAATTTTTCTTTCTTAGGTTGTTTGTATTAAAACCCTGATTGTTATCACTAAAGAAAATGCTGCCAATTTCTGCATTCTACCCACTTCCTGCCACCTACACTACAACTCATGACAAACTTTCTTCTCCAAACATAGCCTTGTTCATTCAAAAGTTCTATTGAAACCTCATTGGTTCACAGAATGTGTTTCTAAAATGCACTAGGCTTCTGTATATGTTTATTTACGAACTAAAACTCAGACTTAGAAGACTTAAAAGTTTTCCTTTGATGACACTTCCATGAAGAACATATTTAATAGGGATGTCAAATATAAACTTTTGCCAATATTGCGGAAATTGTCTGAACAATCCATTTCCGCTATTATATTGATTAGGGATGTCTGATATTAACATTTGCTGATATCCAATATTGTCGATATTGCCCAAACACTTTATTTACAATACCGATATTAACCGATACCGATATATGATTTCCCCTGAATTATTGTAATGTCCTACGAAACACACTGTATAAATAACTGTGTACAACATAAACACACCACTTCAATATAAGTTATGGAAAAATGACACATTTATTTTTTACCATTTTGTCTGAAACAGTCCTATGATTCTTTGTGCAGCATTTGGCGTAAACAAGAAATATCTAGTGTTGGACAGAATAACTTTCCAAAAACAGTGATTTACATTATAAACCAGTCTCATTCAGTCCTCACAACAATAGTCAAATGTGGTAGTGTGTGAGTCCTCTGAGCACAAACCATGCAGACTTTGAGCTCAGTTTGCAGCTTTATTTTTCAAAGTAAAACAACTCCCCGGCTACTTCAGCTCTGTCAGCCACAATCACTTTACGTGCATGACACAGTCAGCTCTAATGAGTTGCTTCCTGTTTGTTCATCCTTTTCTTTTCTTGTGATCCCGGCTCCTACTCATACAGGTAGAGTTAACAACGCTTTGCAGCATGGGATTTTGAATATCAGTGGGAAAACCGATACAGATTTGTTTAAAGGAGGCAGTACATGTTATTCTCTCTGCAGGTTGCCCAGAGGTTTGCTGATACCATTATTTCTTTTTCTTTTCTTTTCTTTTCTTTTTTTTAAGTGTAAATGACATAAAATCCAACTTTTAATCAATAATATAAGTCTGTTATGTGGTACCTTTAGAAGATTTTTCCATCCTGCCTGGATTCTTTTGCACATTAATAGAAATATATATATATATATATATATATATATATATGTATATATATGTGTGTGTGTGTGTGTATATACCGTAAATTCCGGACTACAGAGCGCACCTGATTATAAGCCGCACCCACTACATTTTTAGAGGAAAACCGATTTTGTACATACACAAGCCGCACCTGTATATAAGCCGCATGTG
>JAFBJS010005606.1:28222-66952 GCA_016785265.1 Paraplagusia blochii
GGAATGTTATATATATATATATATATATATATATATATATATATATATATATATATATATATAGGGTGGGCAAGTTAAAATCACTGTGTGGTGCAATGTGATTTGGGCGGCAGTTGTGGATACTACTGCCACCGTGACCAAGCAATGGATAAGAAGGTGAAAATGCATGGATAGATGGATGGATATATGGAAAAGTATTTATATACAAATATGTTTAAGTATCTCCACACGCCAAAAGGGGGCGCCAAGGGCTCACAAGGATGGCCAGCATGAGGTTGCATGAATTTGCTGTTTTAAATCATTGTTTATGAATACATTTATTAATTTATGAAAAAAAAAATGTGTGAGATAACTTTATGATAGCAACAGCTTTTTTGGCCTCTCTTTGATGAATGTGTTTTTGCTTCCACAGCCTCTTCCTCCTCAGGACTACAGTGGTGATGTTCACCAGTACAGGGTTTTTCTGGGTAGGAATAATTTGAAGAATGACACCTGTCCTCCAAGTTCACATTCACTACAAGTACCAGCAGAGATCCATTCAGTGAGCATCAGCGCTGTCACCTCATACGGGTCTTCGCCGCCAGCTAATGTGCCGCTTAACCTTTCAGGTAGAGAATATATTTTGTTGGTGGAGGAGGAAAACAGAGTTACTTGATCTAGTGTTTCTGCCAATAAAATGTAGAGGTTTGTGACTGTTTATGCTAAAAAAAATCCCCAATCACTGCTCCCCAGGGGCCCAAAACTGCCCACTGTTCACTTTGGTGATGGGTTGAAAGTAGAGGTCACATTTCTTTGTGTGCAGTGGTGTGAATCATAATGATAATCCTAACCCTGACTTCCTTCCTTTCTTTCCTTCTACCTTTCTTTACATTTGAACTCATTGTCCCTTTTTCAGGAGTTGCCACAGCAAATCATCATCTCCACTGCTCTCTCCATCTTCTGCCTCCAACTACCTACATGTCCTCCCTCACTGCATCCATCAATCTCCTCATGTCTCCTACCTGGTATCTCCATCTCTGCATTCTTCTACCAGTATATCCACTGTCCCTCCTCTGAACATGTCCAAACCATCTCAATCTCAATGGTTAATGAAGCAGACTTGGCAAGGCCCCTGGTTCAAATCCCCCTACTGTCAAGTTACCGCTGAGATGCCCTGAGCATGGTCCCCCACACACTGCTCCCCAGCCAACAGCCCCCTGCTCACTTCGGTGATGGGTTAAATGCAGAGGCATAATTACCTGAATTATTAATTCTATTATTATTGTTATTTATTATCTGGTTTCTCTTGCTTTTTCTCCAAACCTGGGTCATTAGAGGGACAACATCTGTCTGTGCTGCCCCTTTAATGACCTAATTTCTGACCCTTGTCTCTCCTAAAGAGAATTTCAGCATCTTTAACTCCTCTACCTCATGCTCTCCCTTCTGTCTTCTTCCTATTGTACCAACCATCCTGTAAATCTTTACATCGAATATTGTTTTCTTAAGTGGTTATATATTGGACTTCCCTTCAACTTTTATAATTTTTCCTCTTCAGTGTTGTAACAGTAAACTTAACCAATGAATCATCTTACTTTTTTCTTGTTCAGGTGATCCTGGACCAGTTCTGAGAAAGACAGCTCCTTTAGATAACGGTAAAGCTGTGCAGGTGTCCTGGTCAGAGCTATCAAGAAAAAAATGGTCTTCATCTGGAGAACTTCTGCGATATGTGCTAGAGTGGACGAGTGTGCCTGCAGCAGAGCTGCACTGGAAAGAAGTTGACAAATTTAAAGACAACAATTCAATCACAGGTAGGAACAACCGCACCAACACCAACATCATCATCATATCTTTACCTTGACACAAAATACTGTTTTGTAGTTTCGTCATAGCCAAAAAAACAAGCTGCGGCAACAGCGTCCTCTTGTGGGTTCTTGTCGAACAACAGCTGCAATATTATATTTATATATTGAGTGATCTGGTCTATTAACAGAGCTTTAATTTTTTGCACAGAAACTTTCTTTTTTCGTAATACAGTTACATGAAACAAAAAATGGTGTGTCGTCAAAGGCTTTTTAAAAAATGTATTATTATAGAGGGAATTACTTGTACGTCATCCTGAGTTTATATTATCCATATCATCTTTGTTTAAATTATTTCTTCTTCTTATTGCAGGTCTGACTGCAGGTGTCAGGTATAACATCTCTCTATATGCTGTGACCACCAGGGGGGTTAGCAAGGCATCGTCTACCTTGGTCTACTCCAAAGAACAGAGTAAGACTCAGCTATCGTACAAAATCTTTTCAATGAAAGGGTTTCTTTTGTTGATGTGCTGTTTAATATACAGTATTTCTCCCATCCCCTTCTTTCTCTTTTCAGAACCAGCATTTGGCCCCAACCTGTCAGTGTTGGGCCATAAGAACAAGAGAATTAAGATTCTCTGGGATGAACTTCCCATAAACCAGCAAAGAGGTTTCATTAGTAACTACACCCTCTACATAAAAGCTCTTGACTCCCGAGAAAAGGAGCGAAGAGGTAAGAAAAACTGTTTTTACAGTCAGTTTCTTGTGCCACTGTAGCTACATCATCAGCCCATAAAATAAATAATATGATACCTGCGTATCTGGGGTGGTGGGGCTAGCAGTCTCCACAACTGTTACCCAATTCACATTGCCACGCACCATACTTTCCTGCAGATAGTGAACCCACTAAAAGCCAACTGCATGAACTGGGACTCTAACTTGCCCCCGGAGGTGAATCCTGGAGTTTTATACTACAGAGACATTAGAGAAGCCCTCCCCTTAATTCCTGAATAGAAATAATGAATGCATATTAAAGTGTCTTGTTTGCAACTTGCGGTTTGAATCCACCAGCTACCAGCTTGCCACAGAAGTGCTGGGCATAGCAGTTCCGACCCACATAACTTCCTGTGGGCTCACCACCCACAGGAAGGCTGACAATACAGTACCATGTGATTTGGTTGACACCAGCTGCCCCTGTGACCGGGCAACGGACAAGCAGAAGAAGATGAATGAATTAATTAATGAACATGACATTTCAATCTGCCTCCTTCAACACGGCCTCTGTGTCATATTTTATCTTAATTGTGGCGCTAATTCAAAAGTTTGCCCATGCCTGCTTTACACCATAAAACATCTGTACTCCATCTGAACTTTCTACATAAGTGTCAATTATCAGAAAGAAATAAAGCAAAGAAAGAGTACGCAACAATAGATTCCTTGATAATCGTTGTCCTGTTGCCATAACTTTGAAATCAGTAGTTTTATTAATAATCAGGAATAGGATTTTCACTTTTACTTTAATACATGTACACCAAGCTTTCGTTTACGCAGTCATTCACAGATTTTGCGTCATCGTGAGTGTAATGGAAAAAGTGAAACCCCTGCCTCACAGCTTTGCTGCATCAGCAGGGTATTTCTCCTCATGCTTCCTGGAATTGTAAAGTTTGCAGTGCTTGTAATTCAATTTTTCTGTGATAAATTCTCATTGATTGAAGGTATTTACAATATAGACGATTGTCTTGAGATTTTGTAAAGAAAAAGGAGCCCAAACTAGAGCTCAAAGCTTGGCTTTTATCTGGTCCCTTTGATTATTCAGAGTGAAGCCATGCAGTAGCGTGCACACAGCGCTCTTCCAAACTGTGGTTGTGATCGTTTTCAGTGAATCATAGTTTTCTAAAACCAACAGGAAGTAATGTAGCGTGTGCAAACATGCAAACACCGAGCTGGTTCCTAACCTGCTACATTTTACACAATAATTCTTAAAAATCCATGTGAAGTTATTGGATATTTTCCCTTATACCCTCATCACATATGCGCATATACAGCCTTCTGACCTCTATATTGACTGATATTAGACACTTTTTTAGGAAAGGATCTCCTTGTGACCTCACAAAAGGAGAACCACAGAGTAGCAAGGATGTTCTTTAGTCTTGTTTCTAATTGTGTCTGTTCAGCCCTGTGACATACTAAGGACGTGTTCATTCAGTTCTTTTTCCTTTTTCTAGTGTTGTTGCCCGTTCTTCCCAGAAAGATGTGGTTGGACTGTCCTGAGGGGACACTGTCTCTTCAGATGACTGCATCTACTGCAGCAGGAGAAGGACCACGGAGCAACAGGATTACATCTCATCCTGAAGGTTTTTCTCAGTGATTTCACTGAAACTCAAACACTATACAGAGACATGTGTCAATCACTCGATCATGATCACCCTTTTAATGAGCTTTTAATTGGCCATTCCTCCACTGATAAACAATGAATTGGCAAAAGACAGACAGAAAGTTAAGTAGATAGATAGATGGACAGTCATAGATAGATAGCTAGATAGATAGATAGATAGATGGATAGATGGATAGATGGATAGATGGATAGATGGATAGATAGATAGATAGATATAGATAGATAGATAGATAGATAGATAGAAAGACACACACTAAGAACAACGTGGAGAAACATAGATCATTCTCAATGAATAGTTTAATATAGTTATATTATTATAGTTATATATAGTTATATTAATATATTAATAAGTTTAATATAATACCAAGAGTAAGACAGTTTAACTTTAAACACACAAACAACACTTGTGTTTGGAAAAGCTAAAAAGTAAATCGTCAGACAATACAAAATCTGAGGGAGAATTTCTGTATTTCTCTAATGCATTATAACCTGTGTACCCTAACCCACTGTGTTGTGTTACCGCTTACACACGCATAATTGCTACATACTGTCTTTATAAAGTGAGAAATTGTTGTTTTTTTCTGTTCTCGTGAGTAAAATGTTTTTCTTGTGTTGTATTTTTTTAATCTCCTATAGTTGGCCTGGTGATAGAGGTTGCTGTCACTATTACCCTCAGCATAACAAGCATTATTGGCTTGATTTGCTTTGGATTTATGAGAAAAAGGTATTAAACTATTTATTTATTTATTACTGAAAGTATTTTTCAGTGTATTTCAGTATAAATTATATGTGTGGGACTTCTTCAAATATTCTATTATAAAGGTAAGCAACAGTCACACAGGAAATAATCCAAACAACTTTTTTGTATTTATACTATTTACTACTACTATTTATACTATAATTATATGATATTACAGCCTTACATATTCATTTGGCAGCTTGTTTTTGGCCATAATCGTAAATAGAGAACATTACAAATAATCAATAATCAATAAAAAAACCCAAAAAAACCATAATGAATATACTGGGCGGCAGTGGCAGCCTGGCAGTTAGGGAAGCTGCCTTGGATCTGCAAGATTTCAGGTTTGAATTAGCCAGCTGCCAAGTTGGCACTCAAATGTTTTAAGCATTGCACGCGTCCAACCCACCAAACTTCCAGTGGGCCCACCACCCACACAAAGGCTCACAGTATGAAGCAGTGTGATTTGGGTGGCAGTTGTGGAGATTGCTGCCCCTGGGACCAGGTAACGGACAAGAGGATGAATATGAGTGAACGAATTAATGAATTTACTGTTGCCTTTTGCAGGATTAAAGAAAAGTGCTTATCTTGGGGACCTGCTTGGCTTCATCAAACTTTACCAAAACCTGGAAACAGCAATGCCATCCGACTGCTACAGGTAACACGAAACAGCCATAAATCACAATTGTTTTGGGCTGTCACCGTTTTCCTGACAGTTTTACAAAAGAAAACACCATTTTAATAGCAATGCCATTGATATGAGTGGTTGGCATATTATCAAATAATTCCATCCTACTGTTTTGGTACTGCGGCATCTTTCTACAGTAATACCTTGAGATTCCAGTAACCTGACATATGACAATATATTCTTTTTTTCTTCTTTTTCTTCCGGCTTATCCCATTTTTCAGGGGTTGCCACAGCGAGTCAACAATCTTCCTGTTCCCTGTCCTCTGTATCCTCAACTCCAACTTCAACCACCTCCATGTCCTCCCTCACTGCATCCATAAATCTCCTCTTTGGCCTTCCTCTTCGTCTCTTACCTGGTAGCTCCATGTCTATCATTCTTCTCCCAATATAATCACTGTCCCTCCTCTGAACATGTCCAAACCATCTCAGTCTGGCTTCTCTAGCTTCTTCTTCAGACCTTCCTGTCTGTGTTGTCCCCCTGATCACCAATATATTCTTTTACTACCTCAAAAATAAACAGATAAATAGTTTAAAGTTACCAAATCTTCTTAATGAATAAAAAGTGCAGCAACGTGTATTTTAACACACTTGATGTTGACATTATTGGTTTGCGCTAAAAGCACAGCAGATCCACTGCTTCTACAGATTCATTGTTGCTGCAGACTGACTGAATTTGTCTCTTCGCTCCTCTTGCTGCAGCTGAGGTAATTTCCTGGATCCAATGCTGCTGCACCAACAACCTATGAATGGTCGTCTGTTTATATATGCAATACATGAGGAGAAGACTCAGGTCCTTAAAGTGGTCTTTCAAACTGCACTAGAGCTTGGGCATTCTTTGGGAAAAGACAGAAAGCAACAGGGTGCAATTTTTATTTGATGAAGTCATTGTTTATATACTTAATCAAAAGGTCAAAATGACAGCCTTGGGCTTTCTAGTGTTAAATGGGAAAATGATATGAATGAGCAGGAATGAATTATACTTGTATTTCAAGGTAATACTGTGCCTCTGTACCTCGGTGTAAGCATACGTCGTGAAGGATAAATCCATAAATGGACTAAAACTACAACCTCGCATGATTTCTGAACCCATCATTCATTAACTGCTATTCACCATGATTTTTTTTAATGTCATTAGCAGGACAGAAGTGAACCCTGTTTCGTGTCAAATGACAGTGACCCTCTGCTATCACCCATCACTTTGCTGGCCTGGGAGGAGAGGGAGGCCTTGTACCCTGTCATCCATGTTCACGTTCAGGTGTCAAAGGAAACTTTGGTACAGAACTCAGCAAAGACGCCTGCTTTAGCAACAGGGACTCAGACAATGCCTGCTGATGGTGAACTGCACCACGCCAGCTACAAACCTCACATTGTTGAGTTGGCGTCACAAGTAGTGAACGTCAATGAAGAAGAGCAGAAGGATGGGCCAGAATGTCTGGAGGAGGAAGTCTGTCTGAGTACATTTGGAGGCCTGATGAAGGGCTTGCTCTCCAGTGTGGAAGTGAATTGTACTGCGACGCCCATGGGAACAGATATCACTTCCACTAGCAACAGTTCATGGCCTAAACCTTCTCATACAAAGATCAACCTCTGTGAGAGGACAAAGGAGATGGAGCTCCACGGTGAAGGCAACAACACTGATATGACCAGGGCAGACATGGCAGACACAAGTTCACCTCAGAGAACGACAGAGACTTTGCTGACTAACGGTTACTTTCCTCAATTACCTGTCAGCAGTAGTTCACTCTGTGCAACACAGAGTTAGCTGGGAGCTTGGAGGTAAAAACAGCATTATACAAAGACTGCATGACGAAGAATGAGTACGTACGTATTTTTGAACGGTCAAATTATATGCATTTTTTGATCTGATTAATCATATGGTATTTAGTCCCATTAATCTAGATAAAAATGTAGTATTTCTAAATGTGATGATAAAAATAACTAATTTAAAAATATGTAAGCAAGATATGCACACATCTTCTTCTTTTCCTTTTGCCTTGTTCCTTTATCAGGGGTCAACACTTTTGTTTTGTTGTCTCGCATATTTGATATGTCCTCTCTATTGCGGTTCTCCTTTCATTCCCGCAGTGCATCGCAGATTTCTTTTCTAAAAATCCAATCTCATGAGAGATTCACTATATTGCGGGATTTATGGAATTTATGGAATATTTTTTTCAATACTTTCATTGTGAATGTAACTGCACATCATATTGTCATAATAACATATTTTTTCGTATATATTTTAAATAGTTGAAATATGAAATAGCTTTCTAACCTAAAAGAAGGTAAAATATGGCAAAGAAATAAACTTAAAGACCTGTACTTGATCAGTGCTTATGCTCCTCTGTGATTGGGTCATACGTTGAAGCCTCTCTCAGCTTCTCCTACTTCTCCATCTGTCCATAATTCGTTCATTTTGCTCCACTTTGTTATTGCTGAAAGGTTTGTTCTGTGGTGGTAAAGATTCATTTTAATCTACCTCTGTGCAATGTGTCCTAAACGCTCTCACAGCACATTAGTTCTAATGATGAGAACAATCAATGATGTGTTTGATCCCAGGATTTTTTTTTCTTTTTCTTTCTCATGGACATTTATGTTCTCCTTATAAGACATCTTTGATGTTGCAGAGGAACTGTAGAAGAACAATCAGAATGAAGGACTGTCTACTCTGACCTATGGTCATGAACTTTGGATCATGTTATAAGGAACAAGATCCCAGACAATGAAATGAGCTTTCTACGCAAGGTGGTGAGGTGTTAGAGCATGGGTGGGCAAACTAAGGCCCGGGGGCCACATGCGGCCCGTTGAGCCTTTTTATGTGGCCCACCATCCCTGTCCAAATGAAATAATTTATTTATATTAATTAAACTTGTAACTAAACTTATAATTAAACTTCCGACATTTCCCTGAAATGCTTGCGTTTCCCCAGTAGATGGCATTATAAAGGCTATTAGAAATTTAGTATTTTGGGTATGATGCATGACTTTTACTTGCCATTTTTTGCTCCATTTCTCTGCTCTTGACTCGGCCCTGTGTCCAATTTTAGGAGAAATTGTGGCCCGCAGGTCAAAAAGTTTGCCCACCCCTGTGTTAGAGGGTAGCAGGATGTGGAGCTCTGTCTCTTGGAAGTAGCACCATTGGGAGGTGGTTGGGTCCTGTACCTCTGGGAAGAGACCCAGGACTTATGGAGCAACTATGTAACTTGGTTGGTCTGGCAACGTCTCAGGATCCTCCCTAAAGAGCTAGAGGAAGTGTCCAGAGTAGAGCGAAGTCTGGGTATCCCTGAGACACTGGTGCCTCCACAACCCTGCTCCATCTGCCACCTAAGTCCACCATACCAGCAATTTGGTAACCTTCCTACAAGTAGTGAACATACTGGAAACTAGCGCATGCTGTAATCAGGATTCCATGTTACCCAGGATGTGAACCCTGGAGTTTCACTCCAATGACAGAGACAATGCGTTTGGACCAAATTACCACCACACAGATGAGCTTCTGTCTTCATAGACTTTTGTTAGGAAATTGCTGCAGTTTAAAATTTCTTGGTGATGCAAACATTTTACTCTTTCCACTTAAAGTGTTACATTGTGCTAACATGAACATCAGGCCCCTCATTTGAAGGCCAGGCGTAGGGGAATATTTTGACCCCTGGCCACAATGGATAGTAAAATTTTACAAAATTTGAAATTGGATCTATATAAGATAGATAAGTTGCCCTGCATGCATAAAATTATGATTAATTAATTAGCCTTCACTATGCCATCTATTGGTAAAATGCTGGCATTACAGGGATCAAACAGAAGTATAATGATAACATATAACATTAATTCAAATGATAGTCTAATTTGGACAAGTTTTGCAGGCCAGATTCAATTTCCAAATGAGCCACGTCTGGCCCTCGGCCCGTAGTTTGCCCAGGTCTGTTTTTAAGGTGTGTGAGAAAGTTTAAATGTTATAGGTGTCATGTTTCAGAATGTATCATCGGATCTGATTCAGACAGTTGTGTTTCTCAATAGAAATGTTCTCACGTAGACATACTAAGGTCTGTATGTGTCTGCTTCTGTATATATGTATGTGTGGGTGGGTGCTTGCGTAAACTCTCGATTACATTTTGATCTTGTTTTAACCATAGGCGGAGCAAGTGACACAGCAACAGCTTCTGTCTGTGTCTGTGTTTGCGATTTTTGCTTCACCTCAGAAGGCAGGACAGACGATGTAGCTGTAGCACGCCAAGCGGAGACACCAAGCCCTGACTGGAATGGTTGAGTGTCTATTTAACAGCATACATGTGAACCCATCAGGAAACAAAAATAAGGAACTAAGTTTGACACGAGTGGTTTTTGTTTTTCAGAACATGAGCACTTCCTTTGACCACCCTCTCAGATCTCATGTGTCTGCTGCACCAGCGCTGGTTCAAGATGGACGCAATGCACCTGCTGTGATGTGACAGTGTTGGAAGGACAGGAACAGATGAATCACCATGTCTCCGTCATGGTCCATCTTCACCACTGTTTTACTCTTGCTGCTGCTCCAGAACTGCACAGGTAAGAACTTAATACTTCACTGTTGTACTTTTGTACAGATGTTAGAAATAAATGAAAATTGAATAAAAAAAACTGCAGGCTGAATCAGAGGCAACACAGCATCCTTTACCTACACAGAGACTAGTTTATTTTGTATTTTTGATTAAATAAGAGCAAGCATTAGAACTCTAGACCAGGGATTGTCCTATAGATAAATTTAATCACTCGCTGATTCACTGCTAGGTAAAATTCACATACCAACTCCTCTAATTTGAATATTTCTTACCAAGAAACTGTTCAAAAATGTATACTTTATTGATTATTTAGTGACATAAATTCCCCCATGACGAGCCCTTCCCATCCATTGGCTAATTTTTCTTACAGTAACAAATTCTGATAGCCTGTAGTATCAACTCAATTCAATTCAAAACACAAAACAAATTGAAGATTATTTCAATCAAAATAAAATAAAGAAGGTAATACAATGAATTAAATTACCACATTTCTTATTGGTGAACATTATTGAAATAAGGTATGTACTGTAATGGCTGTAAAATATACAATATAAATAGGCACAAAGTAGGGTATCAACCAGAGCAAAAAATCAGAAGTACTAGTACTACAAAACAGCATACAACAGAGGTGTCAATTCACCTAAGGAAAAGGCACACAATGACCATATACAAGACCTGTGTGTTAATTCTACACTACATTTATCGTGAAATACAAGGAGCATTGCAGCTTTATATTTTTCATTTTAGGAGAAAAACCCTGTGTCATCTGGTCCAGTGCTGGAGCTACCGTCCAGAGGAACTCTGATTTCCAGGTCTACTGCAGTTTTAACTGCAAGTGCAAGGGGGTGATGTACAGCGGGAAGTCTGTTACAACACAGAAGTACACAGCTGTAAACTCCACTACTGTGTTTATAAATGTGGTGAACATCACAGAGAAGAGTACATTCAGCTGTTCCTGTGACTGCTATCCTTCACTGGACCCCTGTGGACTGGACATCTCAGTCGGCTGTAAGTAGGAAGTTTACTGTATGTCCAACCATGAAGAACATTTAGATAATGTTGAGAGCACCGGCCATCCACCCTTTTGGTTCCAAGAACCGTCCCATCAGTATCAGCTCTTACTGCGGACTCCTGACACTGCAGCATTGTTGAATTTTCCAAATAAAGCATTTCAGACTTTATTACTTACAGAGTCTGAATGACCTGAAAAGAGCTATGACTGAATTTTTTAAAAATAAATTTGATGAAGTGAAACAGAGCCCCAGTGTCAAATGTCATACAGATCAACACCGGTCCCCGCACCCAAGTTGGAGACCCCTTGTTCTGCGTAGTGGGATTCTAAAGTGTATTTTTCTTGGAGCAGCATGTTTCGTAAAGGTTCCAATTAAGCTTGTGTATCATCCAGTTAATGTAAAAAGCTCTCAAAAAAAAGAAGTGCCACTTCCTCTTTTGCATCTATTCATAGTATAGGCTGTTAATACAGAGAAAAGTAAGTACAGTGAAGTGCTGCTTATTGTGACCACAGAGGAGTTTCATATATACATAAGTTAAGCAAAGCCACTTTTAATGAATAAGAGATCGGCCCTCAACCAGGGTGTAAACATTTTTTTATCAAAGACTGAAGGAAATTGTTCTGCATATATAAATTATGGATTTTTCTTAAAGCCAAATACAAAAATGTGTTGTTTTCGTGTTGAATTTGTTCAACCATCTGTTTTTGTCACAAATTTTCCTCGATATCATAGTGTAAGCGACATTAGTTGGTTCAACTAATTCCAGCAATTTGTGTAAAGCACAAAGAGATATTGTGTAAAGAGATATCTTTTGGTTTACTGTAAAAGACCACAGGGAGAATTCCTCTGTATTGTTAATGTAAAGTAAACCATAGAGGCAGCCATGTTGATGGACTGTTATGCCCTAAAGAAGCTAGTGATTTTTGGGGATTTTTTAAGAGGAAAGGAATAAAAAAATGTCATTGCGAGAATGAAGGTTCTCAGTTCAAGGTCATGGTCAAGGGTTCAGTTAGGCACCTGGTGATGAAGTATTTTTAATATCGTTTCACCTCTCATCCAAAAGCCTGAGTAGCCTAAAATGAGAGGTTAAAAGGCTTCCACAAAACTCAATGTCCAGTTTCACCTTTAACCTTCCTTGTGATTGTGGTCTACACCACGACACACAACGGAAATTTGCATTTAACCCATCACCAAAGTGAACATGGGAATAGGGAGCAGTGAGTGGATGGTTAGTGGTAACTTAGTAGTTTGTGGATTCTAACTTGGAACCCTCAAGACCCAAGTCCGATTTCCTTAACCACTAGGCCATTACTGCCCAAAAAGACTGGTCCTGGGATCGAATCCAGAGCTTCCTTAAGTTATTGTTTGATGTTCGTTGATGATGATCTTTTTTTTGGCCTAACCTAACTTTCAAAGTAAAAATGTATTCACATTTACTATTTATCTTGCTGCCTTTGTCTACAGACCCACCAGATGATCCTCAAAATATTTCATGCATATACAAGATCATGAGTAAGGAGAGTGGAGAGGTGCAGTGTTCTTGGGAAAGAGGGCGAGAAACTCATCTCAAGGACACCTCACAGCTATGGTGAAGCTTTGGACGCCATCTATCCAATCGAGCTGCAGCATTTGAATTATCTGTTCATGCTGATCAATGACACTTTTCAGGTTGACAATGGTGTCAGGAAATCACACTAGTACACTGGAGCCACAGAACGTCCACAGTGTCACTGTACCCAGATCTGTCCAGCTGATCCAAGTGTGGGTGAAAACTAACAACGCACTAGGAACAGGCCGATCTTCTGTTGTGACCTACTCACTCAGTGACATTGGTAAGAAATCTGCATTCATGCACGATGATTGAGTATTTTTGGGGTTTTCAGGGATGCAGTCAATCCCAGCATTCACTGGCTGATGTACGCTTGTAACAGTGGTTCTCAACTATTTTCTCGTCGTCTCTCATCATGTTTCTTGGAGTTCACAGTCATTTTTGCCATATTTTCAGCTTTTTGTTGTTGAAAAACTTGTGTTATATCCAGATATCACTTGCTTAACCATGAAAGATCTCGATTTATAATAATAATAATTTTACGTTAATTATGGCCAACAATTTATGAATACTGTCTATTAATACAATTTTATTCACATTGATATCCAGATATACCCTTTAAACATTTGAAATCGTTTCATAGGTAAAAAAAAAAAAAAAAACTATTTATATACTAATGGTTAGGGGATTTCTCACTTTTTCCCGGTGCCCGTAAACACATCATGTTGTGGCGCAGGTGCACGGTGTCTGTTACATATTTTAACTTCTCTGTGATGGACCAGTCCATGCCGCCATCTGCCTCTCAAGAAATGTAATAAGAGATTTAACCCTGATAATAACTTGTAATAGCGTCCGCCAATCATTAACATTATAATAACTATAACAAACTACGTAATAACAGTACCTACTTAATTACAGTATGTACGAGCAACTGTTGCTTTCATGGTGGCATTTGAGGTGTCTTGGGCATTTACACCGTATGCCCAAGTCCACCGTACGGGGGTTACTCAGGGGTGCCCCGCTGGGAGCAGACCCAGAGGAGGACCGAGTTCACTATGGTTTCAGGATCCCCAAAGATGAGCTGGAGGTAGAGTCTAAACACTAGTCTAGGTATTCCCATCGCGACCTGGCTCTGGATAAGCGGACAAAGATGGATAAGTCATGCTAGCTTGTAAAGATTTATTTCGGACCCTATAGAAGTAATTACGTTCATAAAATCTTGCAGCCACAACTGTCATCTTAATTTATAATTGTATTAGTTTTTATAATAGATAGATAGCACTTTATGTATCCCTCTGGTGTATCCTTTGGGAAAACTGTAAAATTCGTTAAAAAAGAAGCTTTAGTCCTGCAGAGCGGCCTCCAGCGCCATCTTTGAACGTTAGGCACAACATAATATAACACTACACATTTATATCGGTATTATGTTTGGATAAATCCTACATTCCATCTGCTTTCCCGCAATTTTACATTTGTTATAACACTACTCTGATTTTTTTCTGTTCCCCTGCCACCTTAGTATTGTTAGTTTTTAGCAAATAAATAAAAACTCCTGGTCTTTTACAGTATGAGATCAATAAAATTGAATCTTTTAGTACTATATATATTAGAGTGTACTTCAGACTTCATCTTTGCTCTCTCTTCTTCTGGGCAGCTACACCACCAGCTCCTGTTCTTGCACCGCCCTTGTGTTCATCTCAGAGGTGCATTATCAGAGTGGAGCAGCAAGTGTTAACCCCGCACCTGGAGATACAGTACAAAGAAGAAAAGGAGACATGGACATCCTATCAAGACCAAGTAAGACATCCAGTCTGAAATGAAAATTTGGGACTTCATATCAGAGTTGTGGAGTTGGCATACAACTACTAAAATAATAAATTGACTGACAGACAGATAGATAGTTAGATTAGTAGATTGATGGAAAGATAGATAGATAGACATATATCTGTAGGGAAAGGATCACATGCAAAACCCCAGTCAATTTGTTTTAATTAATATCGACTGGTCCCTGACATGGTCTGCCAACTTATGTACAGTTTGATAAAGTATTGTTTACTGTTGGTTTAAATTATCTCCTTAACCTGATCATTCTTCCTGCAAATATTACGCCACTCTGTTCTCAACCACGTAGTTGTTCTGGTATTATGTTCTGGCTCGCACTAAAGAGCTTGTTTCTGAAAAACTTCTGTTTTTCCAGTTGTGTTACGTATCTCTATATTCTCTTACAGACCTATAAACCACCATGGTTTATATATAATATATGAATATAATGAATATAATATTTTTATCCACAGGATATGGTGACAGGAACACTACAGAACCAATCCATTTCCAATCTGGAACCTTACACGCTGTACTATTTCAGAGCTCGGTGCAAATTCAGCACTGGAGAATGGAGTCAGTGGAGTTCAAACGTGTCCAGCTGGACTGAGGAGGAACGTAAGTCTTTTCTGAATAAATTGCAAAATTAACTTGAGCCTGAAGAAAGAGCTGACATCTATCACATCTCCGTGGTTTATCGATTCCTGACATCAGATCGTATATGCAAATATTCAGTTTTTGTGAAGTAAAATGTGGGGTCTCAGGGTGAACCACAGACATGCACTGTAAACTCATTAATGAAAACAGGAACGATTTTCGATTTCGGTGTTTGATGATCTTGTGTTTATGGTGTGAATATGATGGTGTGTGTGGTAATATTATGCAAAAAGCTTTTTCACACGTTTGTTATTCAATATAACACTGTAACCAAGTTGCAGTGGGGGAATAGCTCCAATTTTTTAAATGGAGTGGGAATTGGTCGCCTTGTGGTTAAGGAAGTGGACCTGGGTCCTCAGAGCTTCAGGCTCGACTTCACCACTTGCCAGGTTCTCCCTGACCCACATACTCTCTCAATGTGGTGCAACGGATCATTCAAGAAGATAAATGAATGAATTTGTTAAATGGTTGAATTCTGTTTTGTTATTTCATTTTGACACCAAACCCATGCCTGGAGTTCTTCTCTCATGGGTAGAAAAAAAATCTCTCTAAGAGAGCAGGAAAAAGGCTTTGAAAGAAAGAGACTCATGCTAAAAACAAATGATGAGTCGTTATTTGCAAAACAAAACTTCAAAAACTATGGCCCTTAAGTCATTGTTTAGAGATCAATTCTATGCCCCCCTTATGTGCATCACATCTGTTGCAGAACTTCCTCAAATTGTTATAGGTATTACAGGGTGGTGCCCCTTATTACGCTTCCTCTACTGCCTTCATAACATATCTGCCATTACTACTGACAGACCAGTGTGATGGAAGAGAGTAAAAAATCACTTTCAGTGATCCATATTTGTTTCAAGTAGTTGCTTAACTGAAGCATCTGCACAGTACTGTACATCTATTATTTAAAGTAGGGGTCTCAAACTTGTGGCCCGTGGGCCATTTGTGGCCCATAGAGCGATATTTTGTGGCCCACACCTTGATGTGAAAGTTGAATGTTAGTGGGGTCCAAAAAATTTATAGAAGGATTCTACTGTTGGATGCACTCAGTGGTGGACACTGCTGTGAATGAATGTTATTATCACAAGACTCATTTGAAGTGTTGTATTACAGTGGGAAACTGATTTTTTTAATTTTGTTTTCACCTTTTTTTCTTCTGTATTGAATATAAACTGCTAATTTTGGCAATGTGACAGTTGGAGTAGTGGCCCTTATTACCTATTTGTTTGAGTTTGAGACCGCTGATTTAAACCAACCAATGAATCTGCTGTTTTTTTATGTTCAAACAAAATCTAATTTAAAAGGTTGTCTGACAGCAACCAGACTAACAAGACTATGTTTTAGCTCCCACTGAAGGGTTGGACTTGTGGTATGCTGAATCAACAACTGCTCCAAAAACCCCAAGAGTTTACTGGAAGGTGAGGTTTTTTTTTTCTCGGTCTATGCTTTTCATCTCTCCTATTTCTTGAATATGAATGCAGGTAAATGCCTTGTTCCTTTGTTCTAGAGAAAAATCTAGATCTTTTTGTCATTCATCAAATTGTTTGATCTATAGGCAAAAACAGCTTATGTCCTAAAATCTGACTATTGCTGTTTATTTTCTGTCGCCTTGCTCTTTATTCTGATACTGAAAATGAGGATGCATGTTTTCACTTCCACGATGACTGTACGCACAGTATGTACTCACACACATGAACAGTTCATGTTTATCTTTACAGTATATTACTGTTCCAGGGATAAATACAGAATACAAATTGGTGTTTTTTTTTAAATATGACATAATTCAGGGTGCAGCTGTAAAACAATGGATGAAAAGATTAAGTCTGAGGTTAGAAATGCTTCTCGACACGTTTGGTTTTTGGGTTAGGGCTGCATTACGGAAATCATAGTAGTTGACATTCTGATCTGAGAGGTTTCACTACCGCATCTGAAATAAAAGGTCATTTCTTGACCACTTCTGGTAGGGAACACAGATATATGCAGCATTTCACAGTCAAACTGTGAACAGTAGGTGAAACCTGACTGGAGACACAATGGTTTCAGTTTACAAGAAAAGAGTGACTGAAAAGAAACAATGTATCACTTCCTTTTCTTGCTGTTCCTATAGTTCCTATAGTATTTGATGAAATGAAGCATTTTTCTCTGCAGTTTGCTACAGCCATAATGTATTTGTTTATGACTAAATACTGTTCTTTTCTTAACTTCAGCAACCTGATAAATCCAGTGCGAGAGGAGAGATTATAGAGTACAGAGTGAGGGTTTACACTCCAGCCTCTGGGACAGAGTGGGACATTACAGTTCCTGGTGATGTCAGGACGTATTCACCCTCCAGCTGTAACAAATGTGAGGTGACAGTGTGGGCTCGGAATTCCAAAGGATTATCTCCTCCTGCCAGTGTTAAAGCACCACAAATCACAGGTAAAATCCACAAAACTGTGCGTCTAGAAGGTGTTACAGTAAAAGATGGATTCAGCAGTCTGGTGAAGAGTGTGGTTGTTGTTTTTACGCCTGCAGTGACTGATTTATGCGCTGTATGATTCAACAGAGTCCTCTAAGGAAGTGACAGTTACAGCAGATAAACAAAATGTCACCATCTCGTGGAGAATGCCTGAAATGGCAATTCAGCACAGCTGGTTTGTGCTGGAGTGGTTTCCTGAAGGTCAGAAACTGGACCAGCTCAGATGGACCAGACTGGACAGGACTGCCAATCATGCAGTCATCACTGGTGAGGCCATGTTCTCATCCAACAGTAAATTCTGGGTGGTAGAATGATATAATGTTCACCACTGAAGTTTTCCCTGCAGGTGTTAAGCCCCATCTGTGCTACAAGGGAGCACTGTATGCGTTCTACAACGAGAACTCAGCCACTAGGACTGAATTTGGCGACATTGCATCTGTGGAGTCGAGTAAGTGATCATGATCATCAGGTAGCACTGCCTTAGATATCTGCTGGACACGTCCTTGACTTTCTGGCCAAAAGGAACTTTCCAGTAAATCCCAAATGGCACCTCTACGGTAGCCTGTATTTGCAAACTTGAACTGAAGGGCGCCCCCTGTGGCAGACAATGTGGGTTGTAAATTTCCCCATTGCAGAACGAAAACAGAGGTGGGTAGAGTTGCCACGAATTGTACTCAAGGCAAAGTAGTGTTACTTTAAAATAATGTTAGTCGTGGAAAAGTTAAAAGTAGTCATCCAAATAATTTCTTGAGTAAGAGTGAAAATGTGCATGGCGAGAAAACTACTCAAGCATTGAGGAACAGGAAATATATTTTTTCTAGATTTTTTTTCATGTACATTGAATCGAAATTACAGGAAGGTTTATCCAAGCAAAAAGTAATAAAACAGATTAAATATGTTGATTAAAAAAGTCTGAGATGGCAATGGCGGACTAGTGGTTAAATAAGTGGACTTAGGTCTGCAAGGTTTCAAGTTTGAATCCATCGGCTGCCATGTTGCTGCTGAGTTTCTATCTAATTCCACGGGAATGCAGGATTTGAAATGTTAGCGTGGTTGGTTATTTAATTTTATTTAACATGGATTATCTATTTTTGATTTGCATTTGGTCTCTTCAGTTCCAAGAGTTGGTCCTATGGTTCAAGACATGGAGATTTCCGGACATACATTAAAACTGACGTGGACAGAGCTTCCCAGAGACATGACAGGAGGCTGCATTACGAAATATACCATCTACTTGAAGACCAGCAGCCACCAGCTCAACTGTGAGAAGAGTTTTGCCTATTGTTTTATTTGGGAGGCATAAGGGTTAAATACTGCAGGGAAATATTTTTCAATAATTGAATCAAAATATTGATGAAATCCCACATTATAGTGTATATCTTTTTTCAAAAATATGTATTTATAAAGTATCAATAAAACAACACTAAATAATCTGAAATCTGCTCCTCTGTTTTCTCCTGCAGTCTCTGCATCTGCATCAAATCGAACCTTTGTAATCAAGAATCTGCCTCCATCTGAATACAGCCTTTGGATGACTGCCTCAACCGCTAAAGGAGAAGGTCCAGCAAGTCAGGAACAGAGGTTCTTTGTGCAGGGTGGGTGCTCAACATGAATCCACTATGGTTTGATAAACAATAATTACAAAGGGCTGCTATTATATTCCTCTCTCTCTCTTTCCCCCCTCTCTATATATATGTACTGTATATATATATATATATATATATATATATATATATATTATATATATATATATATATATATATATATATATACATATATAATATGATTTTACTATAAACATAATTCCTTTTGTTGTTAAAGTTTGCATATTTTAGGTATGCATATGTTCATATGTTCTATCTTTGTTGGCTACAAATATAATTGTAACATGTCATTCATTATATTCTTCCTTCTCTTATATTTGTATATTATTAGTTTTAACTCTCAAATATTACATTTGCTTCTAAAAAATATCTATTCTTAAACTTATGTTACTATTCTCATAAACAGACATGGTTAATTTAAAAATTGAATTATAGAAAATATAAAATTTATTTAATATACCACCAAATCTTTATCTATTGGTAAAAAGACATTTAATAACTATTGAACCGTCGGTCAACACAACCACCACTCATAATGTTTTTAGCGTAGTAGTAAATACCAAATAGCATTAATGAATAAGGCCAGAAATTGATGAATACACACTTTTATAATATAGATTAGAATTAATTATAAATTATTATTCTTACATGGAGGTTATTCCCATTGAACTCATGTCTTTATTTTCATCCCTTTTCAGAGGAAACGTATTTATCCCTCATTCCTGTGTTTTGTGGTGTCTTTACGGTTGTGATGCTTCTGGTTTGCCTCTACCAGATTCCATCATTAAAGCAGAAGTAAGTGTAATGACAACCATTAAACCTGAGTGATGTCACTATGTTACTATGACACAGCACACAATACTGTGTCAACAGTCGTTTGTTTGTTTTACTAAGGCTGAAACTTGCATGTTCATGGTGTCAAAAAATCACAGCTAGTCTGAGTGAATTCCTTTATTGAAAGACAACAAAACCACGACATGGGGAGGGACTAATGGCTGAGTGCTGTTTAGCTGCACTTAATTATATTAGTCAGTTTCATAAAATCAATAATAAAACCAGTCTGATTAATTAAATGTATTTGTTATACCATTAATATAACAATAATGTATTACTTGCAATATTTTTTTTCAGTAGACTCCTTGTCATTGTGATTTACATCACTGCACACAACGAAATGTCACCTCTGCAATTAACC
Source organism: Paraplagusia blochii (assembly GCA_016785265.1). Lineage (NCBI taxonomy): Eukaryota > Metazoa > Chordata > Actinopteri > Pleuronectiformes > Cynoglossidae > Paraplagusia > Paraplagusia blochii. The sequence continues at coordinate 48,651 of JAFBJS010005606.1, forward strand.
CATCACCAAAGTGAACAGTGGGGGCAGCTTTGAGCACCTGGGGAGCAGTGAGTGGGGACGAGTGGGCACCTCAGCAGTAACTTGGCGGTAGGGGGATTCGATCTCGGGGCATTGCAGACCCAAGTCTGCTTCCTTTACCACTAGACCACCAACTGCATATTTCACATACAATTACAAGCAATAGCATAAACAAAAAAATTGTGTTATCTGAAGAATTTGGGGAGTTCTTGGCAGATTGGGTGGCTTCAATGAACAATGTACCTACACAAACACAGTTAGTAAAATTTATTAAATCAACATTGTCACGTAGATTACAGTTGGAGCGTTGTTGGTGCGTCAAGCAGTGGTGGTCTAGTGGTTAAGGAACTGTACTTGGGTCTGGACAGTTTCCGGTTTGAATCCACCCGTTGCCAGGTTACCACTGAGGGTAGCAACGTCCACAAGGGTTGCAGAGAATACTGTACGTCAGTACTTTTTACAGAAGGCAGTGGCATTCTGGGAGTAAGAGTACTGAACGGGACCGTGGTTGTACCTACAGTTATGATAAACATAAAACATGATTTCAATTAAAATTCACATACACAGAGAAAGCTTGTTTCATGCTGTAATATTAAACTGTTTTGATTTCTTCTTCTCAGATTCTGGGTGTATTTTCAGTGCCTCATGCTGGATGTCATTCCAGATCCTGCAAACAGCAAATGGGCAAAACAGTGTACCAGTGAGAAGGTAAAACAAATACATCTATCCATTCAGTTTCCATTACCAGAATGCATTAGCAGTCTCCACAAATGCCACCCAAATCGCATTGCACTGCACCTTACCTTCCTGTGGGAGGTGAGCTCACTGGAAGCCAATGACTCTATCTCAGTGCTTCTCAAACTGAGGGGCGGGCCCCCTTGAGGGGCATGGTGCAATGCTGAGGGGGCGCAGGTGTCCCTGGGGAACATGCTTTTTTCTGCCGTACTACAGTTAAGTGTAATTGCACATCCTTGTAAGTTGAACTATATCTCTTTCTTTTTGTTTTCTTTATGTTAACAAGGATACGATGTTATGCTGAGGTGTACCTAGAACTATTTCATAGGTAAATGCTATTATTTATAGTTGTGGCGGAGAGTGGGTGGTGGAGGTCGGGGGGCGTGAATTGTTTCCTCCTGGCTAGGGGGGGCGTAGCAGAAAATAATTGAGAAGCACTGCCCTAACTGAACGACCCTGGAGGTTCTTTTTTTGTTCATTCTGTGCATGGTACCGCTAAAGATACAAACCCGTAGAATACAATGAACACAAAAACAGTGAATGCCTAAAAGCACTGTTTGACAGCACAATACCATAGCTATTGACGTACGAACTTGTAATTTGGTCACTATCAAGAAGTCTTTTGAGCTATTCATAAAACTACCATTATATATGTCCAAATAATTTTAAGGCATTAAAATGAACAAGAAATTGAAGAAAATAGCAGGGTGGTCTGGATTTTTTTTCCATTACTCTACATTGTCAGGTAAAAACGAGTCTATGGTGAAAAGCTATTCCCGTGTTTACTTCTTTCATCCGAATTGGGAAATGAGTAGAAATTTTTTGTTACTATAATGTAATTGCTTAAAAGAGCAATAAGACTAAAAAATAATACTTGAGCAAAACTCAGAACAAAACCTATCACAGCTGAAGTGTCAATTCAAGAGTACTTACTTCATCTAACTGCTTAGAATAAAATAGACAAATGATTCCTTTCATTCTTTATTGATCTGAGCCTGTATTCTTTTGAACAGGGCACGCTACACCTACAAATTAGTAACTCCAACATAAGTCCAGGGGAACCAGATCCAGACATGGTTGATATTGAGGAGCTTTCTGATCAGAGCAGCAACATGTGCAACTTTGAGACAAAAGTCTCACAAAAGCCTTCACACGTGGGTGCAGACGGACACAGAGAATCATCCCCGCTGCTGTACCCCGTGACCACATACATCAAGAGCTTCTCACATGAGTCTGACAGCTCCGACCACACGCAGACATCTCTGGAAACAAACACCACCGTGGACTACCTCTCCACACAAGGTCTGGGAAACATGGAGGAGGAGGAGGATGAAGAGGAGGACGAGGAGGAGTGGTGCCACAAGGAGGAGCTGAATTTCTTCCCCAGTCTTAACATGTGCATAGAACCCATGGGCACAGGGGGAGGACTTCTAACTCTGGATACAGTCAAAATTGACTTTTGTACTGACTTTTTTCAGAAAAATTAGCTTAAACCTAATCTTTGGTGAGTTCAATTTGTTGAAGAAGACTGAAAATGTCAACCATATCAGCTTTTTTTAGATACCACACCAACTACCTCCAAAAGTTGACATCTGACTTACACAGCTGCCTCACACTAGATCAGTGGTTCCTATACATTTACTGTAGCTCCATAGCGCTTTTGGGGGATTTTAAATACTGTAATATCTACAAAACCTGTATTATCATTAGACCAATTTTTTTTGTTAGTGCATTTATTCTTCTATAGAACAATTGAATGCAAAATTGAAATTTGGTATGTTTAGTGCGATAGAGGCTGGCCTGCTTTTGAGAACCACTGAACCAGTCACGTTTGATTTGCATTGTATATATTTATGTTTCATGCATTATAACTTTCCTTTCTTTCGGAATTTCAACAGACACACTAATTCATCACAATTTGTACAGGAATACATCACATATAGGACAACATGACAACTTCTGCGTTGTTTCGAATGATGTCCATAAATCCTATAAATCACTCTAAATCTTTCACAGCAAGATGATTGGCCTCTTTAAATGGAATTTGAGGGAGAGTACTTGGGATTATAGGCAGAACTACTAGTTTAAATGTATTTTTTTGTACAGCTGCGTGGGTTAATCCATGCGTTGTCTACATGATTACTTGTAAATGCTAGCTGTTGAAAATGTGTTATGATATGCCAGGGTGTTAAATGTGTATGTTGAAGTACATTTGAGCTTTCAAAATAAAGCTGTCAATAAAGGTGTCAACTCAGTAAATGGACCTCCGTACGAAAGGCAACTGGGCTTTTAATTCTTTCAATCTGGAAGTTACTCAATTCAGCTTTACCATCTTCCTCGTACCTCTCACATTCAATGAAATAATATTAATTCTTTAATCTCTGCTAATGTGGCAAATTGAACATTACCACTGTTGCCTTTTTAATCAGAACACACAAAATTACCAGTAAAGTGCCTTCAAAACAAACACACCAATCACAAGACTCTCCCAAACAAGGTACAACACCACCCCTGTGTGGACAAACACGTACACCTTCCTCTGACAAACTCCAACCTGATGCCTTAAAATAGGTGTCCAACACAATTTCACAAAGGGCCAGACTGAGTATTTATTGAAAAATAACTTCTCCAGGTATTAAATACAGGGACCAGTGCTAAGGTCCTTTAGCAAGATATAGCTGGGGCCTACACCTTAACAGTGCCTGCAGCAAAAAAAAAACATTTTGACCAGACTCCTAGTGGTCGGAGCCACAAGCAACTGCCTGGCTTGCCCGTCTTCAATTGCGACGAAACGTTGATTTTGGGAACGTTGAATCTGGAACAGCCACTTATTATTGCAAACACATGAGAAATTAAATCAGAAATAAAAACACATCAGTGGTATTTTCCTTCATCCATAGCCATCAGATCTTTTAATGTTTTTTTACCTGCAACAATAAAAATGTTTGTGCTATAACAAAGACCATGTACACAGCAGTACATATTTTATATGCTCTTGCGTGTGAAATATATAATCACACTGCGGGCCTAGTTCGACACCTGTGCTCTTAAAGGAGCAGTGAGCAATTTAAATCGTTACGATAGAAAAAACACAAATACGCCCCTCGGCTTCCGTGAGTCTTTCGGTGAAGGGTCACATGACTTCCTCAGTCTCGCGGTTGGCGAAGACCAATTAATTCAGCTGCGCGGAAAAGTCGCTCGTGACGTTGATGATGACGTTTATGTTGCCTTCTTCCTCCTGGCCTAGCATATCTTCAATATTGTGGGGGTTTGTTTAGTTTTATGACATATAAATTGTGGGGTTGGTTTGAATTACAATTTGTGCGATATAAACTATTAAAGCATTCGAACTTTTAAAACCGATATAACCGGAAGTCCCTTCCTAGAAGGGTTTCAGTAGTTTCGCCATTATCTTTCCCATCCGGAAGTGGTTTAATGGTTGGTGTGATTTGTTTTGGTCTTGAAAACAAAGATGGATGAATGAATTGTCGTCACTGTTGAGAACTTCTTGAACTTGAAGGTAAGTTTCAATGTTGAATAACCTTTTATGCCCCTATTGGCTCATTGGTTTAGTGAGAACTCCAGCACTAAAAGCAAAGATTCTAACGCAATAAAACAGAGGTAGGTTGGATGAGGTAGGACGTAAGCTGGCTAATTGATGTATAAGTACTCTTACATGGGCTGAGAGTTGATTGAATTGTTTTGTGGCCAGGTATATTTCTGTTAGCCTAGGGAGTTTGCTAGAGCAGCTTGCTATACAGTTGCTTGGGACCCAGGCCATTAGGGGGCACTGTCCATAAAAACAGTTTTTGTTTAGCTGCGTGCTCTGCCAGGGTAGGGACCCCAATGATATCTTGCTTGAAGCCCCAAGAGACCCTAGTACTGCCCCTAACTCTGGTACAGTACGTAAAATAGAGCTGCTTATCAATAGATGCGAGTGGGCACCAACACTGCTACTATGATTTATTGGACCCATAATAATAATAATGGGTGAGGTAAGACGAGATGACTGCCTGCTGGTTGTAGCAGCACCTCCAGCTGACGATAATAACACACACAAAAAATACTGTTCTAATACCTGTGAGTTGTGGTTATAGTTATATTAATATCAATATGCAAATGTCCAATATTTGCACTAAACGTCCAGTGTCTTGAGGTTTTATCCTACCCTTAGAATTACCCTACCTAAGTTGACTACATACAGTGAACTGCACTGGCGCCCATAGATTTCTGCTACTTGGAGACATATTAATTTGTCCTAAAATAACTTCATAAAGTATTTCTAGACAATGAATAGCTACTCTGGTAACATATTTCTACATGGTACAAAAAACATCAGCTATGGCTATATATTTCCGCTAGAGTTAGGAGAATAACTATGATGTGAAGTTTCCATGCTGTTGTATATTTGCATTTTATTGTCATATAGTGGTGTGATTATCATATACTGTTGCTATGGTCCATAGAGCAACAGCATTGCCATTGTGCTTTATTTATTTACTTTTACATGTATACATGCATACATATTTATGCATGTTTGAATATATATACTGTATATATAGTATACAAATAATCCCAATCACACTTACATGTGCATCGTGTAGCACATACAGATTATTTACATGCAATAACATATATGTGAAATATACTATAAAATATAAAGTATATGCAGAAATATAATAGTATATTGAAATGTGAACGCAATCTAAATCAAGATTGTGTTTTATGGCACTGAATTATTGCAAGATTATTGCAATTTATTTTTGTGGGGTTATTGCACATACTCCTCCACCCTTCTCCCCGGGAGAAGCGGAGAGTTAAACAAAAGTATAAAAGTGTTTACAATATGCGGGTCCCCTGCCATTGTTCTATTAAAATCCATCATAATCTGGGGTGCTGTGCTTAATCTAGGGTGCTTTACCCTAGATCATGATGGCGCCTCCTGCATTGTATCACATAGAAAACATCTCAGGTGGCATCTCTTTCTCATGCCAGTAATGTTGCAAGTCATCTCAGTTAATTTTTCTTTCTTAAAAAAGTGATGTTTGAATGTCTCATGTTTGGTGCTCAATTCCGATTGGGAAGTTTTCGGAATGACACAGTCTTTGAAGACTTCTCTTGTTTTAGACGCCCTTCCTTTGCAGATGCCATCTGATGGTCATTGGGCTACTCACAACACCAATGAAGAAAATCACTTCTTCATTGGTCACAGTTGGGCTCTGGTGCTGTCCCTCCTTCAAACTAGCAGGTATCTCCTCATTAAACTATTCCAGTTGACTGCAGAAAAATGCAACTGCTGTTCCTCTGTGTCTTAATATGTTTTATGTTATTGTTTAGTGAAAGATGATCCTGGCAACCCAAGCTAGCACAAGTTGTTCTATACAAGTCTCTGACTCCACCTGTTCTTTGTGAGTTTCTGTCATTACAGGGATAGTTTTAGTGTATACAGGATGGTTGTCAAGTGCACAATAACATTAGCTGATTACCATCATAATTATCTGTTCTAACTACCATTTGTAAACAAAAACTAATGTTCTATTAGAGTTCCAACACCCTGTTACTCCCCCTGTTGACTGCCTAGAATGCTAATTAGATTGCACCTTAACATTTATGATGGGTATAAAGCAACGCTTACGCTTGATTGACTTACATGTATATGATGCAGAAGTAAGTTTATTATTTAGAATATTTATTTTTACACATTAAACACAATTTATTCAAACCTTAACATATTTTATGTAATCTTACAAACTTATAGTTTTTAAAAGTGCAGCATAAATAGTTTACTGAAATCCATGTTTTGCTATAAAGATTTCCATAATAAGTAAACAAAAATTTTCGAGTAATCAAACCCATATCTATTCAGATATTGTTTTCTGACAATCTAATAACCTTGCGGTGCCCGTCTATTGGTTCGTTTACCGCCTGACTTCCCAGGAATCAGCTTATTGTGCAGTTGACACAGTCGATTCACTTTCCGTAAAAACACGCCCCCTCTGTTCTGACGTAGGTTTTCCGATTGTGGCTCTTACCATATATGGAATTAGAGGATTCCGCTTTCCCGGATGATGTCACGCGTGTTCAGGTTGGAGGGATCACAACGTCAAAGCGAGTTGTGTCGATTGAATTGTGTATTTTTTACACCATTTACGCACATTTTATACATAACAGTACATGATTAAGATATTCTGATGTACCCCAGCACTATGATATGTATTTTTGGGATTATGTGTTTTAACTGTCGTGGACTTCAATGTTAGACATTAGACCAAAATTGAGGGCTTGTTTTTTTTTTCTTTAAAATCAAAGGCGACATCAATCCAACGGTCACAAATTAATCGCGAGAATATTTTTGATAAAGTAAAAATCGCATCAACGATGAGATATTACAAAGGTTTCGACATTGTAGTGAATACGATACTCTTTTCGAATAAAGCTCACTGTGGAATATTAGTTTATCAGTCGGTGGCGAGTAAATGAGTGGTGCAATGGGACGAAATAGACTCTCATTTGACGAGTATCCTAGCCTCTGTTGCCCTCTAGTGTTAGATTTGGATTACATACTGTGACAGTTTTTGTTGTTTCTAGATGTTTACACTGTTGTCATAAATATTGACACTAATATTTTATTGTAATATAATTGACTATTTCACCCGTGACGAGTAACCTAGCCTCTGTTGCCCTCTAGTGTTGGTTTGGATTACCTACAAGCTGTGGCAGTTGTTTCTAGATTTTTACACTGTTAATTTTATATTATATGTTATTATAAATAAATAAATATTGACACTAATATTTTATTGTAATATAATTGACTATTTCACCCGTTCTTATTTCAGTTTGTGTTATTATTGACTATAATAATTATAGTAATTAGACATAGAAGTCAGTGTGATATTGATTTGTCTGTTTGCAAATAGGGTTTAATTTTTAATGTATGTTATGTTGCCTATATGTGTTTCTCATGCAGTTACAATATGACAGCATTTGCCAGGATTGTATAAATTTTACTGTAACACTGCAATCAAAAATATGTCATAACATTTTGGGTATGATGCCTAGTATTATTTGGGAGATAATAATATATGTTTAATATTGTATTGTGCAATTTCACTTAGGACATAGAAGGATTATGGAAAAAAAACAAATTTGCGTGCTTATTTAGACTAGCAAGCAGGTAAACATTTTACTTATTGGGACTTTCACTAATGTCTTAACAATAAGAAGGGAAGTTATGTTGAATAACAGAACAGTGCAATACAGTTATTTCCTATTGGTTTGTCTTGGTTGCTCTATGCTTCTTCAATGTATTTAACGTTAAACCCTTTTCTGTTACTTTAAAAGGTTTTTTGTATAGATATACACTATATGAAGTTGAGTTAGGAGAATGTATATATGAGATTGGTGAAGATATAATGCTCTCTCTCTCTATTTTTTTTATTTTACCAGCCTTATTTGTCAGCTTTATTGACTTAGGTGCAATCAGTGTGAGCACTAATGGAATTTACCTTGAGGTACTGGATACTACCTGCTTTTGCAACATGTTGCAACATGTTTCATTGTTTGTGCAGCTGACATGGCACACCCACCTCTCCTGTCACAGACTTACAAAGAACAGAGACAAGGTTCATTTTATTTGCTTTAATATTTTTAAATATAATATTAGTTTCTGAAGTGCTCAGAATACACAACATAAAAAAAATCTTACAGTATCGTTACAAATGGTAAACATAAGTACTCAAAGTTGATCTTATGTACATATAACAATGAGTGAAACCCCATCACTTTAGAAAAACAAGTAAGTCTTGATGCTTTTCCAACATATTTCCTCGCAATAAAGAAAAGAAAAGTACTTTGTACTAAAGGTCAGAGTCAGGCGGCTTTTGTTACAACTTTCCAACTCGAAAGAAATGGCCAACCCGCCCATGTTGCCATGCCATGGTGGCTGTAGCAGTTAAAACGCTATCTCAGGTTTTCACATCGTTTAATACTGAATATTCTCATTTGGAAGCCATGAGAAGGCCCGTGTAGAGCTGGATGTAAATCAAGAAAAGGTCAGTCCAGTCCAGTTCAGTTCTGTGAAACAAAATCAGAAAGCCATCCTGCATATTGCCATGCCCCCTCTGGTCCATGGCCACTGAAGGACTGTCCCACGCCCTTCTTTGCGGGACGTGTGCCGCCGGGCTGCACGTCGCACACAGAAACTTTAGCGGGTCCAACCTTTGCGGCGCTGCATCCTCAACCTCAACTCCCCTCACGATTTGTGGAGACCACCTTTAGAGGAAGCGTCCGTTACATTCAACCACAGTCTGTTATCTCGTCTCCACCGCTGCCGCTGTCTCTTCAGAAAGTCTGGAGCTGCTGCGTCAACATGAGCTGGCAACCGCTGTTGACGTGGTTCATCACTTTCTGCTTGAGCTGTGCCACCTGCTCACGTAGCATGTTGGCGGTGGACGCAAGTTCGGAGTTCTGCGACTTGAGGTTCTTCACTTTATCCTCAAGCCTGGAAATTCTCTCCAGCTTCCTTTTGCGGCACTTGGACGCGGCGATACGGTTACGCATTCTCTTTCTTTCCGCCTTGATGCGCTCCTGGTTTTCCATGTCAATCGGGGACAGTGGTGGGGTCTCCCCCGGCATTTCGGGCACAGTTTGGGGCTCTTCTTTGAGCGTGGTGAGCCGCGGGTGCTGGGCGGACGAGGGCTGACCGTAGATGGGAAGTTGTGGAGCAGCGGTGAAGGACATGGCCGGGGCAGAGGTGGTGTAAGTTTGAGCCGAGACTGTGGTGTTAGCTGTGTTGAAGGCGTTAAGATCCTCATAAACAGGTGAATCTGAACGCAGGGCAGCGCTGTTGTTGTTGCTGTAAACAGAGGCTCCGGCCACGGAGGAGATCGGCGGCAGGGCAGTGTTGACAGTGGTCTGCGGGGCGGAGGTAACGCTGACATTAGGCTGTGCCGGCATGTGTTGGTGGTGGAGCTCGGCCAGAGCTCGTACGAAGCCTTCGGCGAAGCCCTCCTGCTCATCCGTGACGTTTCGGGGACACACGAACTGGGTCGGTGTCGGCGTTGTGGTGATGAGCCCGTTGCTGGACTGGATGATGAGCCGCTCCAGCTCCGGAGAAGCCAACTTCAGTAAGCCCACGTCCGGGGACGTTAGGATGTCGCTGGCCTTGGCCCGCAGATGAGGTTTCAAAGTGCCGGACGGATCGGACAGGTTCAGCGTCATGTTGTGTTTCAGCGCTTTGGCGTCGCTGTATCCGTAGCCGGTGTTGTCGTGCTGGGAGAAAGCGTTGAGTGAGTCGTCATAGAAAGTAGTTTCCATCTTGGCATACATAGAAGAGAAACTTCCCAGAAAATAAAAAAAAGCAACTTAAATGTCTTGTTTTGTAGAGAGCAACCTTTTTGTCACTTGTCTTGATCCTCTTTTATAAGATGTGAGAAAAATACTCGTTTCCAAAAGACTTTTTTTCTACGAAACAACTTCCGAACTCCTGTCAACAGCGGTGTTGACACTGGAATCAGGACTTACTGTCTGTCAGGTGGCGGCTGCTGCTGCTGCTTCGCAGTGTGTTTGTGACACTTTGAGTCACAAAGTCTTAGCGAAAAGTTTTCCAGTCAGAGAAAAGCAGAGAGTCCTTCTGCTGTTCCTCTCCTCACTATCGCCTGGATGTGTATAAGCTGAGCAGAGTAACGTGCAGGCAAACCTTATCTGCTGCCGCTGCCTCTCCAAAAATAACCATGATGTCATGAGAGGGCTCTCCCATTGGCTGGAGGGCGTGTCGCGCGCAAAGGGCGTGTCCAGACTCTCACTAGGACGCGCCCCCTTGCCTTCCACCATCGACCACCCAGAAGATTCTAAGTCTCGCGGTGGATTGTGGGATGACGTCATCCTGACAGCAGAGCGAAGCGCGCTGCATTATGGGATGACGTATTGTTTTTGAATATCTGGTTACCCGCTCTGTACAGTAAGTGGCGGGAGAGCCCAGTCAGTCTAATTTTTTAAGTTAAATGTATTTTATAACAGTAAATATATTATTTTGATGTTTACACGAGCTGTTATTTAAAGTTATTTCCTCAGAGATCATTTTACAACTTTATACTATAATACTTATTAATGGAATGGAACAAAACATTACACAACATTTATCTAGCAATTTCAGTCAGGCACCACATGGCCTTTTATTGAAATGTTACTGTGTAAATTTATTATGTTTAAAATGAAGCATGTGGTTGTTTTTTTTATGTAAACCTGTAAGTGGGTGGTAATCTCATAAAAGTGTGCAAAGCTATTGTCGATTAGCTGGGATTAACTAGAGCCCCCTAAAACCTCCCACCAGATCTTTTATCAGAATAAGAGGTAGAAAACAGACTAGTAGATTAATAATACAGGTTAGTGTTCATACTATTCTATGCAACCTGACAGAATTAAGAAAATAAACCAAAATACTTTAAAAACAACATATGTAAACAATGTTATTTCCCACATTCTAGTGCTCACAAAAAACTTAAATGTGTTTATTTATCCAGATCCAACTGTGCCAAGTCCAACTTATTGACTCAGGGAATAGTGATAGTCTTTCCTACAGATTTATTAGGGTCTGAGTATTCATTCAATTAACAGCCCTTTTACTTTTACTGCTACTGAAACACACACATTGGCAAAGCTTTTTTTTTATTAGTGCCGCACCTACAAATTGTTCAATAAAGAGTTGCAGACTGCCTGTTTGTTCTCTTTAAGACCGAGCATATTTCCTACTATCCTTGTCAGGTTCTGTAATTAGTGTAGTTCACTCTATTGTCCCCTGGCCTCTGGTTAGAATTCATGGTGTTTTTAATGGCAGAAGGTTAACTGGTGTGTCTTAAAGGTTCCCCTGCAGTCTCCACACTCCCACTGTCTGGGTCATCGCCTGCCTCGCCAGCTTTACTGCCAACTATCTCCTGTACACCATAACTAAGTACGCCCCCCATGTGTGACAGATACATCAGCACTTTGGTGCTCACCAGCTCAGAAGGATAAAGGACAGACCAGATCATAAAAAAATGGTCTGCCTTTTAATGGCCACTTATGTCCCTTAGCTGGTCAGAAGCAGTTGGGTAAAGGACAAATGTATTGTATTAATTACAATATAGTAATTAATAAACTAACTTTTCTATTATTTAACTGAAGAAATTAATAGAAATTATAAGAATTTAATTATTAACTAATTATTTTACCTATTTCTAAACTAAAAATTTAAAAAGTAAGTTTAAAAGTAAGTGATTTTTTTTAAATTATTTTTAATAATGGGTAGAATCCCATTTTAATGCCTCTAAGAGAAATACTTCAATATTTTACCATAGATGAAATGCTACATGATTTAGGCCTGCATTTCCTTCCTTAATGCATAGTGTTTTATTAGGGTAAACACCTTATGGTAGTTTGCCACATAAAACATTTCATGAAGGAATGTATGGTAATATTAATCAAGAGGAATCTTACTGCTGGCAGCTTATGTTAAGGCAGACCTGGACAAACTAAGGCCCGGGGGCGGGATGCTGCCCAATTGGCCTTTTAATACGGCCTGCCAAATTTGTCCAAATTATACTGTTAAATTTTATTATTATTATCTTTTTGCCTTTTTCCCTTCAAAGCCAGCATTTCGCAAATAGATGGTCTGGAAGAGACTTAAAGCATTTGAGCCTTTATTCAATACTTAGCTCAACATTTATCTTAGTATCTTTTTTATTATCACCCATGGCCTGTGAGTCAAAGCAATTGCCCAGGCCTGTGTTCGGAGTTTGAACTATAGCTTATGGTTTGAGGACATACAGTATGTCAATTCAATGTTGATTGCTCTTATCTTTGTACGTTGTAGTATGTTGCTCAACAAACATAGTCCACCTATAAAACACTGACTCTACCCACACCATAGGTTATGTGACTGCGGTACATATGGAGGTTCGCAATCTTCCCCTGAAGCCAAGTGTCAATCGAACAGTGTGCCAAGGAATTTCATGTTTTATTGTCTTATGTTCTAAACATAGCTGGTGATTTATAAAACCTGACAGTATATATTTGAATTCATTAAACTTTTCAAAAAAGAAACCAGACATTGATTTAAGAAACCTTTGACATTTGTTCCATCTTCTTAGAAACCTCCATACCCTGATTGTTCACTGCTGTTTACTTGGTTTCATTTTTAAAGCTACATGACTATTTTCCCAAACCAAGGCCATCTCAGGTCATGCAGTCAAGAGCAATCTACCTTCATTATGCCATGGGTGTGACAGTAATAAAACTCACGTTAACAAGTCTCATACTGTACATTTTAATGTGTGTTGAGTTCAGTTGTTAACCGAGCATAAATGGGCCCACTTATTCCATCTACAATTTCCAGGTCAATGGAGGACATATGATTTCAAAGAACAACTTTAACATAACAATTTGAAACAACACAATAAAGTGAAAAAATAAAATACTGATAAACTGTCTTAGGCGGGAAAGGATATTGGAAAATGTCCAAAAAAAGGAAACACTGGAAAAACAAAAACATAAAAGAAATTCTCAAAATACATGCTAGGATGAATAAAGAAAATAAAACTGAGTTTGAGGGATCAAAGTTTATGGGACCCACCATACATCCACTTCTGGGATGTCACCCTGAAGGGGTTTTGGACTCATTACCCCCCATATAAAGTTTTTCCCATCTGAACTCTGAGGTCTCTCCTGCACTTTCCCTTTCTCTGTCTCTCTCTTACTCTCACTTTCATTCTGAGATGTTTTAGTAGCTTCTCTTGGCCAAATCCCAAAGTTTATTTCTATTCATAGTCGCAGTGTTAAAGAGACCTTGACAAAATGAAACATCTGAATAAATCGAATGTTAAAGGTTTTGGTCAGACTATAAATAGAAAGACAGTTGAGACAAATACCGTCAGAGTGGAAACATGGGTTCTTTAGTGGTTGGTGGATAAAAACAAAAATCAGAATTCAACTCTTTGTTGATTCAAGACTTGGTTGTAATTTGTTTTGTTCACATCATTGTCAGCAATTACTGTAAGTACAATGCAGTACTTTTTTACTGTCCAAAAGCTGGTCGCCTAACACTGTACAATGTTAGAAAACATGGCGTGGTAAGATTTTATGGAAAGTCTGTGAGACTTAGAAATGTATTGAATCTGAAGAGCCTACGTGTATTATACTCATTATATGTTTTCACTGCCCTTTTTCTTTTCTTGCTGTGCTACGTCTATTATTTCCAACGCAGAGTGGGTGTGCCCTCCAGCCTCCCTGAGCCCACCCCCACACACTCTGACAGGCGGCATTTGTCATAATGATGTCACATTGTCCTGGCTTTCTCCAGTTGCCGGAGTGTTTGATGTCCCACAGACTGTGTCTTTCTGACTTAATCAATTTCCCCATAAAATGAACTGTCGTTCTCCAGTCTCCCCAGTCACGAAAGACAATTAAGTGTTGCCAACTGCCTAGTTTAGAATCATGTGAGAAATCGATCAGCCCGCTGTAGTTTTGACCCTTTCTGCTCATTGTAAGTCACTCAGGCAGGTGGAATATGACATCATTGGGTCGTGTTGAACACACCGCACTTTCATTGACTTAAGTCTGTCTTTGTATAAAAAAAAAAAACTCAAACAGTTCCACCTCAAGGGTGACACAGACAAGGACTTGTATGTGGCAGAACCATGTCTGCACTTCTTGTTGTGTTTGTTGCCTAGAAGTAATTTAATTTCAGAAAGTGAGTCTGTGCCTCTTTATGTAAATTAAATAACCTCATCTAGCAAATGAGCAACAGCAAGGGTCTCTGTTAGCTCTCTTTTTTTTTTTTTTTTTTTTTGTTGTGCCAGGCAGCTTCTACCACTGCCTGGTTTAGAATCTTGTGAGAAATCGATCAGCCCGCTGTAGTTTTGACCCTTTCTGCTCATTGTAAGTCACTCAGGCAGGTGGAATATGACATCATTGGGTCGTGTTGAACACACCGCACTTTCATAGACTTAAGTATGTCTTTGTATAAAAAAAAAAACTCAAACAGTTCCACCTCAAGGGTGACACAGACAAGGACTTGTATGTGGCAGAACCATGTCTGCACTTCTTGTTGTGTTTGTTGCCTAGAAGTAATTTAATTTCAGAAAGTGAGTCTGTGCCTCTTTATGTAAATTAAATAACCTCATCTAGCAAATGAGCAACAGCAAGGGTCTCTGTTAGCTCTCTTTTTTTTTTTTTTTTTTTGACACGCACACATGTAGTGAAAGACACAGAAGCACAAACATGCACCGGCTACCAAAGTAAATGGTCTTTTTGACACAACATTAAAAGGGTGTGCACACCGTTTGTATTTGTGTGTTTGTGTGTGTGTCTGTGTTTGTACGAGTGGCTGGATGGAGCTTGGAGGGGCTCAAGGGGGCGGGGTTGAGTTGAGACCTCAGCTGCCTCTGTAACAGGGAGGCGAGTGTGTCACTAGGGAAAATGATCGATAGCTATTAAAACCCACCACTGCCTGGGACCAGATGGACTTCTATTTGTGTGTGTGTGTGTGTGTGTGTGTGTGTGTGTGTGTGTGTGTGTGTGTGTGTGTGTGTGTGTGTGTGTGTGTGTGTGTGTGTGTGTGTGTGTGTGTGTGTGTCTTTTCTTTGGTTGTATTTCTGCAATGATCAAGCAGTGTTTGTACAGGTGGAACTTGACACAGAACCATGGCTAACCTGTTCCACTCCATTTACCTCTGCAACTTAGGGGGACCTCCACACAAACCACATATGTTCTGTGTGTGTGTGTGTACTTGCACACGTGGGTGTGTGTTTTTGCTGTTTATGTTAATGACGTTGAGGTTGTCGCTGTGGGTTTACTTGTGCAGTTATTTTAGCTTGCTTTCAGAGGCAATAAAAATAAGGGCAAAAGAAGGAGGAGGGAGTTGGTGTGAGATGGAAGGGTCAGAATTTGATCAGCAGAGTGATTTTTAAATATCAAGTAGTACTCTAGTAGAAGGAAAATAGACATGACATAGACAATAGTATGATCTGAGCTTGGTCTGAGCAAGTATATACATATATGTTTATATATAACTATATATAAATATATATGTGTATATATGTGTGTGTGTATGTATGTGTAAATGTATATGTATGTGTGTGCATGTTTGTATACAGAGAGTATGTATATGTTTGTATATAAATATATACTTATATATGTGCTATATGTATACATATATGTGCGTATATATGTGTGTGTGCATATAAATATGTATTTACATATAAATACATACTGTATTTATAATATAAATTTGATCTGGCAGACTGTGTTCCTATGAAACATGAGACAACTGCAAAAAGCAAATGCTACAACAAATGTACCGTAAAAGCACACATACACACAATGAAGAAAATCAGCACAAATACAAGCACACACACACACACACACACACACACACGTACAAGGGCACATTACTACCACCCTCCTCTGAGGCATCCATGAAACCTGATCACATATCCACAGTGTTGTGGTGTTATGGTTGTAGGAGTGGAAGGCTGAGATGGTTCAGTTTTATAGCTTTTTTGCAAAAAGCAAATGCTACAACAAATGTACCGTAAAAGCACACATACACACAATGAAGAAAATGAGCACAAATACAAGCACACACACACACACACACACACACACACACACACACACACACACACACACACACACACACACACACGTACAAGGGCACATTACTACCACCCTCCTCTGAGGCATCCATGAAACCTGATCACATATCCACAGTGTTGTGGTGTTATGGTTGTAGGAGTGGAAGGCTGAGATGGTTCAGTTTTATAGCTTTTTTTCCTCTACCCTGTTATTCTGCAATAACTTAATGAGAAACAATGTTTTTCTTCTGCTGATTGGCTCATAGACAAGTACAGGAGGTTCCTGACTTGCGTCAGAGTTCCATTTCTAAGGTGAAACGTAACTTGATTTACGCAGTAATTCAGAACTGACGTGTTGGCATAAAACATTACAGGGAGTCTAATTTAGAGGAGCCTGATTCAGGCTTTGGAGACATTGAGGAAAAAAAACCCCACAAAATAAAGTCAATCCAGCACAATGCAACACTACGCTGTCACTCATGTATGGCAACACGTGACGACATATAAATCTGCTCCACTCATCAACTTGTTCCCAGGTGAACAAGTCAATGCACAGTGTAAAATAATAGCAAGTTCTAAATTCAATGTTTGTCTTGGCCTCACCTACCCTAAAGCCTACAGACATGTAAGTGACTGCTGAAAAGGTTGTAAAAAATAATATTAAATCCCATAAAACAAAAAATAGTACACTATTTTAATATTCATTCTTTAAAAGGTGCATTTATTTGAAGAGCTTTAAATTGACTCACATTGACTACCTATCTATCTATGTGAAATGTATATACTTATGTATGTGTGTATATATATATATTTGATCCCTGATTTTTGTAAGGTTTACTCACTAAAGAAGACTTGATCAGTCTGTAATTATATTGTGAGGTTCTAACATGTGGAGACAGAATATCAAAAAGAAAATCAAGAAAGCAACTTTAAAGAAATTATATTAATTTATTTGCATTTTATTGAGGAAAATAACTATTTGAACCCTCTTGCCAAAAGAGCTTAGTACTTTGTGGCAAAACCCTCATTAGCAAGCACAGAGGTCAGATGTTTTTTGTAGTTGATGACCAGGAATTTTTGTCCACTCTTCTTTGCAAATGACCTCTAAATCATCAGTATTCGGTGGCTGTCACTATGTTTCTTCTTCAGCCATTCCTTGGTTGCCTTGGCTGTGTGCTTCGGGCCATTATCCTACTGGAAGACCCATCCACAACGCCATTTTTAGCTTCCTGGCTGAGGTAAGGAGGTTTTCACTCAGGACAGTACATAGCTCCGTCCATCCTCCCATTGATACAGTGAAGTAGCCCTGTGCCCTGTGCAGAAAAACACCCCCAAAGCATAAGGTTACCACCTCCATGCTTGACAGTGGGGATGTTGTTCTTGGGATCATAAACAGTATGTCTCTCCCTCCAGACACGATGGGTTCAATTGATGCAAAGAGCTTAATTTTGGTCTCATCTGACCACAACACCTTCTCCCAGTCACTCTCCAAGTCATTCATATGTTCCTTGGCAAAGTTCAGGTGGGCCTGCACAGGTGCTTTCTTTTGTTTGGAGCCCCAGACCTAGGTCGATTAATGATTATGTTTTGAGTCTCGTACTTGCACACAACTGCACCAACAGTTGTCACCTTAACGCTCAGCTTCTTGATAATGGTTTTGTAGCCCATACCGGCCTTGTGTGGGTCTAAAATCTTCTCCCTTAAATCCACAGAAAGCTCTTTAGTCTTTCCCATGTTGGAGAGTTTGGTGTCTGACAAACTGATTCTGTGATTCTGTGGTCAGGTGGCTTTTATACAAGTTGTTTGTGATGTCAGGTGTCTTCAATTTAGGTGACAAGGTAATTTGGAGAGTCTTGACTTGTGTGTATTAATAAGAACTCTTGATGGTTACTAGGGAATCAAATACTTATTTTCCTTAATAAAATGTAAATAAATATGAAT
>JAFBJS010005606.1:71795-95798 GCA_016785265.1 Paraplagusia blochii
GAAAAATAAAGAAAGAAATTAACTTGTTAAAAAAAATGTAATAAAAAGGAATGTAATGGGATTGGGATGTGTTTTTGTTTATTTGAATACACTAACCAGGAAAACGGAAAAAAATGTCTAAGGAAAAATGAGTAAAAAGTAATTCAGTTGAGAGATACCCCCCCCAAAAAAAAAACAAACAAACAAACAAACAAAAAAAAAAAAAAGCATTTTTGAGACTGTTTGTCAACCTCTTGGACTGAAACTGTGACCTTTGAGCAACGCGGAGACTCGATTACAAGGACTTACGTCCTCGTGCCACCCTTGAGGCAACGATTGAACTATAGCCATTGAGGTTAACGTGGTTCATCTCATCATCATTGATTCATTCTTTTTCTCCATAGCTGAATGTTCATAGAACTCTACAGGTCAATACTGATGTTATTATTATTATTATTATTATTATTATTATACTAAAGAGCATGCAAATAATACCATGTGGAGGAAAGAAGTGGAGATTTTTTGAACAACAGTGTTGTTTAATGCCTATAAAGAATAACACAGATGTAATATTTGACTTGAGGATGTTGATGGAGAAATACAGAGCTGGTCAGAATGAGCAGATTGTACAAATAGTGGAAATAGTAAAACTCTGTTAAATTTGTGCAGGGAATGTATTAGAGTAGTCCAACAGTGGCGAGGTGTGCTGTTAGAATGACAGAAGACTTTTAGGTGAAGGTGGGACTGCATAAAGATCAGCCCTGAGCCCCTTCTTGTTTGCTTTAATAATGGACAGATTGACAGATGAGGTCAGACAGGAGTCTCCATGGACCATGATGTTTGCAGACGACGTTGTGATCTGTGGTGAGAGTAGGCAACAACTAGAAGAGGACCTAGAGAGGTGGAGGTTTGCACTTGAGAGAGGAAGAATGAAGGTCAGTCGTAGCAACACAGAGTACATGTGTGTGAATGAAAGGAGAACAGTGGAATGGTGAGGTCACAAGGAGCAGAGGTGGAGAAGGTGGATGAGTTTAGATACTGAGATCAACTGTTCAGAGCAGTGGAGACTGTGGGAGAGAGGAGAAGAATAGAGTGGAGTCAGGATGGAACAACTGGAGAAAAGAGTCCAGAGTGATCTGTGATAGAAGAGAGTCAGCTAAGGTGAAGGGACAGGTTTACAGGACAGTTGTGAGACCAGCCATGATGGATGGATTAGAGACAGCAGGAATAGGTAGAAGACAGGAGACAGAGCTGGAGGTGGAGGAGTTGAAGATGCTGAGGTTCTCTTTAGGAGAGACAAGGATGGACATGATCAGGAATGAGGTCATTATAGTGACAACAAAGACAGGAGGAAAAAGCTAGAGGAGCCAGATTGAGATGGTACAGGGACAGCGGGTATGTCCGTAGAAGAATTATCCTAGAGATGGAGATGGAGCTACCAGGTACAGGACAAAGAGGAGATTGATGGATGCAGTGAAGGACATAGAGGTTGTTGGAGTCAGTGTAAATACAGAGAACAGAGGGAGGTGGAAAATGTCCCTGAAAAAGGACAGGCTGAAAGAAGAAGTATTACACACAATCTAGCAAGTTTTATCCAAATCGACTTTTGAGGAAGTTATGTATATTTAATGGTCACAAAAAGTAGATTTTATATATATATATATAGACACATATATATATATATGGTGAATTTACTTTTCTTATTGTCTTTTTTTTTCTTATTATCTTTTTGCTAGTAACTTCATAGCAGTTCAGAAGGGATTACAGGAATCAGCAGTATACACCAACCACAGGGGACTCCACAATACACTATAAAATTCTCAAGCAGCAGATAAAACTAGATGATTCTAAAATCCTGTTGTTTACTGAAGGAAAGCCAGACCAGCAATAACTCCACCAGCAAAATAATACGGGGATAAAAAGCACGGCACTGGTGTTTGTGTAGAAGAATTTCAATAAATTGCCAAGTAAGTGGGTTTTCTTATTTTGCTGCATTCAGACATAAACAGTGAGTCTTTATCTGGAAGTAAGTAACTGGAAGTTTTTTTTTTTTTTTTTTTTCTTTTTCCCTTTGATATTTCTTTTTCCATTTGATAATATATGTTATTAAATGCAGCAATCTGCAGGACAGCAGTATTTACAATTATGAACCAGTCTTGAATGCACCGTCATCTCCCTATCGCTGTAAAATCTAGGTCAACACCTATGTCATCACAGCAAGCACTCTTGAATCCAGGACAGATCATCGTATCATAATACCACTGATTCGCCACCAAGTCTGAATCATCTCTGCACCGTCTTCAGTTTTTGCCGCGTGCTGCCTCCTCTGCTTTACGATGCAACACATACAGCAGGAGACAGAGCTAATAGGCCAGACCACGGCGAGGGTTTACTGAGTCTGTCAAGTCTCATATACTCACAGCAATGGTACAAGCGAGGGAACAACAGGGTAAGGAAATTCATGGAACGGCAAAAAAGTAAAAAAAAAAAAAATGCAGATTTGTTATAACTGTGTAAACTTTACGTATTAGTTTCATCGTTATGGCACAAGAGATCTGTGTACATAAAAGTTACACAGACAAAGTCAGAGTTAAAGCCTAGTGACTCACATTGGACTGAGGTGCAGTGGGCTGTGTTGTTTACAGACACCTGCCACAGCTCATGATGACACACATCTCAACACAAAGACAGATGACAATCAATTGAGTGACTGACAGTGTGCTGTACCGAAAAGTATTGCATATATGGAGAATAATAAGGTACGCTGTGGTCGCACCATCATCTTGACATAAGTCTGGGGAATGTGGGAAAGCCGGTGAAGTTTCCCACAAGAGTTTACAGCCAATGTAATCGCCTATGGCCATGACTTAAGGAATGTAATCCCGGATACAAGCGTCTGAAATGGGCTCTCTCCTGAGGGTGGCAGGGAGCGTCCCTCGAGATAAGATGGGGAGATCTGTCACCTAGGAGGAGCTCAGAGTAGAGACGCTGCTCCTTCACATCAAAAGGAGTCACTTGAGATGTCCTGGACACCGCCCTCTTGAGGTATTTGGTCCTGTCCTACTCTGAGGAGACCAAGAGGAATACCCTGGACACTCTGGAGCGACTATGTTGCCCGGCTGGACTTAGGTACACCTTGGTAATCCTTCCAGATGACTGTTTAGGGAGAGGGAAGTTTTCGTATCCCTGCTCTGGATGCTGCAGCATCGACGGAGATGGAGGAGTTTTACGGACGCCATAAAAATAAATGGACGGACATGGTATTTGGAATAATCAAGGGTCTCGAATGGAAAACCAGTTGTTGTCGTTCAATGTCAACGTGTTCCGACCAGAGTGTCCTGTGTCTCTGTAGTAATGACAGAACATCACTGCCCGCAGACTGTAGCTTATTAAATATTTACTATTTAGCCAGAGGCTTCCTCTGAGGTGAGTTTTGTAGATGTGACACCGTGTCCACGTTTTTGTGAGCTGTAATTTTATCCTCTTGTACAATTACTGATTATTTTCGGAGGTTTCCATGGTATGAAGCTCAGAGCAGCATATATAAAAGGTTTGCATTCCATTACAAAACTTTTTCAGAAGAAAAACTCCAAGAAGAGAAGTCCAGTTGCTTACAACTAAACCCTTTTTGTTTGTTTTTTTTAGAAAACTTATGTGAGAAAGCATGGAGGAGACACTGAAGATGCATAAGCAATAAAAGGGTTATTAAACATTTATCTTAAGTTGTTAAACACAAAAGGCAACAATGGGATCCTGAAGATAGTATGGAAGTGGAAGTTGGTGCAAAGAAAATCTCTAATCTATGGCGCTCTGCCATTCAACATGTCAAGGTCTAACCTGCAACAATGAGATTACAGAAAAGGTCATGGATTACAATAAGCCAATAAAGACATTATGACAGCTGCAAAAAAAACAAACCTTAATCCACAATCAATTGTGACAGTTCCCTGTGCAGTCAAGGTATTTATCTTATTATGGAAATCTGTGCAGGTAGAACTGCTAAGTCATGTGACTCGCTACGGGTTTGCTGGGTGCTGTCATCCCTCTGAAAAAATGAAGAATACCATTGGTCAGGAAAGACGTCTGCTTTTTGTCCAACCACTAGCCTATCCAACTGGAAGGCTCTGGTTTGTCGCCAAACTCTATTTAAGGAAAAATGAAGAACTGCACGTTTGATAAGGAACTTCTAATGAAGGATTCTCTGTGTGGAACAGTGAGAGAGTGAAAGTGAAATGAAATGTTCTTTAAATCTGTTTTTCTTTCTTACTTCCTTTCAATATTTTCTCATGTTTTGAGGTCTTTGTCACTTCCTTTTCTCAAACTTTTGCACTATCACCATTTTTTCTTCCTTGTCCTTCAGCAATCCCATCAGCATTTTTAATATTTATCACGACAGGCAACCAAACTGCAAGACAAAGAATCAATTAAAGATAACAAAACCTCCTGAAATATTCACATTAGCAGAAAAAGAAAGACAACGTTGGAGATAAAATGGAGAGAAAGACCAAACAACACTATTCGCAACATAAAAAAAAGAAGAAAATTAGCTCAGACTGGGTATATTTTTCCTAAGTGTTTGATCAAGATTTAATGTCGCTATTTCCACTGACATATGTTGTAAGTCTATGTGACTGTAGCTGGTATAAAATACTAAAATCTATTCCTCTAGGTGGCAGCAGGTGGCTTTAAAAGCTGAAATAAAGATACATCTGTATTGTGTTCAACTAAACAGGCACGGTTTTGAGATAATAGTAATCCCTGAAACCTTTAATAGATTCACTATAAAAAAAAAAAATAAAATCTTTATATAAAACGCACACTTGTGAACCTGCAATGTACTGCAGTGGAGCCGCAGAGATAAGATTCCTAAAATTATACATTGATTTCTTCTGCTTCTATGCACCTTATTGCAAAGAGCAAAGCTGCTAATTGGGCATTCAGGGTTCAGTGGTTGGTCTCTTCCCTTATAGGAAACACTTCTTTAAAATGTCGTTTTGGCTGCTTCAGGGAGAGGATCTCTCTGCCTCTCCCTCTCTGTACCAAACACTTTTAAAGCACAAACTCCTGACCTCTCCGTTTGATTTCCTCAGATCATTAAACTTTATTGCCACTGTCCATCCGAAACCTCCATCACTCATTGCAGCTGTTTTAGAAGCAATAACAGAAAGTGACACGAGGAAAGTGCAGGCTCCCAGAGTAGTATTGCCTGAAAACTGTGAGTGGTATACACTGTATACTGAACAGCAGGGGGCAAATTAAAAGTCCAACTCTCTTCAATGCGTTTTGACAATGTAACCCCATTTTTCTCAGTTCTGCTGAAATAAAAAACAACTATTGTTAAAGTAACTTTGTCATAATTATTTTCAATACTTAAGAAGATCCAAAAGAACTCTATGTTTAAGATATGTAGAAGGTTTGCTTGTGCAACTAAATGCAGAAAGAAATCTTGTAAAAGAACAGAGAAGGTGTTTGGACCAGACAGTCAGTCAGTAATATGAGTCTGTGTCTTATCATTATATTGATTCCTCACACTAGATGATGCTGTGTGGCATTACTCTAGCTTTTAAATGTCAGCATTGACTCAGATCAAGGGCCTGACTGGTCAAAGACACCAATGCTCTTTAAATGCAAATCCTCCCAGTGTCTGTATAATTCTGAGCATATTTGCAGTTTTAATAATGGTAAATTAATGTTCTTATTTATTATTCCAAAATGTTGACCTTTTCCAAATGCAATCCAAAGACCAAAAGCAGAAGCGTCTCCTGATGCACAGTTTAACTGCACTTTGCACTATGTCAATAAAGTAGGAAGTGACTTCTATTGTTCGTAGATGCTTCACTTTCACTTCCATATACAGAGTGTGTCTTCAAGATTGGGTTGTGTGTGAGAATCTATGCAAAACTAGGATTAGAACATTTTTAATAAATCTATCTCACCTCATAATTTCCAGAGGGATTAAGGAGGTTCTCTCTATCTATCTATAACATTGGGTACTTGGATCCGCAAGGCCTCAGTTTTGAATCCACCAGCTGCCAGGTTGCCACTGGGGTGCTCTGACCATAGCACCGTCCCAACCCACCACCCACAGTCTAACAGTATGGTGCAGCCTGATTTGGGTGGCAGTCCAGAAGACTATATAAGGATAAGGAGATGAAGATGGATGCATGAAATTCTTCGTTGAAGAAAAAGCTGGTGTCTTTCCTGACCTGACCAAACCTGGGGTTGGGATCTAAATGGGATCTAAACCCTAGCCTTCTGTTGTCCTCTACCTCCATGTCTCTCAATGCATCCATAAATCTTACAATCACCCTCCTCTACGTCGGCAACCACTGTCATCAACCAACAGTAGTCCAATTTCCAACAGTACCCTGTAGGTTAACAGCACTGTTGGAGGGCGATGTTAAACCAGGCCTCAAATGATCCTGTATGAATATCACCATTTATCCGGACTTGGGACCCGCACTAAAAAAAAAAAAAACACTGGCTTGTGCTCCCTAGTGGCTGGTTTGCAACACAACATGATTATTAATGTTAATTAAACCTATCTGTTCAGCAGATGTACCAGCACTTTAACTTCAACTTCAACTTGTATTTGTTTATATTTCCAGATCATAACAACTGTTATCTCAAGGCACTTTACAAACAAGAATGCATGCATAAAAACAAGAATAAAAAAGAATATATAGAGATAGCCCCTGCCCTTATAGACCCTCACACCGGCTGAAGAACAACTCCCAAAAATCCAGGAAGGGAAAAAAAAAAGGAAGAAACCTCAGGGTGATCAACAGTGGAGGGGATCCTCACCCAGGAAGGACAGGCAGGCTAACTAAACATTAGCAAGTAATTAGGTAAGCTATGTTTATTGTATGGTATTATTGTATGTTTATTGCTGGAGTTGCCAGGAGAGCTGTCGCGTGGGCAGGACCAGCCCCAATTCCTGGGGAATCATTTATTTTTATTATATGCATATTATGTAAAAAAAAAATTAAAATGGTTGCTGTCACAAAGACAACCTGACATGACAATATGTTTCCACAGAAGCACAAAGAGACCTGAAAAAACAAAAGTAATCAAACTTAGTACAAGGCCTCTTTGCATTCTGAAGGGAAAAAAAAAAAAAAAAAGAAATATTCGCAAAATATCATGAGTCTTTTAAAGAAAGAGAACAGATAAAAAAAAGAGAAGTAGACATGGTAAAAAAAAAAAACAAACACATTTCTAGATACTTAAGGCCTAAACTAAATGTCACAACACTTATTACATCCAATAAATCAAGAGCTGTTTCTGCACTGCTCAGTGTTCATCACCAACTGACCTTTCATTCAGTACGAGAGTTCTTTTTTTGTCAGCACTTCCCATCTTGACACATCTTTGTCACTATTTTCTGAAAGTCTCTGTGCAGGTAACTGGTCATAAAAAAAAAAAAAATAAAATCCTACCAACCTGCACATGCAGGAAAAGTGACTTACACACACAGAGTCTTTTATCGACACGTACAGAATATACGAGAGATGGACTATAAAGTCTGGAGCTAATCAAACATCCCTCCATTCCCTTACGCATAAATGCAGCTCTTTTAAATTTGACATTGTTTAAATGTCAAGCCTGGGCGCCGCCTATATGTAATGTACGAACGAGACGCAGGAGAAAGACGTGAGCGAGCATAAAGAGCAGATGGTGAACAAATGTTAGGGAGGCTGATGCTAATTTAATACAGCAGCTGATTATGCAATAAGTCAGAACCTCCTCAGTCTGTCTGAGCTGAGGAGCAAATAAACACACACACACACACACACACACACACACCTTCCCAAAGATGAACAGCAACAATTAACAGTAATGTCAATCAGTGAAGTCAGTGCAGACTGTAGGGACAGTCCACGACATTGACGTACGACTAAAAGTGATAGGAGAGAGAAAAGGATATCATCATTGTCCATCCACCTCCACAACATCAACAAACTCTGCCCCTCCCCTCACACTGCTGCTGTCCTTGTCCATAGCCTAGTTACGTCCTGACTTGAATATTGCAACTCGCTCGTCTACAGGCTCCCCTAAAAGTCCCTCGTCCACATTAAAATCCCCACTCGGTCTCTTCGTTCCTGTTACTCCATCCACCTCCAGGCGCTCATAAATAAAATGTATTATTATTATTATTATAGTTATTGTATAACTAATAGTTATAGTTAATAGTTCTAATATAAATAGAAAACATAAATAAATAAATGAATATCCCTTTTCATTTGCGCTTCAGGTAGTGAAACACATTATAATCCAAGGCCAAAGCATAACAGACATTAAGGACAAAAAGGACAAGGACATAAATATATGTATATTGCTAATACATTCATTATATCATTATATACATTCGCATAGTTATCAATTAGAACAGACAACAAAACCTGCCTGTCAACCATCAATTATATAAAAATATTTTTGTCAGTGTAAATCAAAAATTAAACAGACAGATAGACAGACAGACAGATAGATAGACAAACACACAGACAGACAGAGTGATGGAACCATCAACTCTCTTCGGTCATGTATTCATTTATATCCATTGACCTCTCAGTTATTACTGGTATCAATCTGTCAGTCCCAAATGGACATTTCCACCGCCAGGTTAAAGACTATGTCAATATAAAATTTAACTTCCCGACAATAACAATAAAGGCTGGCCATCAGTTGTGGAGATTGTAGGCGGTAATAGTAGCTGGCTCCTTCGCTGCATGTGGCCAATAAGATTAACCTGACTCTGAGGATTCATTTGCAGACAGCAGATTCAATAAGAGGTTTATTAAACCAATGAGACTCCTTGAATCCTGTAAACACTGGATAAAGTCCCAGAGCTGAGTGGAACAGTCTGGGAAATGCAGTCAGTGTGCGGAAATAGACGTTTAATAGAAGACTTTGAACATGAATGAATTTTTATTTCAAAGCTACGTTTTCCTTTACTTGACTACTGTGTTGTACACTAAATGCATAACGCATGTTATAGTTATTTGGCAGGGTGTAATAAGCTAGCACCCGGAATTTGCTCTACCATTGGGGGCAGTGCTGAGTCCATATTTTGTTATGGGCACACATTAAGTGATAATTCTTTAATATATAAAACTATATTTTTTAAGCCTTTTGGAGTGTGTTTTTACACACACATAGACTGCATTAAAAATGTATCAGTCAACAAACATGTCTGCAGACAGTCCCGGTGTGTGTGCAGTCATATTCATTGACTCAGTGACTCCATGTGTGCATCAACATGAACTGCGTTGTGTGAGTTGGAGTGTGTGCATGAATGAATTGACGCCTTTTTATGGCGGTGACATAAACCTGTCAATTCAAGTAGCCGTTTCCTGACACAGTGGCATCTTGGCGCTAACAAAGCCAGGTGACCTAACAGTCAACATCCGTGTGACAAAAACGTCCTCGTCATAAACCATCTCAATAAAAGCAATGGCCTGTTATCTCTTTGATAAGACACTTGAGTTCTTCACTGGCTGGAAATTTACAACTACAACCACGTTCAACAGCAACAACCTGTGCAGCTCACCTGTCTATAAGTCTGAAAAAACTTCAGGATTATGGTTCTCTTTAAAAAAAAAAAAAGTCAGCAGTGGTGGCCTAGTGGTAGCGGACTTGTTCCGCATGGCTTCAGGTTTGAATACACCAGCTGCCAGGTTGCCGCTGAGGTGCTCTGAGCATAGCACCATCCCGTCCCACATAACATCCACTGGGCTCACCACCCACAGGAAGGCTCACAGTATGTTGCAATGTGATTTGGGTGGCGCCAGCTGCCCCTGCGATACGGCAGCGGACAAGCAGAAGAAGATGAATTAACGAGAGAATCTTCATTACACAGTGCACCATATCTGCACATATGCACTAATATGCACTAATGTGAATTTTACAGCTTTTGTTTAATGTACTACATTGTTACATACAGGGTACTGTATCACGCAGCAAGTAAACACGTATTTCCAAATTCTTCCCCCAAATTAGTGACTTTCTGATGTGGATTATATATACAGTATATATAGGTTATGGATATTTGTTATTGTCTGCTCACACCATGACATAAATGTATTGGCATCCTGTGGCAATGTAGAATAGCTGTACAATCAAACAGAGACCGAAGAAAACAATGACAGCTGTTATTTGTTATTTAAGGATTAAACATCATCTTGTTTAAACCAGAACTATTCTGAATCCATTGCCTTCATTTGGAGACACTCGTGCGCTGGTCCAGAAAATAACAGATAAAGTGGTCATAAAATAATTACTTTAATAAAGTGGTACTAGGATTAGGTTGTAAAACTGATAAACCATATCATTGAAATAACTGAATAACAAGAGGGAGGACAAATAAAACTTCAGCACTTAATACAAGGTCTGTATAAATCTATTCTTAAGATAAATGTAACCCAACCATGAGACAAACCGCAGTGACAATGAATACTTAACACTAAAATATAAAATATGGCCCAAAACTATGGAGAGACACTAACATTAAAATAAAATCTAAAATGACTGACGAGGCAGCTGTGGTGGCCTGGCAGTTAAGGTACAGGTTTGAATCCACCAGCTGCCAGGTTGAGTATAGCACTGATCCACATAACTTTAAGTGGGCCCACAATGTGGTTCAGTGTGATTTGGGTGGCAGATGTGGAGACCAGTGCCACTGGCAACAGATAAGCGGGAGAAGATAAAATAAGAAATTAAAATCACCAATCGGACAGCAACACTTAACAATAACCTCTAACAATAGGATACATTTATAGAAATAAAATAAAAAGATAATTTCATAATAAGAGTATTTGTGAAAAGTTGTGCTCATCTAAAAAATAATATGTCAAGATAGGTTAATGTGGATATAAAGTGTCCACAGTAAAACTCACTGAAAAAAAATAGTAATAGATTAAATAAAAGATTGGTCCAAAAACAAACTGTTAAAGAAAATAGAACAAACAGAATGTTGTATTCAATATTTATTGAATATAACATTTTTTTTTTATTCTGCTTTGAAGCCATATGAAGGACTTAAAGGAAGAAGTTGAGAAATTGATTTTCAAAGTCGACAGTCAACACAGTGGGGTCCAGACTAAAAATAGGGTTCATTACATCAGCTCATTGCTGGTGCTGAGTCTGGGCTGCAGGCTGACTCATTTTAGTGGATCTGTAATGGATACTACTCACTGGGCCCCAAATGGAACACACATGCACATCAAAATCAGACTTTAAATCCAGACTTGGTAGAGTCTGAAACAGGTTGCTTCAATGACATCTTTGTATCTTTTTGGCCATTTTTTTTTTCCCTTGAAGTGTATTTTGTTTTTCCCTCTCTGAACTGTTTTCTTTTAGGCAGGTTAAGTTTCCATTCGCCGACATTTAACCCTAACAACCCACATTGTTTATGCCTGCACTGCTGCCTTGACCTCCTCGTTCTCCTCCTGTTCCTCCTCCTCCTCAGAAAGTGAATTCTTAATCCTGACTTGACCTACAAGTAAATATCCACCTTGCATGATGTCACGCAGTAAAGCTCAACACATATCAGGATTTATTTATTCTTTCTTTTTAAGTATAATGTCAACACTTTGATGGCTAAGCCTTTTCCCTGTCTACATTAGGGTGAAAGGCATGGCACATCCTGGACAGTACATCACAGAGTAACTTAGGCAAACAAGGTTTTCACACATATTTGCTATGCTAAGGCGAGACCTACATTTCTCCATATTCAGTCCATTTGACCAGTTTGGGATTTCTCCAGCAAACTACGTGCTGTCAGGCAAAAGGAGCCAAGTTGCCAAGTGGATAAAATAGTCAATCTGAATTACGTCAACTCCGTTTACTTTTTGCATTAAAGTATCACAAGCATATCTAAACTATTGAAGGCAATAAAATATTTTTTATTTAACTGTCCCACCACTGATATGACTTTTATGTTCTCCCTTTAGAGCTGCATGATGGCGGGCTGATGTTGTTAGTGTCACTCACACACAGTAGGGAGATAAGAGGGAACTGTCATCAGGGTGCAGCACGCTCATCTGTTCTGAAGAGAAAATCCTCAAAAAGGCAACTGTGTTAAGGCTGAGTGAAATGAGACATGGACACGAAATGCCACGTATGTTTCTGGGACTCAGGGAGAATTTGAGTAATTTTTTTTCTGCCTCGACTTTATCATTATTTCAAAGATAAAAATGTTTTATTATTACTATTATTCTTTTTTAATAACACATCATTTTACTTTTTTAATTTTACTGCTCTTCACAATCACACTTTTGAAAAACCACACAAAGAACTAACTTGACATAGGGATTTCCAAAATAAAATTAAAAAAAAAAAAAACACAAACACAACGCAAAATGGGATAAAAGCACTATTTTGACATGGAAAAATGAATGTGTTAAGGACTGGTGCAAATGTCTATGGGTGTTATAATGACGTGCAGGGGAAAAGGCACTCGAGAGCTGGATGATGAACCGTGATGATTGAACCATTGTCCACTTCACTACAATCAAACCTGACAACTCATCAGTGTCTGTAACATCTAAGTTTTGAGACAAATCTTCTCAAGCAGCAGCCATGGCATGACGTGCCTTACAGCACTAAAATAAAGGGGCTAAAAAGTTGACCTGGATTCACATCGGTGTTGAAGTTTCTCCATTCATTTTGCATGAATTGCAGTGAACTCAATGTAACTTTGCTCAGTGCTCGGGCCCAGCGTAGGGTATGACGCTGGGCAAAGTTTTTGGCTTTGTGTATAAATGTCATGTTGAGCAGACATGGCAGGATGAGAAGCAGTGCTTTTAAAAAACGTTCACACAGAGTCAGAGCTCGTCCATTTTTAGTTTGGGGTGAGGCATCCGAGCACTTAAGTGACTTTTGGGTCCCCTTCACTCAGTGTAATGAATAAATAAAACTGAGCTGACTGCACTCTCCTTGAAAAGAAAAAAAAAAAAGTTTTGCAATGCCACAATGTCAATGGGACAGAATATTTGAGGAACTTTTGGAAGCCATGACCTCGGGGTAAGGATTGGGCTTCTTACAGACGGACAACAGGTTTAAATGTTTGTGGTTTGCTGAGCAGATAATAAAGACGTTGCCTTCTGGCAATCCATGAATGTGGCAGCAGTTGCTAGGAGGATCTGACCATTTCATGTGTCATAAAGTACAAGACAAATTGTGAGAAAAAAAAAAAAAAAACAAGTTGATTCCTTTAAAATATCCGTACAACATGACAAACTCATGGAATCTGGTTCCGCGGTTCACTTTAGTGATTGGTTAAAAACGGAACTCACATTTCATTGTGTGCAGTGGACAGCCAGGACAGCCTTTTATTCTGAAATTATTTCTACGCTTTCTTAAGACATGCTCTTAAAAAAAAAAAGAAAAATATACTGTATTTAAATGATCCTGCTTTGGGATAGGACTTTTTAACAGGAGCAGTTGTTTAACTGGCGTAAACAAGCTAACACGTACAAGTGCCAAGTTTATGTCGAAATGAAACTCCCCCCTGTTATTGAGGCATGTATGCTAACCAGCACACAATGGTATAAACCTTTTCTACATTGGCAAAACTAAATGACTTCTTTAAAGCAAAACCCAATATGTTTTGCATTACGAAAATGTACATTTTACAACAGTCCTTCAAATCACCTCATCTCCATGCTTTGCCAGGACCAGACAGAAAGTTGTACACACGGACAACCCAAAAAACCCCAATGCCACCCACCACCGCTAGTGCCAGAGTGGAGGCGTCCAGACTCATTAATCAACATGCCACTCATGGGTTTCAACACCTAGGGCGCAATAAACTTTATTTCAGAGAGGAAATGGCCTCACAGAATCAAAGCAACAACAGATGTTTACTCCTTGCAGTCCCTCATTAATCACTTTGCCCATATCAAAAAACAAAAGCACACTTCCTGTCCTGCTGTTTATCACCAAGGTGGTCATTCGTACTCACCTCCCACTGATAAAAGTGGAGGACTGAATCATCGGAAAGTTTTCTTAGATATTTTGTACAACAATACATTCCCCAAGGAACATGTGTGATTATGGAACCATGTTGTTCAACTTAAATATAAACCCACCCACGAGGCGCCCTGGGATACAGACTGGACGCTCTGTTGGGTAGCGGAAAATATATTCCTACATTCAAAACAAAAATTAGGCTGTATCTTTTTTTTTTCAACGATGCCTGAACCTGGGCAAACTAAGGCCCGGGGGCCGGATGCGGCCCGTTGAGCTTCTGAATGCGGCCCGCCAACCTTGTCCAAGTTAATGGTGCCATAAAGGCTGTTATAAATGTAACATTTATGTTTTATACATGACCTTTAAATGCCATTTATCTCGTCTCCTGTGCCAAATATATATAGAAAAAAAATGTACCCATGCCTGGTCTAGAATGTAAAAATTGAGAGTTTCATGGTGATTTCTTGTTACCAAATCGTTGGAACAAGTGGACCAATGTTCCTTTTTGCTTTTCTGTTGTTTATAAATTATAGTTTTTCTCATTATAGCCACCACTTTAAAACTAGGTCAGAGACAAAGTTCAAAAAGTCCATAAAACTCTTAAACTGAGGTTGTGTTTTTTCCTGATTTTCTTCCTGTGGTTTCATCGGTGCCATCTCAGCCCTGTGTTACTGACGGTCTAGACGCTGCTGCCAGGATAGGACTGATGTGTTCTCACCAACCTTTCGACCTTAGGTAAACACTCAGGCAGTTAGGAGACGGGTCTTGGCGGACTGATGTTCGAGAGTCAGAGCCAGGAATGTCCCTCCTCCACCTCCTCAACCCCCATCATGTCTCTGTTTCCGCCAGCGCAGAGGCACTAGCTTTTACTCTGTCTGCCCTTGGACAAATTTCCAAGTGCGATCAGGGAGTGTGTTGTGGGCGGACAATGTCTACTCACATGAGAAGGAACTTCAGAAAGTGCATCCAAGCACATGGATGTCGCTTCCAGGCAAAAAGGCCCTGCTGTCTCCTTCAACTAGGACGGCTAGAATCTCAACTTTGTTTTTTTCCTTTAATCTGTTGTCTCACCTATCTGCTGCTCTACTCCATGTTATGGCAAGAACCTGTACTCGATCTCTATTTTATTTAATAATGTCTCTCCCTACAGGCGGCTCGGTGCATGGACGATTAGGTTAATTAAGTGACACTAACGAGAGGGTTACTTCAATATAAGTTAAAATAATCAAAACAACAAAACAATATATATATATATTTCTATACAACCTAAAATGACTGCTGTTGCATTATGGTTGTAACATCTGCTCAATTCTTCATTATTAAAGACATGAGCTGCTCAGCAGTGTGTTGACACTTTTGTCTAGGGCCTTTTTTTTTCAGGAAAATTAAGAAAGAATTAAGCAACAGACATTATTCAAAGAGACATTTATTTATAAATAATAAATGATTTTTTGTTAGGGAAAAAACTGCTACCTCTAATAATAAAAGATTAATTGTTACAAAAATATACCAGAGAGCAATTATTACGACAAACAGATATTACACTGGGTTCTTTGCATAGTAACACTATAATCTATATTATGGAAAGTCCAGAGTTTGAGATTCTCAAACTGAGAATTAAACGTAATAATGAAGTATGTATGAAATATCTCCAAATGTTTGAAGAATGGTAGCAAATAATCATGTTGTTAAGAAATCCAAAAGAAAACCAAAATCTTTAAAATCCACCAGAGCCTCTCTAATTATTCATGAAATGTAGTTAAAAATGACATTTCCTGTTGTGGGAGCCATGTCCAAATATAACTCAGCTCAGTGATTTCTGGGCCCTCAGGGACGGGAACCTCAAAGTAAGTGTTTTACAACTATAGTAGGAAATGTTATATTTATATGTGGGAAAAAAACAAGAAAATGTCCTGGATATAATAACCATGGAGTTGAAGATAAATCACTGAAAAAGTCTCTGGGTGATGGAAGATACCAGAGTGTCTGGTGTCTTTTCCCTGACTCCCATGTTCAGTGACACAGGAAAGCAAATATTTGGTAAGGGCTTCCATTCACTGGGGCCAGAACAGACACAGGAGCAGTGGGTTTGATGCCAGGAGGGTCTCTGTAACTTCTAGTCTGTCATGTTGTCTGTCAAGTTCTATGTGTTTTATTTGAAAATTACAGCCTTCTCAGGGTTTCATTATTTTCTCTCTCGTCAGAGAAATAAGGTG
This sequence comes from Paraplagusia blochii, assembly GCA_016785265.1. Classification (NCBI taxonomy): domain Eukaryota; kingdom Metazoa; phylum Chordata; class Actinopteri; order Pleuronectiformes; family Cynoglossidae; genus Paraplagusia; species Paraplagusia blochii. Next base: position 87,962 of record JAFBJS010005606.1, read on the forward strand.
TTGCTACTGTACAATTAGTGGAATAACTGTGATTTTTATGCATCTGCTGGAAAAAACACATGCAATTATCCTTATTGAGAATTTGTGTACAAAACCAATTGCATTATATTTATTTTTTATATCACTTAATCGAAATGGATATTTTTAATAAACACATAAGCTGATGAATTTTACAAAAAAAAAAAAAAAAATGTTATGTAAGTAAGTTATTTTAATGTTATCGGTTATGTAAAAACAGTACAGCCCAGTATGCTTGCATTTCATTTTTGGTGCACAAAAAATATTATTATTTTTTTTAATAGTAATAGGAATTCAACCTGGAAACTTTTAGTCATTCTCCCAATAATAATAATATGATAATAAAACATCACATTGCTGCTATAATGTATTGTTGCTAATACATTATATGGTCATACTGCACATCAAGGAGCAAATGTTTGCACATTCTCTTACCTTAGGGTATAAATACACAACTCATAAAGGTAACCATTGGATGATTTTAAGAATCCTGAGAATGAAAGTTAATTGTCTGGCTGGGTAATAATGTGCCTTATTCAATTCAGATCTTTATGGAAATTGTTTTTCTCATTCCTTCCTTTCTTTTTTAAGGAGAAAAGAAATGACTGGCTTCTTGCAAACACGCAAATCATGCAGCAGCAGGTTGGGTTCAGAGAACATGTGGAACAAGCTGAGAGAATCAGCAGCAGCAGCGCCACCTTGTCACAGTCACTTATCAGCATCTGACCTGCTGCTGCGTTAACTGAGGACCAGTTAATAAAGTCACTGATTTTGAGAATCCGATAAACAGTTTGTGCATACTGTACAAATCGAACAATTCAAGCAGACGTGTGTTGTCTTTTTATGTCTTTATACCAAAAAAGGGCTCAACCATTGCACCACATGCTCGTATCTGAGTGAACACCTTTTAACCAACATACAAACAGTTTACTAATAATAATATATACAATATATCAGACATCCCCAACACCTGAAGACTTCAACAAAGACAAATACTGGAGAGCTTGAACATATATGTATATATTGGATGGTGAGTTAAAGACTGGGTTCACAGAGTTAGCAAATCTAAAGATAACCTACATCAAGGGTCGTCAAGGGCTAGAGTATTGCTGAGTATTGCACCAAAGACTAGTTGCTCAACTTTAGAAAACAAGATAAACATTCCTAAATGTGTTCCCATCTATTGAAATGTTGCAGCAGGGATCCTCTGAAACTCACAATTAGTTAAATTCCATATCTTTATTATTATCTTCTACTCTGACTCCAAATACCTCCGTGTCCTCCCTCACTGCATCCATCAACCTCCTCTGTATCCACTACCTGGTAGCTCCATCTCTAGGATCATTCCTCTATCAATGTATCCACTGTCCCTCCTCTGAACATGTCCAAACCATCTCAATCTGGCTTCTCTAGCTTTTTCTCCAAACCTTCCTGTCTGTGTTGTCCCTGTAATTACCTCCTTCCTGATTATGTCCATCCGTGTCTCTTCTAAAAAGAACCTTAGCATCTTTAAGTCTGCCACCTCCAGCTCTGTCTCCTGTCTTCTACCTAGTCCTAGTGTCTCTAATCCATCCATCATGGCTGATCTCATAACTGTCCTGTAAACCTTACCATTCACCTTAGCTGACTCTCTTCTATCAAAAATCTGTCCTTTCTGCAGTTGTTCAATCATTTGTCACCAATATAATAAATATAAATATGTTGACATAAAAAATATATTATCTTGAATAAATAATGACGGGGTTTTTGTGTTCTGCTACCCCTCTGCTTGATCCAGGCCTGGTTAAATGTGTCTTGTGTTAACAAAATAAGAGCACTGTAGTTTCACATGCTGGTTCCAGAGACGAACACTTTTCTCATAACTGCGGCGTCATTACTCATCCTCATATTTGGATCTGAACCACAGTGACTCCTCTACATGTGCTCATAGAACCATCTGAGCTGGTAAGACTTTTATGAAAAATAAACACCAAGCTCAATGCTTGACTCTTGGCCTCTTCCAAGAGTCTGGGTAAACATTTGTGTCCAGTGAAGTTCTAGATTGTCCCAAAGTGCTGCAAATCTGTAGATTTACCAGAGCTGTGTTTGAATATCAGCACATACCTCCGGCCTGTGTATAGTAGTGTCTTAGATGAAAGTTGAATCCACATGTCTTAAAAAGTGGACAAGAATCACAGTGGAAAATATTTCATAACCCTTTTTGTGTTGGAAAGCAATAGTTATAAAAGTAGAAATGTGTAATACTATATTACTTTAAGCCACGGATATGCAACAAATACAGCAAAAGTTTTTTGGTTTTTTTTTGGCTTTTTTTACATTTTGTGTTTAATAAGTGTTCAATATTAAACCCTTGAACTAAGTCAAAAGTGCCTTTTAATTTAGAAATTTTGTAGTTCGGATCCGAGACCAACCACAAAAAAAAGAGAAAATCTCCACGTAAAGGCAATAAATGGTATTTTTAAATTCACAAACCTACCCAACACTGCGTCTAATCCTCCCTTTTGGCTTGTCCTTTATTTGGGGGTTGCCACAGGGATTCAACGTTTCCATCTCACCCTGTCCTCTGTATCTTCTACTACCTCCATGTCCTCCATAACTGCATCTATCAATCTCCTCTTTGTCTCCTACCTGGTAGCTCCATCTCTAGGATCAGTCTTCTACCAATGTATCCACTGTCCCTCCTCTGAACATGTCCAAAACATCTCAATCTGGCTTCTATAGCTTTTCATTCAAACCTTCCTGTCTGTGTTGTCCCTCTAATCAACTCATTCCTGACCCTGTCCATCCTTGTCTCTCCTAAAGAGAATACAAAAATAAGACACCTTATGCTCATAAATGTAAGACACATCTATAAAGAATCCCATTAGGAAAAAAAATATTGTAAAGAGAATAACGTCTGATCACTGTCATCTGTGTCAACATTTAGGAGACATAGGAATTAAATTAGTGTAAAGTTTCACCAAACACAAGGACATTTTTTTCATAAAGCGCAGAGCAAAGTAAATACAAGAAGAGATGCTATGATGCATGAGATAGGATAAGAAACAGAAGAGCATGCTGCATGTTAATAATATCTTCTTGGACAAAGCCACCAGATATGTCTCTTCTTTAATTTTTTATACAATTCTACAGGTTTTTTTTTAAGATAAAAACGTTTTTATCATAAGAAAATAATAAAAAATATTGAAATTTATAAAAAAAAAAAAGAATTTACTGCAGTAAAATAGAAAAAAAACTTTACCAGATTGGAAAAACAAAAATCTCTGAAAGGAAGTGAGAAAAGATCCTTTTTTTTTTTCTTTTTTTATTTCATTTCATCAAATTACACTTGCTGTTTTACCAATTATAACAAAATAAAACAAGTCACACATGTTCTTAGGTAGAAGAAAACAGTGACACTAAGTTGTTTTGTGAGCAACAAGCTGAAAGTGAAACCACACTGATGTCTGTAAAAACACTGCTCGGCAGTGGACATCTCACAGGTCACAGGTGCGGCTGTGTCTGTAGACAACATGGCTTGTCTTTATCACTTACACCATTGTGTTTGGAGTCAATACAAAGTGTCTGAAGAGCCGTGACTCAGGCCAGGGCTGCTGGTTGCTAGTATTCACAGTAACAAGAAACCTTCAACCACCATGCGTGCACACTGTGTATACACGGGTTATGCTCCAAATCGGGAGTGTATTTGTGAGAGGGAGTGAGTGCATGATCTGCAGATGCACCACCTTCTAACCAGCTTTCGTGAAGTGCAGCTGATATTTCACTTTGACCAAAACACACACACACATCCACAACAATAGGGTCAAATGTTCACACACACATGCAGTTACAGAGCAAGAATGTATTGTTTAATGTCCAGATCTGATGTTCATGTACATGTGCCGAGAAAACCCTCTTTCTTCGTTGTTTCTTCACTACTTTTTTAAAATCATGCTCCACCTTAGTTTTTCTCCATTTTTGTTTTCTATTTTCTCTCTATTCAGGGGGTCTAACAACAAAAGAAGAAGTAATTACCTCGTTTTATCAGTTATTTCACTGTGAGAGTTTTTTTTTTCTCCTTTTTTTTTTGTTATTCTCACCATTCTTGATAAAACTGAGCTACACTAAGAATATTACCTGATTAAAACTAATAAAGGTTTCTTTTTTCCGTCTGTCCGAATGCACGTTATCTTAAATCTACAAACCCAAAATAACTCTCAGAATTTCACTAATTAAATTAAAAATCCTATTCTTTTCTATTCATCTACTGAAAGTATTTTTTTTTTTCAGAAAACCATCAACCAGGTCTTTACTTTATGGAATAAAAAGCTCGAAGATTGTACGCCATTAGGACTGCATGGCTGTAACTTTTCTTGTAGGATTCTTGGCAGTGTGGAAGAGACTGAATGTAAATTTAGGGCCCAACACATTAACCAAATGGATGAAATGTAAATGTTAATGTAAATAGGCACCAGACTGGAGACTGCAGCAGTATGTAAATGTGTGCCGGCAGATGAGAACAAAATGAGGTCAGACACAGCAGTTTTGTCCAACGAACAAAAAAATATATATATAAAAAAAATAGATAACTGATTGCTCCAGTAGTACAGTAGACTAGAGCAAAGAACTATTATTTATTTTCCAGGTTTTGTCTTTTCTATTTCCTCTGGCTAAAGGACCTAAAATTAGTAACTATTTACCATATTTTACATAGAGACCAAGTTCTTCAAATGTATCAGTGACTTGTGTGACCCACCTGCAGGTGCTGAGCTATTTTCAAACCTAATACCTCTTCAGGATTCAACACCTCATATGGATCAACACTGTATTTTAATGGCTTCATCCTGAACTCTACCTACTTTTTTATTGGTTTTCCTTGAATTGTGATTGCGTGGATTTAGTGGTTGCTATGAAGGCAAAAAAAAAAAGTAATTATTTCAAGAATGAAAACTGAGCTCATTCACTTCACTCGAACACTGAAGACTGTTGGAGCAAAACACAAACTTAGTGAACAGCCAGGAAGTGTAGCCCCGTTGTCCAGCTGGAAAAAAGGTGGAGTGATTTTTACAGAAGGTGAAGGCAGACTCCAGCAGCCTGAAGACTGAATGTATAAATAATAAAGAGCTGCATTTGATTTTTAACATTTTGGAAACTCCACAGATGCTGTAATTTGGAGTGACTTAGAAACAGGAAGTACACATCGAAGATGGATGGGAATACCTCCACCAAAAAATATACGTAAGATTTATTATGCTATTACAATCAGCAGAGTTTCTTAAACTTCAGTTTCATTTGGAAACACTTTTTTTTTTTATAAACGTGGGAGACTCGTTCTTGGTTTGTTTTTTTTTATGATTAAGATGTTGCTTTCAAAAGCTTTTGTTTTATGACAGTTTTGTTTAAGAAGAAAATAAGTACAGAAAAAGAGTTGATTTTTTTTTTCTTTTATGATTTCAGTACTTTGCATTTGTCCCTGCTTGTCTGGTTATTTCTCATTACTTCAAAGCCTGAGGTATTGCACTGTACATAACCAGCTGGGAGACTGACACATACTGTCTGGAATATTACTGTAGTACTATATATGTAAATTTAACTCAAGTATCTTGTACAGCGAGACACCATGGGGATAAACAGGATATACAGGGTAGAATTCAGCTATGAATTTCAGAAAGTGGGTGGGGAGTGGGAGGGGTCGGGGACTCACGGCTGGTTTAAGGGGGGACTTCAAAAAGTAGCAGACACCAGTAAGAACCACTTCATAGGGTCACATCATTTTTCACTAAAACACCAGTCCATGTATATTAATGATCATGTCAAATTTTAACTCCGTCATTATATTGTGAAAAATGTGCTGATGTCAATGAAGTAGTAGTTGAATAAAAAGGTGGACTAAAAAAGGCCAATGAAAGTGGTCTGAAGTGACCTTAAATAGTCCTCAAAAGTCCCTGGTCAAATCCCAGGACACACCAGTGATTCCAACGTGTCTCACCCAAAAATATAGTTTTTTTAAGTGTAAATATGCAGAATTTCAAAGCAAAGAGTTTCTCAAAAATAAAATATTACATATGTTTAAAGTGCTGTACTGTTTCATATTTTATTATATTATATAATTTATTATCATTATTATTATATAATTATATTATATAAAACGGTTGTTTTCTTTATAACCTCCTATACAAGTAGGGATACAATGGTTATTCCTTTTCTTAACATTCATTCTATTTAAATTGCTTTGAAAAAAAAAAATATATATATATGTTTCCCTTCGTATTGCAGCAGCGTCACTATTTTTATTTTTTTTTTTTAAATGTCACAAATTTGAAACAGCCAAAAGACATTGTCCCGCTCCTTTCATCAGATTCTGTGGCACAACGTGGCACAACGGTAGCGCGTCTGACTCCAGATCAGAAGGTTGTGTGTCAATTTCCATTTTTAAGCAATATAAAATGGCAACTGTGGGACAAATAAGGGTTTTCTTAATTCACCATCAACTGTATCTCCACCTCCCTGCTCTGTCTCCCATGTCTGTCCATCTCCAACTGCAATCACACTTATTGATCAGCTGCCTTCTTTCGACCCTTTTCAATCAATCAATTTTCATTTCTATAGCCACATTTACAAATCAACTTTGTCAGGGTTGGTAACATCATCTGTCCTTAGACCCTCAGTCAGGGTAAGGAAAAGCTACCAAGGAAAAAACCCTTTTAACACGGGAAAAAAAAACAAAAAAAAAAACTGTAGAAACCTTAGGGAGAAGCACAGGAGAGGGATCCACTCCCTGGACGGACCTTTCCTGCCTTGCTGGTCCACAGTGACCATTTATTCCACCAGCGATCTGATACTTTAATACTACAACATACAACTGCAGTTTAAATTGAAGCCTGAATTATCCTGAAGGAAATTGTTCAATGTAAACCTTATTCTTCTACGGTTGCTACCTTTAGGGGTTGGTAGTTGAGGATAGACCACCTGCATATCCTCAACATAAGCTAACCCCTGCCTCATCTGCTTTTACACCAACTACCTCCAAGCTATCTTTTAGCAAACCTCATTTCAGATCTTTCTCCTCTCTTCTTTTTTTCTGGCAACTTCATCTCCAACATGTATTTACTATATATTTACCATTTATTTTAAAGACATTTCCAAATCAGCTTGAACTTATCTTTCTCAATTTTATCTCCAAACTACCTTACATGTCCGTCTGCTCTCATTATCTTCATTGTGGTGACTCCCATTTAGAATATCAGCAGCTTTGTCTCTTCCACATCCAACTGTCCACTGTCCAGAGCCACTGTCCCCATAACTCATAGATAAGATTGGATAGAACATAGTATTAATCCCTCAAGGGTTCCCTTTGGTTGCCTCCCTTACGTGTTGGACAGACTTGCTCACATCATGATGACTATTAATTATCTAGAAAAGACTTTTTTTTTCTTTGTTTTCCTGAGCCTTTCACCAATTTAACCCTCGTTGCCTTGAACTACTCTGCTTCCTCCTCACTCTGCCTCCTGAGAAGATACTGCCTCTCCCTGTTTATCTGAAGTGGCATTCAGAGACAGATCTGACAGAGGGTCAAGAACTAGAGCTAATTACTTCTATTCAGCGGCTGTGATGTGCAGACGGGTTTTGAATGGATTGGAAAGAATTCCACGGTGTTTCCACTCTTCTAGTGTGACATTTTTAAACACCCTGACCGTAGAACTGTTTTGTTGGAATAATTTTCTGTGTAGTGGTGCGTTTCAGTGCCTATAAAATGCAATGTTATGGACAGTTTTTAGACAACCAATCAACCCAAAGACTATGTGTGAATAATAATAATAATTTTGGTTTTTTTCATCCT
>JAFBJS010005606.1:95896-107624 GCA_016785265.1 Paraplagusia blochii
TATCTTTTTTGTGCCCCATGGTGGGTAAGTAGTTATCACTTTTTCCACAGGAAGAGGATCAGAAGTTTGGGTAGTAAATTATGGAAAAGTTTCACGTTCTACCCGTATGTTGAATAAGTTGGTTTAGCAGGAGAATGTTTGTTTTTTTCAGCCACAAATGACAGGCGGTCTTTTTTCCTAAGCAGCATTTGTTGACATTTATATGGAATATAAAGTTGACATTATTAAAACAAGCGAAATGGCAAACAATAATATATTTAAATTAAAGTTGCTGAACTTTTACTGTCGGTCTCTATTGAATACAAAAAACAACACTGCACACACTGAGTATTAAAAAGTTATACAATAATGTAAAATCTAAAATGTATTAAGACACTTTAGAAAAAAAATTATTGTTTGTCCCAGAAAATATTCCAGATAAGGAGCTGATGCCACAACTGCCAAAAACCCTGTAGCCTTTCATGGTTGCCAAGAAACACCCTGAAGTGTTTCATGGCACTTTGTGATTCCCTAACGCAACAGAGTGAATCAGTAGATATTAGCAAACTTAACAATATCTGATTTTGTCATAGACAACATAAATCAAATGTGGTGTATAATAACCAACTGCTTATCTCAGTTTTATTGCATTTTGAGGAAGTTTTGCACATTTGAAAGAGGAACCGAGTGTCGTTCTGACTCTGACCTCTGACACTCTCACATTCTCTTCCTCAGATGTTGAGAGGTTTGTTGGTTTTCGTGGTGTGTCAAGCCACTGTAGCTGCCTCACACCTTCTCACTGCGAACTTGCATTTGAGTAACAAATCAAGTGACAAATGAGTTCGGAGGAATTTGATTGTTGCTCTTTTAGGGTGCATTTTTAGGAAAATACAATACATTTAGAATAGTCATTGTGTGAGAAAAATAATGAGTCTCATGAGGGAGAGAAATATAAACACAACCATGATGTGTCTGCATCAAAAATTTCATTGAGGCACTGCCTCACGCAGCCTTCCTTTGGAAATAGCTCCGGCAAACAATAATTATAAATGAATGCTAAAACCTTGTTTGTTATCAATGTATGTATTTTTACAACCAGTTGTATGTTATATGTATGTATGTTAACATATAATAATAATAACATCTATTTAACTCATCCTCACGTAGCAATGCCTTCAAATTCAGTGAATGCTTTTGAACAGACCTTGGCAATTATTCCGACTCACATGCCGGAGTTGGTACTAAAATTTCAATCACGGGCCAAATTAATAATAATAATAACACTAATACATTTTATTTCAGGCACTTTGGGGTTTATGGTTATGGGTTATGGGTTTTAAGTTTAAGTGAGGTTGAGTCAATTTTTCTAATAGTATAGGGTGGGGGTTCCAAAGATGGGGAGCAAAACGTCAGGTGGACGAGGAGGATGAAAGTTGTGGATAGCTTTGAAGGTGAGCAGAAGGAGTTTGTATGTGATGCAAATTTAAAAAAAAAAAAAAAAAGAGGTCGCATTTGGCCCATTTGCCAGGGTCTACTCTGGAATATTGTTTTCTAAGGTCTGGCTCATGACCCAGTGGTAGGACAGAAGATATTTTCTGTTGGTCCTTATCATGCTGGTTCAAATACCGTATTCTCACGACTATAAGGTGCAGACAAAAGTCTTAGATTTTCTTCAAAATATGTGGCATGCCCTATAGTGCAGAGTGCCTTATGTGTGTTGTTGTTGTAAGGGAGAAGAGAACACCATGAGTACGTTAAAGGGGGAAGTGTCCCACTCTTTTTTTAAAATAGCACACTTGTATCTTTGCGTGTGTGTGTTTTAAGGAGGACATGGTAGAGGACACCATGACAACGTTAAAGGAGAAAGTGTGGGCGTTGTTATGACCATGACTTCTATGTCTATTGGCTTGGGTTGCTCCAAACTCAACAATTATCTAAAATATATTACCAAACTTAAACCATCGTTGGCCAGAAAACAGGACAAGGTCAGAAAGAGACTGAAAATAACACTGTGTAATGAGATATCTTGGCATCTATAAACACTTGATGACATCAATAAAAAATGGAAGTGAGCAATTTACCAACTACTTAATGTTGCACTCCCGGCCCACACAGCGTGTGAACACTACACCAGAAAAAAGAGGACACACAAACCTACTCCTCATCAAATGAAGAAAACGAACACAACAGCAGGCTGCACAACGAAGTGGAACGAATGACAGTCATGATTAGCTGGAATGTTGATGGAAAACAAATGATTGTGATTTAAGCGGTTCATAAACCGAAAGCACTTAATCATTGAATGTTAGAGTTAATCCAATTAATAAAAACACTCACACTCAAGTGAGGAAAATGTGTGAAAAAGTTATTTTTCACATAAAAAAGAAATCAAATATTCATAATCAACTGAGTTTCATCTCCAAGTATAATATGGATATTTTACCATCACTTGGATGCAAAAATCCAATATTCTTAACTATAACAGTTAAACTGCTGAGGATATGAAAACATGATCACGATAACTCTATAAAAAGTTTGTAGTGCTTGCCTTGCACTTGGGGGCAGACTCTAGTGCAGTGTTTATGCTTTGTTTTGGACTAACTTTGACTAAATTTAGCTCACCATTTTTTTTTTTTATATTCTGCTGCTTTGTCCTTATCAGGGTCTTGGGGATGAGGAAGACAAAAGGCCAACTCTGGATGCATATTGCAGGGACAAACACAAAGGCAAATAACCATAGAATAATATTGAACAACTAATTTCTTCAATTCCTTGTTCATTTTAATGCCTTGTACCACTAAACGTACATTTATTCGGACAGATGTTATGAAAACAACAAAAACTAAACTCATAAGCTGATATCTAGCTATTTTCCATAAAATGACTAAAATCAATTCAGCCCTTACATCGACGGCTATGGAATAGACCGGCCAAAAACAGTGCTCTCTCTCTTTTTCAGTGTCTGCATTTAATGTATTCTATGCCGTATAGCAATCAATATAATGGATATTATAAATCAAATGTCAGTGTGAGTGGTGTTCAGACTGTCACAGTACAGTACAGTACAGTACAGTACAGTACAGTACAGTACGTCCGGACTGCTGCTGCTGTTTGCACCATGTGCCTCCACGTCCAAATTCATCAATATCACATTCTCTTCCTGCCTAACATGTGGCTTATTGACTGTTCTATACAGGCATAACATGTTTACTGCTGCAAAATATAGTTGATGCAACACAGGACACGTGATTGCTAAAGCTATACACCTCAGTGATAATGATGACGTACAGCATATTAAAACAAAAAACAAAAAAAAACTAAGATTCAGAGACAAAGTGCATTAGTCATCTGACTTTGGAACCACACTGTTTTGTTGTGCTGGCTGTGAGGCTTTGAAAGAAAACTGCTCCCTTGCAGTGAAGTTGCTGCATCCCTACAAACACTGCGGGGAGTCGAGGTAAACAAGAGAGGTGCGCAGCTCTCAAACCCAAAGAGATTATTATCTTTTTTTTTGTCTCTCAGTAGAAGCAAGAAATCACACCTCTTAGACCACCACCTTCGACCCACAGGTGGGCAGACGGTCCAGAGACGGAAATGTAGCTGTGTGATATTTATGGATCCAGGTTGGAACTCAGCACAGATCATAGACGGTTCATGACAAAGGAACAACAATATCTAGTTGCAAGTTTGAAAGGTTGGAAGCATGTTGAAAGAAAATCCTTCGGATGTAAAAATAAACCACAAGACTATAAAAAAAAATGTCTCCAGTTAAAGTTGCATATGTCCTTTAGAGTTTTTCTTTTTTAATTCAGTCTCTGGTTTTAACGGTCTAATGCATTTATTTCCAAAAAAGATCAAATCAGAGTAATAATCAAATGAGACCATTATCACCTAACAGCGTGGGGAAAGTGTCACTGTGCCCCCCCTGTTACCTCCTCTGGCTCCTCCAAGGGACTGCCAAGCCAATCAAAGTCCAAACAAGATTAATGGTCTCTCCCACTGATCTCTGCCTCTCCCCCCGGAGTCTCTTCCAGGGTGATACGTTTGATAGAATGTCAAAATTAATGACAAAAATCTCATTAAATACATCATTAGCCCCATCCATGATTGTTCTCCACTCCCAATTAAAGACATTTTGAACCACACATGTCAAACTCAAGGCCCAAATGACAGGTCAAATGAGGCCCAGCAAGTCGTTCAGAGGGGCCCAGTGAAATTTAGAAAGCACTTTCTCTTATTATGTTTTTATCTTCTTATACAGCAGTGCAACTTCACAGGAACAAATGCAGATACATTTATCAATACATGTCCTCTTTTCCTTTCGGCTCATTCCTTGTTTTTCTGGATTTTGTCGGGGCCTATCTCACCTTGTCCTCTATATCTTTAACTCTAACCCCAACTACCTCCATGTCCTCCCTCACTGCATCCATCAGTCTCCTCTCTGTCTCCTACCTGATAGCTCCATCTCTAGGATCATTCTTCTACCAATAAAACCAGTGTCCAAACCATCCCAGTCTGGCAAATCTAGCTTTTTCTTCAAACCTTCCTGTCTGTGTTGTCACCTTGTTCCAAATCCTGTCCATCCTTGTCTCTCCTAAAGAGAATCTCAGCATCTTTAACGTATCCACCTCCAGCTCTGCCTCCTGTCTTCTACCCATTACTAGTGTCTCTAAACTATACATCATGGCTGGTCTCACTGTCCACTGTCCTATAAACCTTACTGTATTTATCAAAACATGTGGTAACAGTTATAAAGTCTTTTTGTTACAGCTGTACTTTTTAGCTGTCCTCCCTCTGTTTCTGTGAACGCAGAGATTGTAACATCCAAAGCAGGAGAGAGGACGACATCGTCTTGCAACCTCAGCTCGATATGTGCCCATTCACCAATCAAAATCGCAGTCAAAATAAAGAGACTGTGAAAACAGAATTTCCACAATCCCTAAACATATTAAACAACTGTATATGTTTAATTCCATACCATCCCTGGTGGGTTGGAAAAGACATTAATTGCAGCAGAGCATTTAAGGCTGTAAGTCAACATGCAGACAGCAACTGCAATGTGTGTGACTGGACTGGAGTGTATCTCTGAGTGGGAAAGTGGGTGGAGAAATCAACATCCTCAACTTGACTCAGGAAACAAGAGCTGCTGCGGATGATGATGATGATGATGATAATGATAATGATCAGCTTCTTCACTGGCATCTCATCCTAAACAATACATCATCCTATCTTCACGCCCATTTTGTACATGCCTTAAGTGAAGTGATGAAGCTGAGGATGCGTTTACTTTCCAAATGGGTCTTTTATCCAATCTAACTGGACGAAACTAATTTGATCCCATTTTTTTTTTTTTTTTCCAAAGCAAAAGGAAGGGATTTGTTTGGAGCAGGCCTGACGCCCACACTTATGCACAAGTTGTGATTTGCATTTGACTGTAAAACAGCAACTAGAGCTTGCTGGCTGCGCTCCAGGCGTCCAATCTCACATGGTCATTCAACTGCAGGCTCTCCGGGGTGAGCAGAAGAGAGTGTGTGTGTGAGTATGTGTTGAACTGACACCGCTGTGAGCCTCTGATCTTCATTTCAGCCAGTGTGTGTGTGTGTGCGCCCGCACACGCTCTCCCTGCACTTTTCATCAACACATGTTCACTGACTCCATGTCAGATCCATAAATGTTGCACACCACCAACGTTAATGCATTGCAACAGGATTCAGTTGCAAATAAATGCAGTTTAAATGAATGGAACCAGACGCTGGGGAACAAAATGGAAATCTCTATAAAAAATTCATGCATGAGTGACAGGATATTTATGCAGTAAGATAATCACAGGGTACAGTGATAATCCAATATGCCACCATGCAGACAACATCACAAATGGCTTCGCTTATAAGTAAAGTCGTCTACTGGATCTATTTCCTACGCGAGGCGTATCACAAGTCACTCTGCAAGAGCAGGGACCACCAGCCTCTCGTACATTAAAATGAGATCACTTATAGCAGCATGATTCTTCTTTCCACTGTGCATACATGAGTTGGTTGGGGCCGTTATGATAAATGCCTCCTTTCGACGCAATCCTACTGTAATTCTTTATGTTAGCTCCGGACTGGCACTAACCTGGCCTCATTCTGTGACTGGTATATATCTATAATGATCAAACCCTCAACCTTGTCTTGGAAGATTACACCCTTCCGTCCCTGATCCACAGCAAACTCAAAAAAAAAAATCTCTTGCTTTAAAAAAAAAAAAAATTGTACTTCTATCAAAAATGAAAGATAAAAAAGAACTACTTTACAGCAATATTTTAGAATCACCTTCCATTCCAAATGAATGAGAGCGGCATTCCACTTTTCATATTGCAGTAAGCTCATTTTCCAGCTTTACCTCGTGAGTCATCGCAGCCATTGTATAGAAAAAAAAAAAAAAAAAAATGAATGGAAAACCATCCATCGGGACATGAAGCCTGCTGTGTGTCTGAACATATGGAAAGTCCTCATTAGGGACTGGATCGATAAGGTGCATTGATTTCAACACAGAGACGTTAAGTGATACTTTTTTGAAGCATTCACAAAAAATAAAATAATTTATTTCAATTATCTAAATTGACAAAGACTATAGGATTGACATTGTCCAATCGGGCTTCTAAATACTGGAGAGGTGCTACACCTAGACATGCCATCAAATCAAAACACAAAATACTAGAGAAAACATTACAGATTTTAATATAGCAGAAGAATCAATATATAAAATCCCTGAATGACTCAGTGCACAGAGATTTCTTCATTAATTCCTGATCATTTCTTCAGTTTAATTGGTTGCTGCTTTTTGGTACGACATTTCACACCCAGTGCTCACTTCCATGTTGATTTCTATTGTTTCTACCAAGCTTCCTAATGTCACCTCTGGTATCAGGTACTGCACCAGAGGCAAGGTTCCACCCTGGATATGACTCTAATCCATCAGCTAATCACTATAGTGTGAAAAAGAATCCTTCACACTCACACACCTGTATGATGAACAGAGTTTTCAACCAATCAAGTCCCTTCTAATGACGTTAGCCTATGCCTTCTTCTGCTGGTTGGATAAGTTTAAGAAAAAGCCAAAAAACACATTTAAATACCGTTTTTTTTCTTGGCTTAAATGTAACTATCAACGAAAGACTCCGTTTAAATCGTCTTTAGTGTTAAATTTTTAACACACCAGCAGCAAATTCCACGTAAAAAAGTAACTCACAATTGCATAGAATTGTCCCACGCTACGTTTATTGAGCCGCACGTCAAATATCAAACAAAAGCTGCCGTTCGACACAAGGAAACTACTTTGGAAATGACTGCGATCGTTTCCATTCATTTGGACGGAATGAAATGCACGTGTGCAAAACCAGAGACTTTCATATCAGCTTGACGCTGTTTTTCGCACATTCCTTCATCCATTTATCCCAAAGATAATTTCCAAACACCAAAAATAAGGACAGCAATACTGAAAGGTGACGAACCGCGGGGACCAGAGTGCAGTGAACTCACCATTTCTCTGTTGAAACGCCGGCTTCTTCTGCCACCGCTGCCGAGCGCATGTCACGACACTAAATCCTCCATCGGCAGAAACGAAAGAGCTTATTTATGGTGTTTTCTAGCTCCGAACTGAGCGCGACACTTGTCGCAATAACGACACTGAACTGACATACAAAGTAGAGCGAGAGAGAAGGACAGTAATTGTTGCGGTTGGAGGTGAACTGTGGCCGGAAAGAAAGAGCAGCGCGACGCGGATGTGGAGAAGAAAGACGCGTCTGTGCGTAAAAGACGCAAAGGGAGGAAGAGTCAGGAGCAGAGCGCACAGAGACTGACGAGGACGCACTGTTAGAGAAGAGACGGAGAGGGAGAGATAAGGGGAGAGAAAGGGAGGAGAGGCGGGAGTGGGAGTGCGCTCCCCGTGGAGATACAGTGGAAAGTCTTGTCCACGGTAAAGACGTCGATGTGCGTCAGTAGCCAATGCTGACCTGGTGTCTGGTTTGATCCCCTGTCTATACAGAGAGAAGGGAACACGTATGTGGCGGAGACAACGTAATGATGAAGTCTCAGCAGAAGGTCAATCTAATGAAGGTCCAGTTCCATATAACTGTCCAGATCAAACCCTGCATTTGTCAGTCAAGTTTGACCGCTGTCTCTGATTGTATGTTATTCTAATTGAAAAAAATCAACATAGAAGTCCATTGTCTTCTTGTTCTTTCTGCATGTTTTTTTTTTATTATTATTTAAGGGTTGCCACAGTGTTTTCCATCCCACCCTGTCCTCTGTATCCTCTACTCCAACTCCAACTACCTCCATCACTGCATCCACAAAGTTCCACTTAGTCTCCTACCTGGTAGCTCCATCTCTAGGATCATTCTTCTACCAATGTATTCACTGTCCCTCCTCTGAACATGTCCAAACCATCTCAATCTGGCTTCTCTAGCTTTTTCTCCAAACCTTCCTGTCTGTGTTGTCCATCTAATCACCTCATTCACTGCTCCCCTGTTCTCTCCCCTGTTGATGGATTAAAGGCAAATATCAACTTTTTGTTGTGTGCAGTGGTGAATATCATTATGTCAAACTGACAAGGGGTTTTATCTCTTCCATCCATCCTAGTCTCTCCTAAAGAGAATCTCAGCATCTTTAACTTCTCCACCTCCCGCTCTAACTCCTGTTATGTTATATGGGTCGGGACAGTACTATGCTCAGAGCACCTGAGAGACAACCTGGCAGCTGTTGGAATTCAAACCCGAAGTTGACCCAAGTCCTCTTCCTTAACCACTAAGCCAGCACTGCACACAATACCAATACCAATATTTGACATAAAAAATAATTAAATCAAATAAAAATACCTTTTATTCACATTCAGTAACAACATTTCCAACCCATCCCTTGCAAGTTGCACTCTGGGTATCTTAAGGTTAAACTCAAACAACTTTTAGATCACAGGAAATGGGAAAACTACTCTATAAAACAATGGTATTTTCCTTGACTTTTATAAATGTAACTAAAGGAAGTGATAATCACAGAACTTGTGATTATAAGAGCGGGAAATAATAGACTATCTGGACGAGGACACAGGGAACTGGAGAGGAACAGTAGAGTGTAATGGAGGGGAGAGAGGTAAATTATAAGACATGTGGGTAGAGAGACTGCCACAAAATCACTAAACTGGACCAAGTGATGGAAAATGCCCTGAAACAATATCCTTGATAATGGTATATCTGGACTGAGATGAGGTAACAACAAAATCATGACATAAGGTTAAAGGTTATGTCTTGACCAACATTGATGGGCAACAGCCATACGACTGTAAATAAACCAATATAAGTTAATTGTTTACAATATTTCATCCTGAGTTATATGACAATAAAACATCTTACTTGCTTCTACACAGCATCACAGATTGGTGCCAGTTCTACATTTTGTTGCCATTTTTTATCATTACTTTTAAGAACATCAACCAATCCAGAAGGTGGCGCCAAAATAATTAGCTAATCTTTAATCTTGAATCTTAATTCACAGCTGGTTCTTGACACAAATAAAGGAAGTAAATCCTGAGCCAGGTATACCTAAAGATATAGAATAGAATAGAATAGAATAGAATAGAATAGAATAGTCCTTTTGACTTGGGAGGTTCAACAAGATTCAATGGTTTAGCTTCATTTGTTCATCCATTAATGGGTCTTAATGGCAGGAGTCTCCACATCTGCCACCCAAATCGCACTGCTCCATACAGCCTTGCTGTGGATGGTCAGCCCACTGGAAGGGATCCGGGCAGGGATGGTGCTATGGTCAGAGCACCCGAGTGGCAACCTGGTGGATTTGAACCTGAAGCCAAGAACTTGAGCCACCTCCTTAACCATTAGGCCATCACTGCAGTCAATGTAATTGTGTAAGGTAAAAGGTAAGGTGAAACATAATGACAGTCGATCAACCATCTTTCTGCTGGTCGATGAACTGATCTCCAAACAAAAGACTCAAAACAACCAGACATTAGGATCTGAAAATGCAAGACTCTAATGAGGAAATTCTGCAGTGAAAAAGATAAATGTGATTCATACATTAAAGTGACAGGCACCGTGGTGCAACTGCATGGAGGCAACACCCACATGTAGTTGGATGCACCATCAACCGCAGCATCATCACGGAAGCAGAGAAGCCCAAGATTCTGACTCTATTCCACGTCAGATCCCCATTAAAAGCTTCTCAAACAGCAACAAAATCCCATCTGAGATTTATCCGAGGAAGGTAATCCCATAAATTAGCAAAGAGGACACTTTGTGGGAGCAGACAGTCTCCAGTTTAAGTGAATTTGATTTTATTCCTATAAAGAACAATGGCTTGTCCCTGCTCAGGTTTCTTCCTCCAAGTTTGCCCCACAGAAGTGGTTGGCTCTGTTTTCCATTGGTGCCATTTGTATTTGACGTCCAGATAATGTTACATTTTGCAGTGTCACTGACATGCAGAGCTCAGACGTCAGAGGGATTCAGCTGTGAAACGTTCAGTAAAATAGGTCAGGGTGACTCAAAGTGGCGTCATGACAGAACATTTCATCCTTTATTCAGGTCTGTTAAAGTGATTTTCAGCTATTTCTGATTTTTTTTTATTGCAGTTAAAAATAAATAATATACTTTTTTTTTTTTCTAAGTGATGGAAACGCATTTGCTTCTTCCATTCTGTTTGTGCTACGTTTCTGTGATTTATTGTGGACACGGGTTATTTTTGGCAGCCATTGAAATCAGCTCCTACACAAATCATGAGACACAAATGAACAGTTGGGCTCTTTTCCTACACACATGCAGACTGTTGTTGTTTTTAAGGTTCTCCCGATGGAGTCCAAGACATTTTTGAGTCAAAAAAAAAAAAAACTACATACAAATGATGTTCAACGGTTAGAAAAAGCTTCACCTAATGTTAATTTATTCCTTTCTTCCTTTAGTCCTCCAGGTAATCCATGTTTTTTCCCACATGATTGGATTAATTAGACATGTTTAATTGAACTCAATGTGTTTGCTTGTAAATGGATGTTTGTCTCTATACATGTTGCCCTGCAATGAGCCATTAAACTGTCCAGGGTGTATCCAGCTTCTGCCTGTTGACTGCTGTAATTAGCGCCGGCTCCTCTAAAGCCCTGAAAAGGATTTAGCAGCAGAAGATTAATTAATGTATTGGAAACATTGATTAAAGCCCATGACACTGCTTTATATATTTTTAATAGTTACAGTCGCTACAGTGGTAATAAAGAAACACAACACATTTACAGAGAGTGCTTCTAGAGTTGTTTTCTCTCCTTTAATGGTCATTTAAGAAATTATAATAAGATGTAATCTGTTCAATTGCTCAAAACCTCCAACTATTGCCAAATGAAAGGCCCTCCAAATTAATCAGCACTGGGTATTTGAGAATTGACATCAGTTTCCCGGCAGGTTTTAGTCTTAACTGATGCAACCAGATTGTTCTCACACAGTCAAAATCTCATTGAGCCCCAGACGTCTGTGTCTTTCGTAAAATGTTCTCTTTTTAACTTATATGGTTTAAGTTGTTAAAAACGCCCCATTGTATTGGTATTGAGAAAAAAGTAAAGAAATGTTAAAAAAGTTTCTGGTGAATCGTCTTATCAGTTTAAGAGGAAGAAGAATTGGAAAGAGACATGACCGGTGTCTATGATCTTGCTCAACCAATATATCATGGGCTATTGGACAAGGGACAAGATGTCTCTGCTGCCACATTAGCAACTCTTT
>JAFBJS010005606.1:107714-119557 GCA_016785265.1 Paraplagusia blochii
AGCCAAAAAAATGATAATAAAGAAACCTGACACTAACCCATTTATGGACATTGTTGTTTTCTCTCTTTTAATAGTAATTTAAAAAAAAAAAATACAATAAAATGTAGTGTTTGTGTGATTGATTCCAAACCTCCAACTGTTGCCAAATAAAAAGCCGCCCACATTCATTAGCACTGAAAATTTGAGACAAACTCAACTCTGCAGAGCCTTAGTAATTTGGCATCATCTCATTAGTTTGTCTCCATGGTTAAACCATATTGTACTCACATGTTTTGTCATCATTTAGAAATGAATTTTTCTCTCTTTTTTCTTGATATGGTTTAAGATGTTCAAAATGACCTAGTAAAAAAGTAAAGAAATGTTGAAAGGTTTTTTTGGGAAGTCATTTTATCAGTTTATCAAATCACATCAAGGATAAAGGGAGTGAGAAAATACTGCTATCGGCATGATTTGCAGAAAAGTTTTCACAACTTGTAAAAGTCATAAAAAGGTGTATTCTTGCCACCGGCTGTTGAATTTTTACAGATACATTTGTCATGGAGTAACTTTCTGTCACCTTGTAGCTTTATAAGATAGAATGTTTCACTTTAGCGACCATAAACTTTTACTCTTTATACTGTATTGATACTTTATGTTTTATATGTATACATTATGCTCAATGTCTGGACCAAGTCAAGCACCTTTTACTCAATACAGGGGCCATATAAATCCCTACCATCCGTGAAACCCCGACGTTCCGGACCGACTTTAAATCATAGCAAAGGAGCTGAAGTCATCAGAACACACGGTCTGGTTCATTTCTGTGTACATTGAAACGCCTGCCTTCCTGCTGCTGTAGAGATGCGGATGTTTACAGCTGAATGTGAAAACTGATGCTCCGGAGGCGAGTTTCATCACACACCCATAAACCTAACCACCCCGGGACAGATAGAGGCATATAATTTTCCCAACTACACATGAAAAAGATGCATTAGAAGAACATGAGAGGGAGAATTCGGTATCTTTTCTCTGGAGGGATCTACTTTTCCCAGATTTGGGCAAAGCAGATCCCTCTCCCTCTCCCTCTCTCTCTCTATCTTCGTCTCACAAAAACAAAATCATCAGTGTGCAGCCTAATTACCCTCACAACATCACAACTGCCATGAGATGCAACATACCATTGGGCGCAATATGCTGGATTGTAGGCTTATAAACATACAGATAATTTAGTTTCTTCAGATCTTAAACAAATGAGCGTTTGCAGCTACATTACTCACTTAAAACAAACCTTTGGCAGCACATTAACGTGTGTCATCGACACTGTTTAGAACGTGAGAATATTGGTTAAGATTGTATTTCATGTTCCATCCATCTGTTGGGTAAAATGAATCAGGTAATGCAATACTTGTATCTGATTAACTGTTGTGTGATTTAATAACAATTGATCATGGTTCCTGTGCTTTTTAAGCAGAGGTTCCATCCACAATGATATTCTAACGGGTGCAAATATTATAGTCACAGCGTGGTCACTATTGTATGTCCCAGAACTTTATATTATTACATTGTTCAAGTAACTCTATTAATTCAGTTCAAGAACTTAATTAATCCCTTGGGAGTATCCTTTGGGAAATTACTGAAGTTATTATATTATATGTTAAGTTGTATGTTGTTAAGTTATATTATATGGGAAATTATTATATTATATTTATTACATTTTTCTAGACAGAAGCAATATTTCACATTACAATGGCTACAATCAGCCTGGGGTGCCAACAAACAAGCACTAAAATAATGTATGACAAGGTTGCAGTAGTGGATTAACTGCCAAAAGAAAATACCTTCAGTACTTCATCAGTGTTACTGCATGGAACAACTCATTCTCAGAGACAAGAAACGGCATTAAAATTGATCGCCGCACTAAAAAAAATGCATCAGCAAAAAGCAATAAACACACACACAAACACACACAAAAAGAAAAACGTGATGCACCAACAGTACTATTTGACATTTGTATTACTGATTTTCAGTGGTAAAAAAAAGGCTTTTAGAAGAGTCATATTTGAGGTTAGAGTTTGGATCTACTAATCAATAAAAAGTTTGTTTCTTATTTTTTTTCAAATATTCACATATTGCCTGTGTGCAGAAAAAAAAAACTGTCAGGAAAAGGTGAAATATCTGATGTTAAGTCTCCATTCAAGTCAAGTCATTTATATCTGACATGTTTTCCACCCTTTGAAGAGAAAACAATTTGTATCTTTGTTGTTTTCATTGTTGAAGTAAACCCAAGGCAAGTTTAAACCCATTTATATAAGGCCACCACTGCTGCCCTTTCTTTGTCTAATATTTAACCTCATTTCTCAATAACAGCCCATGTTGTCTCCAGCAGGTGGAGTACCAGGTAAAGGGTTAAAATCTCTAATTGACTGTATGTGTCAATGCAGGCGCAATATTTTATTTTTTGCTCCTCTCTGTGTTGCCATGTGATGGACTTTCAATCTGTCAAGACTCTGTTCTGCTCTTCCCACCTCGCATCAGCAACTCTTGACAGGATAAATGGAAGATGTGTGTATGAATGATGGATGGACACAGGAATGGCTGAGAGAAGTGTAACATTTCAGCTTTTCTTCAGGCTTGCTATGGATTTACGCTGTACATACAAGAGTTGGTGGCTGCTGGTTTTTTTTTTTGTTTTTTTTTTTCTGCCTGCCGCCCTATTTCTCTGTCATTTAGAAACCTTGTTTGAAATCATTTTTAGGCGACAACTGGGAACCTCCATGGAGCCAGTCCATGTTCTGCAGAGGAGGAACGATGCCGCCAGAGATAAAAACCATCAGAGAAGAACAGTTACTTTTGATCATGGTCGGTATCGCGTTTCATGCTTCTCTCCCTCTTGCCTCTCTCTCTCTTTCTGTCTCTTTGTCGTCTTTGTGGCCGCTGATTGTTGTTTTATTCCTTCCATTGTATTTTTTTTTTCTCGCAATTTATCTTCTGTTTTTCTTCAGGATCCTCATTTCTTTTTCTTCCATCTACTATGCTCCTGGCTTTATTAATGCTACTGTCACATGAAAACACACATGGCATTATTTTGTCTCTTTTACTTGTTGATATTCCCCCAGAGAACGTGATACAATCACGAAGCAAAGGCATCAAAGTTGAAGAAATGTGTGTTTTCCTTAATTTTGCAGAAACCATTAGAACTAATGAGTGCACCGTCCAACCTCAAATGTCTCTAATGGTGTAGAAAAGAAGTCCCTGTAGATTTAATATTCAACAAACACAATTCTTGGGTTTTTAGGTGTGAAATCAAAGTTGTTTTTGTTTTGCGTTTACTTTCCAGAGATGTTTGACAACAACTAAAGTTAATCAAGATACGTCATATAAGTGCACCAGTCTGGGTGCACTAATTATGAAGCTGCCCAACCATTATATCATCCTGGGAGAGCTATTGGACAAGGACAATGTCTCTGCTGCTAAGTGCAAACAACAATAGACACCATTATGTGTTTTTTGTTTTTTTGTTTTTCTCATTTAAGAACGCTAGCAATTCTTCCTCAAAAAATTGGTTGGGATACTCTTTAAAAAGTCAATAACAATGCCAGAATTTACCACCCACTTATCAAAGTTAGAGAACATGCTTGAATCTACTTTTTTTGTTTGTTTGTTTGTTTGTTTGTTTTTGGCTTTTTTTGTGGACTTGGATCAGGAAAGCTTCAGGTTCAACTCCACTACCTGCCAGGTTGCCACTTAGGTGCTCTGAGCATAGCACCATCCAGACCCTCATTACTTCCCGTTGGCTCGCCACCCGCAGGAAGGCTCACAGTATGATAATTTACATAACAGTCGTGGAGAATGCTGCCAATTGGACCCAGTAATGGATATGTGAATGGATATGTGGATGACAAAATTGCCGAAAATTTTTAGTCATCCTGGTCATTATCAAGGTAAAAAAGTTATGCATCTTGACATATTTTTTTGAAAACCCTCTCATCCCCAGGAGGGATTTTTTCTTGAGAACTTCAGGACCTTTTCACCTTGGAGATTTTCTAAAATCACTATTAACTCCTCAGTTTCATGTAAAATACACTGTACTCTTGTATGCATAGGCGTAGCCACAGGTGGACCCCGGTGGGCCTGGGCCCGTCCAATGAGAGGGCTGACCATGTCATAACGAGGGATGATGTTCATTATCAAACTTAGGCTATAATACTTTGGGGTTGGGCCAGCTGATTTTTTTCGGGGCCCACCCATTTTAAGGGTTTTGGCTACGCCCATGCTTCTATGTGTTTGACATTGAGATAAAATATAGACGCACTACCAGAAACAAACTAAAAATTATGATTTGATGCAAAGTCTGTCAAACATGTCAGAGTTATAGTGGTGGTAGCAAAGCTCTATGACGCCAGAGGGTGAATAGAAGGATCGAGGTACAGGGGCAGTGCAGGTGTTGAAGACAATTTTCCCTTTCATAGGGGCCATCCTAAACCAATGGACCAATGGACTTCCTACAGACAAGAAGACACATTGAACCAGCAAACTAAGAATCTTTTCAAATGAGACATGAGCTCTCACTGCTCCTGCTGATTCATGATCCTCATCTTTCCTTCAAAATATTTTTTTTTCTGCAGCCCTGTTAGCAGCTGGTTGTCTTATTTACCATCTAAACATCTCATAACTGTCTGCAGTCGATCTCAAATCCCCTCTATCAGTATCATTTTAGAATACAGTAGATTAATATAGGTTGCGTTTTAAAATGAGCTTTCCATCAAAAGGATCATTTCTGTTTTTAAAAACATTTCCTACAATCATGGTGCAAAAGCTCAGCATCCGTGTTTGCCAACTGTTCCATCGCCTCCCGGGAAGGTTCCGCCTCCTTGAGAATTAAGTTAGCGGCATTTATTCAATCACAGTCGACCCCCACAGTAAAAAACAGCAATCAGGTACAGAACCATCTAAGTCCATCAAAGTGGAGCGAACATATACGAACATATATATTACCAGAAAGAAAATCACATTTGCAGCTCGTTCTTAATGACAGTTCTGGTCTCACACCTACAGTAATGTTCTAATTCCATGATATCTCACATTTTACAGCTGTGTGGCTCTGAGCCTATGTCCAGCTGCTGCTCAAACCGGTCACTCATGAAATAATTACATTAAAGGGGTCATGTTTAGTGACCATAAAGGCATCATTGGAGGCTATTACGTAAAGAAAAAAGGAAAACATTATATGCCAGAGAATGAGCAATATTTCATTTACGGAAAAAGAAGCATTTACTAAATGCTAAAATAATTACACTTAAACCAATCATAGTTTCTGTATAGTATAGTTGTGACTCTCTTTAAGAGCAGGAACCATAAAGTGCAGTTGTTCTTACATTAAGCAGATGGCTGTTTGTATGGCCCAGCTGTTAACATGGAGAATTGGTTTACACTGCATCTAAATTGCCTTCTGGTGGCTCTTAGAGCCCCAACCTCGCTCTTTATTGGGAAAAAAAAAAGGACCATACAGAGGAGGACTGCTTTGACAATGGTATATACATGTATATAATCACTAGTACCAATGATTCCCAACAACCACAGCAGAAGCACGCTAATGGACCGTAAGAAATCAACAGGTGCATCAAGGACATAACCTGATTAGTCTGAAAGAATTAGAAAGAAAGAAAATGGTACCTTTATAATCCAAATTCTTTGGGAAACTATTGTGTTAACTGCAGCAGTTGTTACAGTATAACTACCGTACTGTTCTCTCTGCTCTCCCTGTTTTGGAGGCAGACATGCTAACTGCTGCACTGTGGAACGGACTCATTGGAATTTTTTTCCGAGTATATCAGACAGACAGAACATTCTGCTAACAGCAAACAATAATGAAAAAGTAAATGACTTTCTTTTTCTTCAATCCCTGTGGGCATCTCAGCATTGTGCCTTGCAGACCCAGGTCTGCTCCCAGTCACCGTCACTAATCCAGAATATATCAGTTGATAACACAATAGGTCAACGTGTTCATCTGCACCAAAATAGTTACTAAGAGGGAATCGGTGGTAGGTTTCGTGGAGAAATATTTTCAGAACTGAACTCAACCTTTCACTGAGCTGACCATGGTACAGTGCTCATTTTACTTTCAGTGCTTCTGGTCCATTTTTACAGTATTCATTAAAGTTTGTTAACTTTGTAACAGGCGTCTTATAGGTGACGCACTTTCAGATGACTTCTAACCGAGCCTGGTAATTGTAAAGTAAAGTTGTACTGGAGCAGGACCATGGTCAACAACATACTCCCTACTCTCCTAGTCTCCTAGTCTTCAGCTCTGCATTTTTCATACTAGGATGGACACTAACCCAGTTATTATTACAGTTAATTATAAAAATGAACCCTAATGTAGACCCTGTCAGGCAGGATTTGAACTCCAATTTGCATTAAAAGCACAACCTTGTCCTGAGTTTGGATTTTTTTTTTTTTTTTAAATATTAGGGGGAAGATAAACAAATTGCAGGCAAAGGCAGGATGTTATTGTCAATATCCAAAGGTTAATTTATTTCCATGCAAACCAGGAAATCAGTAGTCAACTTGTTGACTGTTGTTCACATTACTTGATTTCCCTGCTGGCGGCTGCAGTGGCAAACGGCAGGGCAGGGAGGAAAAAAATCAACATAAGTTGTTATTCTTGAAAATAAAGTCCTAATTACACTGAGGGGAGGTCAAACGCCTGGACATTGGCCTCGTTAGGACGAAGAGGAGGAGGAAGGCAGGTGTTTTGAGATGTGTATAAGAGACAGGATGAGCTTTTCTTAACTGGTGTTGAATGAGCTTTTCTTAACGTTTGCATTTATGAGAGGTTAACATCTGGCATCTGTTATCTTCATGCCTCAGCAGCATGGTCCTCTCCTTGAAAACGTACTGACCTGGTGGTCTTCGCAGGTCAGCCACCGAGTGCTGTACATTACTCATTTTTGTCCTAAATTTTGTTGGTTGTGCAATGTTGCAAAAGGTGCAACATTCAATTTTTACATTTGGAAAAGTTTTGCCTTCAGTTACTAACAGGATTGGAACCCTACTTTAAACCTAATTTAGACCTTTATTCTAATACTCTGAAGAATTTTTACTTCAAAATCCAGAGAAACTCAAACATCCTCTGACCTTTACATTTCGTGACTGCAAGTTTCCAAGAACATCAAAAGGACTTTAGATATTAAATATTTTTACCTTGTTTTGTTTGTTTTTCCTGCGCCCCTTTTTAGTTACTTTGTCTTACTTCAATCCATCTTACAACAGCCCTTTGAATCAGCTCAGAATTCTCCAATAACATCCACACTGGTTTCATCTTGTGTGTCTTTCTCTGTTGATCAGAGATTTTCAAACTTTTCAACATTTTTTTTTTTTTTCTACCAGGCACAAAGACAACCATAGAGTTTGACAAGGGCCAGAATGTTTTCTTCTGTAACATGACATCAACAGGAGCTCAATTGATGTTTCAACTTTAAGCTATTCAGTAGAGACTGGTTGATACAGAAGCATTTGCTGCAGCTGCGTGTCTTGACTAACACCATCTGTCCCGTGTAGGGGACAGGAGGGAACAGGTTGAATCTCAGATTTTCTTATTTTTATAATTTTTTCACGCAAGGAGACAAGATAATTCAGGCGTTTGATGACACAGATTTGCATAGTGTTGCCATTAGACACTATGAGAGACATAGCACAGAGCTCAGCTACAAATTTACAATGGTTGGACATATTTGGACATAAGTCCCAACTCCCATTTTCAGGGATGAATCAACAATTTCCATCTCCCCTGTTCTCTGTATCATCCACTCTGATTCCAACTACCTCCTTGTCCTCCCTCACTGCATCCATCAATCTCCTCTTTGTCTCCTACCTGGTAGCTCCATCTCTTGGATCATTCTCCTACCAATGTATCCACTGTCCCTCCTCTGAACATGTCCAAACCAATCTAGAATGGTTGGATATGGAAATGCGGCAAAATAATTTTATTTTCATTTAAAGACAATTACAAAATAAAAGATTGCAAGTGTAAGTAGTGTAGCTACCCATACAACTACATGGTTAGTTGTATGGGTTTTTTTTTCCTGCAAACTTGCAAACAAAACATTACAGATGCTTTACCGTGAAAAATATACCCCACGAATGCTTTAAACTTGTAAACAATCCACATTGATTGCAATCTGTGCAGCATTGTGTAAACTAACTATTTTTGTACATAAATATGTGGTTTAAAAATTATGTTTTTATAAGGTGTTGTTTATAAAGTTTATGTTTTTTTTTTCTTTTTTTTTCTTTAATAAGCATCATCAACTGTAAAGCCTCTTGTTCTGTGTTCTGTGAGAGCGATGATGTTTTACAGCGTGAAATGTCAAACTCAAGAGTAATGACTCTCGTCTTCAATTACTGCCTGTAATAAAACAACAAGGTAAATAAAGAGTCATGCAGAGATGATGAATACTTTTTTATCCTTTTTTTTTTTTTTTTTTTTTAATTTTTGCCAGTTAGATGGTATTTCAGATAGGTTTCTTTCGGCTTCTAATTTTATACTCCAAACAATTTAATTTATTATAATTCAACAATCATCTCAAGGCATTTTTATTATTTGAATTCATCTAAGGAAATGACAATAGTAGCAGTGGTGGAATTCTGGAATAGGGAACACAGAGATTTAGATAATTCACAATATATATATATATTTTTTTTTCACAGGGAATATAACCAAAATGATGGAGACGGCTCCATAAAACAAGTCAGAATCTGCAGTTAAAATCACTAATTAAAGAACTACATATGATGTAGTGCAATAGTTTAATTACTTGGTTCAGCACATCAACAACTTTCTGATTAAAAAGCCTTTATTAATTAACCAAATAAATAATCTTATGATATTTTAGGTGATTGATGTTCCAGTAAATTGATTCGTGTTGATTTTAATCCCTGTCTTCATTATTAGAAATGAGGGAACAGAACAACGTTTCCGGTTCAACACCTTGACTGGAATGATAACCATGGATAATCGTCTACGACAGTGAAATTCAGTTTATGTTACAAATGGCAATAATAATCTTCACATAATGAAAATAGAAAATAAAGAGGCTGCTCATCCCTTCTTATTCATGAACCTAAACTAAAAAGTCTCCTCCTCCTCGATGCCCTCTGGGCCAATCATCCCTCACAACTCAAGCCTTTCTGAACACTAAACATAGTTGTATAGTACAGGTGATGAAGGTGTATACCCTTGTGCGTTGATGACAGATATTCGATCAAACTGCACATCATCACTTTTAAACTGCACCGTGAGACGTGACCTCAGCGCCGCGGCGTCCACTCCAGAAGGATATCAACTCCTCCCCCTGACAGAGGTGTGTTTGTTGTTCTCCGTGTACTCATACCCTCTACTGAGCAGCCAGCTCTGCCGCAAGGCGTAACGTAATGAGATCCATTCTTCCAGGTAAATGGTCGCAGAGATGGTTGAGTCAACCAATCATATCATGCTGCAATTACTAGGCAATTACCAAGCTGAAGATGTGTCAGACGTCACAAACATGAGATTGATGGATGAGCTCACTGTTTCACTGAAATCTTAACATCGTCTACGCCCACCACTGCCCCAACAGTAGTGTTTAGTGGTTATGAAACCCGGACTAGGGGCCTATAGGGTTCCTGGTTCAAATCCAAAAACTGCCAGGTTACCACTGAGGTTCACTGAGCATGGCACGATCTCCACTCACTGCTCCCTGGGCGCCCAAAGCTGCCCTCTGTTCACTTTGATTGTCAACGTTAGCTTGTGTACCTGTACCTGGTAGACAAGCTTACGTAGTTTACGTTAAAATTAAATAAGACATTATAGGGTTATGGGCGGCAGTGGTGGCCTAGTGGTTAAGGAAGTGGATTGGGGTCCACATGGCTTTCGGTTTGAATCCTCCAGCTGCCAGGTTGCCAATTATGTGGACTCACCACCCTGAGGAAAACTCACAGTATGTGTAATGTGATTTGGGTGGCAGTAATGGAGACTCAGCAATTAATTAGCAGATAAAAAAAAAGAATTAATTATATGGTAATAAAAAATGAGATCAAATTTGGAAAATAGTTATAATATATATTTTTTTTAAATTGAATGTTTTTTTAAAAAAGAATGTGACCTTATAAAGTGGAAATTTTGGGTTAAATTTTGCTTAGTATTTGCTCCAGGACGTATGTCACACAAACTGGAAAGAATGTACTGAGCCTTGTTAAGACGATTCCCTCATTTCCCGCTTTTACTTTATAAGATCAGGGGTCAGTGGTGACTGTGGAAAACATGAATCCCCTCTGGTCGGCTGCTTCAGCCTGTGGAGACTGATTGCTCACATCTGGGCCTCTGGTGTCGCCTCACGGTGTGTGATTAGGGCTTGGATTCGGATGAAGAGTTCAGTTTAACGAGTTGTGACACTGTTTTATTATTTCAGTCAATGAAATCGACCATAGTTCACTTAATTAACTGGACATGCTGGTTTATTTAGTATGTTTTTTATTATTTACAATTTAATTACTAAATTTAAAAAATATTTTAGATGGGTTTCTTTTAGATTGAAAGTTGAACTGTTCCTTACATTTACCTGCATGAACAGTGTTTATATTAGACCATTAACTATAACATTCCTACTACCTGTATAGCCTTAGTTTGAACTATATTATATATCTGAAAAGACAGGTTAGCTATACATAGACATCGTCAATAAACATTTTTATTTGCATAAAAACCTGCACATGATGACCTGTCCATGATACTGAAAATACCACAAAACCATTCGACATTTGATATTGATTTTAGGCTCGCAATTAGGTTAAAATCAATATTTAATTAAAAACAAAAAATTATATATATATTTATAAAGATTCACCTATAGTCATGACCAAAAGAACGCAATCCCGGATACAAGTGGCTGAAATGCCGTTTTTCCGTAGGGTGACAGGACGCTCCCCTAGAGAGTAGGATGAGGAGCTCAGAGTGGAGCTGCTGCTTCTTTACATGAAGTCAGTAGAGGTGGCTTTGGCATTTACACTGTATGCCACCGACAGAAGGTGGTCGGGTCCTGTCCCAATGAGAAAGGACCCAGAGGAAAACAGGACATGCTGGAATACCTATGTTGGAGCTGGAGGAAGTGTCTAAGGAGAGGGAAGTTTTTGATATCCCTTCTCCGGATGGTGTTCATGCAGACGGATGCTCTGGATGAGCGGACAAGATGGATGGATGGAAAAAGATTCACTGGCACAGAGCATGATATCAACCATTAACACTATTTTATATCAACCTACAGTAGAATTGATTTATTCTGTAAAATTATTCCAGGAAACTTACGAGCAGTTAAAATGTTTACATTTCACTGCAAATTATACGCCTGAGGTAATGGTACTTTATATATATATATATATATTTATAAATATATTATACTGTATATACACATACTGTAAACTGCAAAGTAAACAATTTTGGTAAATAAAGAACTTTTTTTTAAATTAAAGTGCTGAACTCTGAAAACAAACGCAGATAGCTCAGGTAAAACAGCTGGACTTCTGAAACTGGCCCCTGGTGGACACACATGACTATAAACAAAGGTTATAGTTCAGCACTGGCTGGAACTGGTAGACTTTATAGCAGAAACCGAAGTGGGTCCAAATGTTCAGTGCTCTGCTGTGCTGTTGGTGCAGCCCCGGTACAGAGTTCCAGAACACGTGTTCCAATGCAACACTTGTTAGAACATACATAACTTGCACACTGCACACGTGCAACATGACGCTTTCACGGGGCGTCTGTAAAAGTCAGACATTATGACACAACAAGTAACATCTCCGAACCATCACAATATAAATCAATTTTAAAG
>JAFBJS010005610.1:0-50398 GCA_016785265.1 Paraplagusia blochii
TAATGTATGGCACGGCTGTTTTTGAAGGGTTTATTTAAAATGTCGCTATGCCGGCCGGGACCACAGGGGGAGAGATCAGCTGTGACAAACTGCAGCTGCTGAGGAGTAGCTTGTCAAAGAGACAAGACTCTAAAAGTTACAGACACGGGACTGCCCCGTGAGCTTTTGTGTGCAATAAAGCGTTGTGACTCTGCCTCTGTGGTGGACAATTGTGTGTTATGAACAGACAAAGTGTTAGACGACATTCATGTGCAGGGTCACTGTAGAATTGCATAAAGTTTAGTATCCACGGTATGTAAGACAACAGAGATTGGCACCTGGGTAACAGACACAAGGCACATTCCCAAGACCGATTAAGACACAACATAAACTGGGGCCTAGATAACAGTAACAAGATGTACCCTCGTCAATGTCAAAGCACAGGGCACAACATTCTGCATTTCAGAGGTTTGACGAGTGTCTTGAGTGTCATGTGATATGACTGTCTGAGAATGTCCAAAAAACTGTATAAGAAGAGCATGCCTGTATCAGTATTTGGGATTTGTTGGTGAGACTGGTGAGCTGATTCGTGTTGGACCTGCCATGGTCAGAAACCTTTTGATACAATAAATAAATCCCCCGAGACGGAGAAGTGTGTCCTGGCCTGCTTATTTGTAGACAACGCTTTCTACAATATAATTGGTGACCCCGACGTGATCGCTTGGACCTGCGGACTGGGACGGCTGAGCTCCTCCACGGGCTCTGCTGTGCACAGCGCTCAACAGGTAGGAATTTTTCCTCCTATTATAGCACATGCTTGTCCTTTGTTGGCGTCCAGCCTTGCCTGGTAAGCAATAAGGTTCATGCCAAATTGAACGTAAAAGCAGTAAGGGACATTTCTCTCACCGTCTCGTAGATCCTGCATGCAGGGACAGCTGCTAAATTTGAACTTCAAGTGCGCTGTGTATTTGTACAGATTTTGGAACATTGGATTAGGCAGCAGCTGAAAAACTGGCCAGAATGGGAAAGTCGCAGTAGAAGTCTGTCTGTGGTGTACAGTAGATTCTGACTGGACTGATGTGAAGTAAACAGAAGATATGAGACATTGTTGAGTGTGTGTGCGTGAGCCGGCTCGCCGAACCCCCGGCAGTGTTAAAGAGATAAAGAGAAAAAGGAGAGTGGTGGTGAGTAAAACTGGAATTACGGGTCATTTCCAAGAGTTTGGAATTGACATATGGAGGGACGCACGCTTTAGTGTAAAAACTATGTAGTACATGCGTACATGTTGACAGTACGAACAAAGGCTGATCTCCTTTGGAACTACAGGGTCAACTAAATGATTTTATATATACGTGAAAAGGAAATTTCACTAGATTTTGGGCAAAGACCTGCTGGAGAAGCTAAAAGAGAAAAAGTGAATAGAGGAAAACACACACACACACACACACGAGTAAAATAAAAACGCAGCGCAAGCAACTCAGAGGTCTAGTAAGGCTCATATACAGGTCATTCCAGTTGGCAAAGGAGTAATTTTGGGGTCATATAGCTTATGCGCTTTTGTGTAATGTCTTATAACCGTATATAATCACTGTATATATTTTTGTGGAAGATTTCAAAGTCATTGGTGGTTTAACATCTAAGTCTGTGTTTGGTGTCTGTGGACACCCGATGGTGTAATTGAAGTGGCTGAAAATTGGAAATTTATATTTGGCAAGTGCTTGTAAATAGCTGTGTTGGTTGACCAAAAAAGATTTTTCTTTTGACTGGTGTATCTGACTGACTTTTTCTGTTTTTCTCCCTCATCCTCTTCCCTGACTGAAATGACTGAGGACTGTGTGTTTGAATGAGGGCCAGAATGTTCGTGTGTGAAGTCTAAAGCGTCTGGTATTTGTTAAACAAAGCTGATTATTGAAGTGTGATGAATATTTGTTTTTGAGTGTTGAAATAGCAAGCTTTCAAGGTTCCATGGAAAATAAATAAATACATTTGTATTACAGTAAAAATATTGTGGAATTGAATTTGCATTGAAATTGGTTCTAAAAAAGTGGCTGTAGTTAAAGTTGTGTTACAGTAAGAGTTTGTTGGGTCTGGCTGTTCAAAGAAACTTTTTGATGTGCTGCAATTTTTGGATGTGTCGCCATTTTGAAAATTGGGTGTAGTTTAACCATCATCGTGTTGATTAACCTGGAAGCCATTTTGAACAAACAGGAAGTGGAAGTCTAATCGCCATTTTGAAACAAATATTGGGCAGTTGGGCATCAGCATTACATTAGCATAGCACAACTAAATAACAAGTTAAGTAGCATCAGGCTAAATAGCAAAATTAGCATCTCCACTAGCACATTAGCATTTCTTTTGGGTTTAAGGATAAACTAGCATAGCCTCACTAGCTTAGCTGGTGCTAGGCTAAGTAGCCATAGTTGTAGCATTAGCATTTTAAATACAGGAAGTAAGAAATAACAGATTAGCATAACAATAAGAGCTAAATTATCTTAGCTGGTAATACAACCAAAGAAAACCACCATATTGGATTGTTACAAAGTTTTTTGAATATGAGCAAAGCAGGACAGTCTTATTGGCTGAATTTTGAACCAACCGCTATAGATTTACACAGAGAATTGTATCGGACTCAAATACAGGAATTAGAGGAAGACATAGATGGTTACTATGACAGAATAGGAGAAACACAGACAAATGAAGATTGTAAACAAGGGCCAGAGATTTCCCAACCATCTAACTTACACAGAGAACTCACGGAGACAGACGGACAAAGGAAGAACTTGCATAAGAGCCAGAGGTTTCCCAACCATCAAAAACTACTAAACCAAAGTCAAGAGAATTTTATCTCAGATATAGACCAAACATACATGCACCAGACAAACATAATGCAGGTAAACTTCCAATTTGAATAAAAGGCACCCAGGGGCATTATGTGCTGTGGCAACAAGTGGATAAGAGCATTTGAAGAAGAGACTGTGGGCAAAATGTTGGCTTTGGTGACATTAAGGCCATATGGGCCAGATGCTTTGGAGTCCCAACTGTGGAAAATCTTCTCAGACACAGTAACAATGGATGGATGTTAGAGCCAAGAGCAGATGGAACTGAGTTCAATGCATAACGTACCCACAAAAGTAGATCCAAAGGCTCTCAGGGGGGAGGCACTCTCAGATACTGAAAACCCTGCCGCGTACATAACCAGACAGCTGAAACACTGGAAGCAGGAGACTGAGAGGAGGAGATTGGAAGAAGCCCAGTTCTCATTGGTCAGAAATGCAATAGTGGAAGCAATGACGGCTCCAGTCCAAGGCAACACATACAGAGGGCCTGGGGACAGGGCAATGCAATGGGAACCCAGAAGTCCGGCCATACATAGTCAAGACATAATAGTCAAGACATAATTCTGGATACTGGGGATGCCCAGAGAATCCTGAGAGGAAGTCAGTTTCCTATGTTAAACGTGGAGACTGAAATTCCAATTTTAGTCACAAAAAAAAAAAACACCTGTCTGATTGGGAGAGATGCATTGTGCAAACTAAATATGACAATTATGTTTTCAGAAGTAGGTATAATCCAAAAGGCATTGGCACAGACTGTCAGAAAGAGCAACAGTTTTATTGGTTGGGAGACATCAAGGTACCAGTGTTAGAAACATCTGACTTAAAATCAGTAAAACCAGTAACCGTAGATTTACAACCAGGAGAAACACCGCCTTATCATAAAAAATAAAAAAAATAATAATAATAATGATAATAATAATTAAAAAAAACAAAAATAAAACAAGCTGCTTACAAATGGGCCTCCAGATGCTAAATTCGTTACAGTCAAGGTGGGAGGTCACTGTTGGTGTACGTAGTTCAACACAGATGTGATTGGACAAAACTGCCTGTGAAGAAACGGTTTAAGCAATCTTTCAAATGCTGACCACTTGCCTCGTGGTCAGCATTTATTTAGTGTTCCATTAGCTGAAGATTTACAATATTTGTTTGCATTTACCTACAGGGGGAAAACAATACACCTACACCAGAATTCCACAAGGTTTTCGACATTCACCACGTGTTCAATCAAATTCTTAGAAAAGATTTGGAAGGGTTGAAAACTCATTTACACATTGCTACAGTATGTAGATGATTTCTTTTTAGAGGATATTATTTTGATACAAAAGGAGGCAACCTTAAGTGAACAGGACATTTGGAAGAGGCGAGATGCAACAAGTCAGAAAGGATTGTGTAAGTTGCAAGATGGTTTAATGGTGGCACCAGTGCCGTTGTTGTCAATATTGATTTCTGAAGTGCACAGTGAAGATCACTGTGCAAGGGGGGAGGTAATGAAGAAGATTCGACAAGATGGTTATTGGTCATCGTACATGCAGGCAATGGTGGAGGAAGTGTTAAGTCGGTGTAAAGTGTTAAGTATGTGTGTAGTATGGGTTCAGAAGAAAGTGAAAGAGGTATCAAAACATTAGTGGGACATATTCCAGTACCAGAGGGTCCGCTCAAACATCTGGTGATGGACTATGTTGATATGATAAAATCAGTTCAAGGAAAAAGATACCTGCTTGTGATAATAGACAAATTCTATTATAGATTTGGCTAAAATTGAAAAGTAGAGGGTATAGAATAGATAATGTGAATCAACGCAAGGATAAGAGAAGTAATTCCAAGGTTTGGTATCCCATCAGAGATCAGTTCTGATAATGGATCTGCATTTGTACAGAAAGTAGCCAAAGGTATTCTACAACAGTTAAGAATCAAACGTTTAGGAGCAGTGTACCACATACAAAGCCAAGGGATGGTAGAGAGAATAAATGGAACCTTGAAGGCTAAGCTAAACAAAATCTGTGCTTCTACTAAACTAAACTGGGTAGATGCTTTACCATAAACTGAACTGGGTAGATGCTTTGCCACTAGCACTTATGAGCTATCGCATGCAAACGCATAGAATGACGCATTTAACACCGCATGAAATGCAAACGGGTCGACCCATGCCAGCACCACATATAAGAGGTCCTTTTAAAGGACCCCCGCTTGAGCAATTGCAAAATGAATTAAAAGCATATATGAAATATCTAACTATGATCCATAGTACTATTTATGTGCAGGAAAAAGCCCAAGAGGAGAAGCAGGAGCGGAAGGACGTGGAACAACCAGTGAAACCAGGGGATCTGGTGTTCATCAAAGTTTTTCGGAGGAAGTGGCACCAACCCCGGTGGGACCATATCAGGTGGTTAGAGCCACACCAACGGCGGTTCAGGTTGAAGGGAGTACAACGTGGTACCACTTGAACCATTGTTCAAAGAGTCAACTTAAAGAGGAAGAGAGTACAGGACCAAAGGAGGAAAACTGTGCATTCAAATGTGGATGATTGCAGAGAACAAAGCCAGGTCAAATCTGGAGGAAGCGACCAGGACTCCGGAGATGACAAAAGTTGGAGAGAAGGGAAAAGTGATTTAAAGCCGGACAAAGATTCATTGGGTTGAAGCAGATGA
This sequence comes from Paraplagusia blochii, assembly GCA_016785265.1. Taxonomy (NCBI): domain Eukaryota; kingdom Metazoa; phylum Chordata; class Actinopteri; order Pleuronectiformes; family Cynoglossidae; genus Paraplagusia; species Paraplagusia blochii. Next base: position 5,465 of record JAFBJS010005610.1, read on the forward strand.
GTAGGATGCAACTACAGCCACGCTAAGCACTCTGTCAGCATTTTTAGATAAAAACAAAGGTGCAAATCCAGTCTCTAAATTTAAACGAAGCAAGGATAAATCACGAATGAAAAGACACACAGACACAAAATTGGATGGGCGAGGCCAGATAAACCCTACAGCAGTAATTACTGATCCAGACAAGAAATATGTATCGCGAAAAAGGTTGAAAAAGAGAAGCTTATGTTGCGTAAGTGGAGATAGTGGGATACTGTTCCCATTTACAAGCACAAACGCAGCTGAGACAACAAAAGTTAAACCTACAACATAGTCAGTAAAACAACCAGTTAGTTTTGCTGCAACCAAATTCACACCCTTGATGATACAGAAAGAGGTTGAACAAAGACCTACGGTACAAACTAAAATTGGTGATTTGGCTAACATTGAAAGTAGAGGGTATAGAACAGATAATGTGAATCAAAACAAGGATAATAATTTCCATCAGGATTGCAAAGATCCACAGGGGGATTAGAGATATTGACAGATATCATATGTAATGACAATTATCAGAAAATTGGTCCAAAAATTCTCCCTAAAATTCCAAAAAGATTATGGCCTGACAAGTACAATGTGTTTAAAGATGAATTGAAAGCGAAAGCCTCACAAAACTACTGGTACAGAAATATATGGGCAACTGTTAAAGAAATGACATCGGACAATTGTTTAGTATGTTCAAAAGCCCCAGGAACCCAACCAACAGTAATCCCTGAAATGTACAATTCTAGAGAATGTGCAGAATATCAAAAAAGAGTTTGTACCATAGGACAATTTAGTAAAAACAAAGATGCTCCAAAATTCTTTCGTGAACCTGTGTGTGGCCTTGGATGTAGGTTATTGTATGGTTCCCAGAAAAAACACAACTATATGAGTTTTGATGGCTATAATTATGACACACAATGTGCAGATTTCAAAATTCAGGCAACAGAAGAGGACGCCCCAACAGCTTACATAGTAGATCAGGAGATGGAATATGAATGTTTTGGTAGTGGTGCATTCAAGGATCAAGGTGGGAATGACGTAGGAAACACAACGGTAAAATGCAACGTTACATGGGTACTATCTTGGTTTCCACATGTTAATAGAACAACAATTACATCACCAATTTGATTTGAAAATCCATCCGAGGAGTTAGATCAGGACTGTAACAACATAAATATAACTATACCTACATTGTTCTTTTTTGCTGACCAAACATTCCCAGTAGCAGATAGTTATTGGATGTGTGGGGGAGACAAATTAAGGAACACGGTGCCCTTGAAGTGGGTTGGATTGTGCACGTTGATAAGATTAAAAGTGCCCACAACTGTAGTGTTTTCAGGAATGGAGAAATTACTTACATAGACAGATCAGAGGAAGAGGAGGTTTTTAGATGACGAGGAAGTATATTTGGATGTTATTGGACAACCAAAGGGAATTCCAATTGAGTTCAAAGCTAGAGACGAGGTAGTAGCTGGACTTGAGTCCATCATACCATGGATCACTATTAACAAAAATGTAGAGTGGATAAACTATGTGTATTATAACCAACAGCGCATGTTCAATTACACAATTGAGGGATTTGAAGTATATGGAGAACAATTGCATTCTAATACAAAAATGACAATTCAAAACAGATATGGTTTAGACTGGATGATGGCCGAAAAGGGAGGATTATGTCACATGTTTGGAGATAAATGTTGTACATATATCCCAGAAAATACCGCCCCTGATGAAACTTTTACTAGGGTCATGAAAGAAATTACAAAAATTAAGAGCTGAAATGTCGAAAGATGCTGGCAGAGATGCACGTGTGTGGAGAGGGTTAGAAGAAATAGTCGGAGAATGGGGAGCTGTATGTATCCAGGCTGTTGTGATTCTGTTCATTGTGTTAATTGTTGTTGGTTCCATACATTGTTGCATCATACCCATCGTGAGAAGATGGATCAGAGGAATGTGGTACATGCGGGCAGTGGAAGACACAAGAATTCAAATGTCCCAGTTGGAGGTTCAGAATTAACCATGAAGGTTGCAATTCCATGGAGTAGACTGTTTTAATCTTTTTTTTCTTTCTTAGAGAAATATGGAGACTGGTGCGATGAATCCAACCTGACCTAAGGGAAAAGAGTTCATCAGGACTATGCCATCTGTTTTCGTTACATTCTACATTACAGCATTACGAGTGGATGGGAAGTTGACAGCGGAACGACATCAAGGACTGTTATTGGACAAAGACAAAGGACAAATCACTGCACACACTCATATACACTCACACACCTACATGCATACATACACACTCATTTATACATTGGGTACATGCTAATTTGTTTTTGTCATAACATTTGCAAATGTACCTGTTGTTATATTGATTTATTCTACTAGTTCATACCAACTGTGTGTAATCATATTATAGCTGTAGAAGATTTGTTGCATTTTAATCATCATAATCATTCAATCATAGAATGTTAATTTTGAATATGTTAAGTCTATTTGCAAATATCGCCAAGGGTCAGAAGATCTATGATTTGGTTGTGATATGATTTCAACTTATTTACCTTTATCATATACATTTGTGTTTTCTTTCTTAATTTTTTAATATTTTTTAATGTCTAGTACCTTTTGATTGCATGGAGTCAGATAATCGAGACAAGCATAATCGATACTCAAGAAAATCAAGAAAAATGTCAAAGGGGGATATGGAAAGGAATGTTCTTGGTGTGACCTAGGAGGTCGGTCGCCCCTAGTTTAGGACACGTCCATATAACGGGGGTGGGGGCCATAGGAGGATTTTTCTTCCTGCAAATGACAGCCAGCAGGTTTTTCACTCCTATACACCGGAGAACATGAAATGTGTTAGGCTTAAAAGATGATGTCAGAAGCAGCAAATCACAAATAGTGATTTCAGGGGGGATATGTGGTGGAGAATTGTGTGTTATGAACAGACAAAGTGTTAGATGACATTCATGTGCAGAGTCACTGTAGAATTGCAGAAAGTTTAGTATCCACGGTATGTAAGACAACAGAGATTGGCACCTGGGTAAAAGACACAAGGCACATTCCCAAGACCGATTAAGACACAACATAAACTGGGGCCTAGATAACAGTAACAAGATGTACCCTCGTCAATGTCAAAGCACAGGGCACAACATTCTGCATTTCAGAGGTTTGACGAATGTCTTGAGTGTCATGTGATATGACTGTCTGAGAATGTCCAAAAAACTGTATAAGAAGAGCACGCCTTCTTATCCCAAATAAGAATAAGAATAAGAAATCCCAAATGCCTGATGGTATTTGGGATTTGTTGGCGAGACTGCTGTTGAGCTGATTCGTGTTGGACCTGCCATGGTCAGAAACCTTTTGATACAATAAATCCCCCCGAGACGGAGAAGTGTGTCCTGGCCTGCTTATTTGTAGACAACGCTTTCTACAATACCTCCTGCCTCCGTGACTTTGTCCAGAGAACCCCACTCACCACATTTTGGCACCCAACTAGACTGGACAAAGGGAATGGAACAGCGGCAGATTGCTGCATTGGCGACGATGCTGGGAGAGGTCGTCACCATGCGTCGAGACCAGGGGATTACTCACTGTGAGCAGCTGGCAGAGCTGCGAGCTCAGACTGTGGCTCTGGCACAGCAGTTGGCCCAGATGGGTCAGTCGACCATCGGTTGGAGTCTCCCTAGCAGGGATGCCACTGCAAAGGATGGTGCCATCGGACGACCCGCAGACGTTCCTGGACGCGTTTGCAACCACTGCAGTAGCGTGCGGCTGCCAACTGGAGGAGTGGGCGGGACGTCTTCTTCTGCTGCTCTCCTGCTGGGAGGAAGGTCCAAGCGCAATGAAGTTCAATACATTCTGGACCTTAGAGCAAAACTACACTCACTCGGGCAGGAATCACGGGTTAATTTGCTCAAGACAAATCTCTCACGTCGGCCCAGAGAGCAGAAGTGGAAGGGCTCCAGCAGCAATTTTCTGACATGTTCTCCTTTCTTCCAGGGTGCACCACTCTCATACAGCATCACATAGAAACACCGCTTGGTCTGACGGTGCGTTCAAGGCTGTACCGTCTTCTGATGCACAAATGTAAAGTGGTGCAGACAGAACTAAAACAGATGCTGTGGGAGTGATTGAAGAGTCACACAGTGCCTGGAACAGCCCCGTAGTTCTAGTGGGTAAGAAAGACGGGTCTATTCGGTTCTGTGTTGACTCCAGAAGGGTTAATGAGGTGTCGTTTTGATGCTTATCCAATGCCCCGGGTTGACGAGCTCTTGGATCGGCTTGGCACAGCTCAATTTTTTTCAACACTGGATTTAACCAAAGGTCACTGGCAGATTCCCTTATCGCCAGAATCTAAGGAGAAAGCGGCCTTCTCCACTCTGTACTCCGTACCAATTCGTTACACTTCCGATCGGGTTGTTTGGTGCCCCGGCCACCTTCCAACGCTTCATGGACAGAGTGCTCCGCCCATATGCTACCTACGTGGCAGCATATTTGGATGACATCATCATCCATAATGGCAGCTGGGTGCAACACATGCAGCACGTAACCGCGGTGTTACGGTCCTAGAGGCAGACGGGGCTCACGGCCAACCCAGGTAAGTGTGCAGTTGGACGGAGGGAGGTTCGGTATCTGGGGCACTGCTTAGGTAGTGAGCAGGTGCGGCCACAAATAGATAAGACTGCAGCTATTGCATCCTGTCCGCGACCAAAGTCTAAAAAAGAGGTCAGACAGTTTCTGGGTTTGGTGGGGTACTATCAGCGTTTTATCCCACAGTTCGCTGACTTGGCCAGCCCCCTGACGGATCTGACCCGTAAGAGTGCCTCTGATCCGGCCCAGTGGACGGAGCAGTGTAAGCAGGCATTTGAGCAGCTGAAGCGGGCTCTCTGTAGAAAGCCACTGTTGTTCACACCTAACTTTTCTCTCCCTTTTATGCTGCAGACTGGCGCATCAGGCAGGAGGCTGTCGTCTACATCAGCCGAAAGCTGTCCGACCGGGAGAGTCGGTACAGCACGATAGAGAAGGAGTGCTTGGCCATTAGATAGGCGGTCGGCGCCCTGCATTATTACCTCCCGGGAAGCCCTTTTTACTCTCTGCTTGGACCCTGCTCCACTCCAGTGGCTCCACCGAATGAAGGACAACAACGCCAGGATCACAAGGTGGTACCTGGCGTTGCAACCATTTAACTTCAAACTTGTTCACAGGCCGGGAGCAATAAAGCGTTGTGACTCTGACTCCTGCCTCTGTGACTTTGTCCAGAGAACCCCACTCACCACAGTTGAGGACTAATGGTAGCTCAGTTAATTGACTGAATGAAAATATATATTAATACAGAATCATACTGAACTTAAGATGATTTCTTATGCAACTAGCAATATGTTTTACTGGGAAAAAGGTATATGTTGTAAATGCTGTGTTAGCACTTTGATTTATATTTATATTGATGAATAAGTTCTGCTCAGTGACGCTGAACAGAACCACTTTTTTGTCATTGTCACAATTAAAAACCTCATTATTATTATTATTAGTTGAACTCAGATAATTAAAAAATCTATGGCTCTCCCAGAAATACATTTAAAAATACGTGACTTTTTTGGCTTTATTCGCTAAAAAGGTAGAGATAATGTCTCTGGCAGCAGCATTGTGCTGCCGCAGCAGTACCTTTTCATAGCTAGTGTTTGTATTTTCTATTGAAATTAAGTACAACTGTATGTAAATACACAACATACTGTAGTTTCACAATATGCTCTGGTGTGTTCACAGGCAATAGGAAACCTGTGGTTTCAGTTTGCACCACTCTGTTTTGATCAGTTTCATCAAAAATAAAAGACAGGCCAAAAGGAGACAAACTACTGCGGGTTGGGCAACATATTTATCAGTGTTTTTATTTTTAGTTTTTATTAGTGTGGGTATGTTTGCGGCCTCTCCACTGGAATGCTCTACTAAGGCCAAACATGGGAAGATAACCGTGTTGGCCTTCACAAAGAGCATGGTGTTAATTATGTTGCGAAAACAGAGAGGAAAACAATATTTCAGACAAATGATGGAGAAACTGCAAAAAAAAAGTTTAATAGACGTTATTACAGTAATAAAATCTTTTTACGGCAATTTCGTGGTTCAAGTGATGTTCAGTACTCAATGTTTAAATACAGTGGTGGGCCAACAGGGCCAGCATAGTATTCACTGCTTACCTAAACATGCTCAAACATGCACACATTTATTTAGTAACTTTTTAAAATATAATTGAATGAATATTTTTTTAGTAATATAATAAAGAGTTTTTACATTCAAAAGTTAGATAAAACATTTTTCCAGTCATATTTCAGCTAGCTCGTGTTCAAGTTCCATGAAATGTGGCAGAGCCTTCAGAACCGAAAGCCAAGGCTTTGTGTGCACTGAGTGAATGGGCACAGCCCGTTCAGTTAACAGCGCATAGACACGCTGCGACCCAGATCATATCACTAGATTGTCAGTGGCAGTGGAAGCCAGCTGGTGTATCATGTGATTTGCTCATGTGTCACATGATTGGATAAGCTTTGACAATGTCAATCTTCCCAGACTGAAAACACACTCTAAAAAAAATTATTTGATGATTAAGGTTAATCTTTGAAGTTTTCAACATAATTTGTTTGAGTTGGGTTGACTACTATCTACTATCTATTATTTGTGGTAGACTTAACACCTCTCACCGGGGACCTTTTGTCCCCGGAGTCTCTATTCTTTCCCTAGAATCCCATTGCCCTGGGCCTGACACAGGACTCTGCCTGCACATCTTTGGCCCAACTCCCCTAGCACCCTACTGTCTGATCTGGACCTTGGACTTCACCTTATGGAGCATATGAACTTGATTGGACCATAAATGGACTTTAAAGTGACTTCTTTTATTTGCAGACTTAAAAAAAAATGTAGTTTTACTTGCTAATGTTTAGTTAGCCCACCTGTCTGTCCTGGGTGAGGATCCCCTCCACTTTCGATCACCCTAAGGTTTCTTCCTTTTTTCCCTTTCTGGGTTTTTGGGAGTTGGTCCTAAGCCAGCGTGAGGGTTTATAAGGGCAGGGTCTATCTCTCTCTCTATATATTTTTTATTCTTGTTTTTATGCATGCTTGTTTGTAAAGTGCCTAGAGTTGTTATGATCTGGCACTATAAACAAGTAAAAGTTGAAGTCTAAGTTGACATAAAAATGTTGGCAATTACACCAACTTAATTAAGTATGTAATTCAAACTCAATTAATTGTGTTTATTGGTTCAAAAGAAAATTCAAGTAGTAGTAACTCAACAAAATAAGCTTGATAACGTTTTTTTTTCCAGTTTGAGTTATTTACATTTAAGTAATCTCTTTGAATTTGCCTGGGCAAGTTCAGACAGTTAAGCACATATGCTGCAGGATTGGGCAGGAGAAGAAGCAGGGGTTTTTTTTGAGGTGAGTGTTATTTTTGGATGAGATCACTTGCCTCAAGTATAAAAAAATGGGATGGGGGTGCGAGATATGTAAATTTGCAACCTCTGGTTGCTAACACATCACAGATTATGCCACAGGCATAATGGGCAACCGCTGCCATTACATATTATTTCAATATTGCACAACTTTAGATCCAAGCTCAGTCAAAAAGCTGCTAGGTAGCAAGGCGTCGGGGGTGGATGAGATCCGCCCTGAGTACCTGAAGTCTCTGGATGTTGTGGGACTGTCTTGGCTGAGACGTCTCTGCAACATCGCGTGGCATTCGGGGTCGGTACCTTTGGAGTGGCAAACTGGGGTGGTGGTCCCTATTTTTAAAAAAGGGGACCAGAGGGTGTGCTCCAACTATCGGGGGATCACATTGATGGCCCTGTTGTTCCAGCCTTTGGGTTGTGAGACGCCATCGTCGTATTCAGCGGGCAGCCAACGGGTGAACGCAGTGTTGGAGGAACCACGGCGAGGGAAGTCTCAGATGTGGATAAGAGACAGGCTCTACACCCTCCAGAGAGTTCTTGAGGGATCATGGGAGTTTGCCCAACCAGTCCACATGTGTTTTGTGGACCTGGAGAAGGCTTTCGACCGGGTCCCTCGGGGACTCTTGTGAGGGGTACTCAGGAAGTACGGGGTAGGAGGCTCTTTGCTAAGAGCTGTCCAGTCCCTGTATGAACGGAGCAGGAGCTTGGTTCGCATTGCCGGTAATAAGTCGGATCTGTTTCCAGTGCATGTTGGACTACGGCAGGGCTGTCCTCTGTCACCGGTTCTGTTCATCACTTATATGGACAGAATTTCTAGGCGCAGCCAGGTGCCGGGCGGGGTCCAGTTCGGGAGACACCAGATTTAATCTCTGCTGTTTGCTGATGATGTTGTTCTGTTGGCCTCTTCGAACAAGGACCTACAGCATGCACTGGGGCGGTTCGCAGCCGAGTGTGAAGCGGCTGGTGGAGATTGACAGGCGGATTGGCGCAGCCCAACTCCCCTAGCACCCTACTGTCTGATCTGGACCTTGGACTTCGCCTTATGGAGCATATGAACTTGATTGGACCATAAATGGACTTTAAAGTGACTTCTTTTATTTGCAGACTTAAAAAAAAATGTAGTTTTACTTGCTAATGTTTAGTTAGCCCACCTGTCTGTCCTGGGTGAGGATCCCCTCCACTTTCGATCACCCTAAGGTTTCTTCCTTTTTTCCCTTTCTGGGTTTTTGGGAGTTGGTCCTAAGCCAGCGTGAGGGTTTATAAGGGCAGGGTCTATCTCTCTCTATATATATTTTTTATTCTTGTTTTTATGCATGCTTGTTTGTAAAGTGCCTAGAGTTGTTATGATCTGGCACTATAAACAAGTAAAAGTTGAAGTCTAAGTTGACAAAAATGTTGGCAATTACACCAACTTAATTAAGTATGTAATTCAAACTCAATTAATTGTGTTTATTGGTTCAAAAGAAAATTCAAGTAGTAGTAACTCAACAAAATAAGCTTGATAACGTTTTTTTTTCAAGTGGAGAAGTTTAAGTATCTTGGAGTCGTGTTCACGAGTGAGGGAAGGATGGAACGGGAGATTGACAGGCGGATTGGCGCAGCGAGCGCATTACTGCGGTCGCTGCGCCAATCCGCCTGTCAATCTGCCTGTCAATCATCGATCCGTTGTGGTGAAGAAGGAGCTAAGCCGAAAGGCGAAGCTCTCAATTTACCGGTCAATCTACGTTCCTACTCTCACCTATGGTCATGAACTTTGGGTCATGACCGAAAGAACGCGATCCCGGATACAAGCGGCGGAAATGAGCTTTCTTCGCAGGGTGGTAGGGCGCTCCCTTAGAGATAAAGTGAGGAGCTCTGTCACACGGGAGGAGCTCAGAGTAGAGCCATTGCTTCTCCACATCGAAAGGAGTCAGCTGAGGTGGCTTGGGCATCTACATCGGATGCCCCCTGGCATAAGGGTGTACATCAGTGCACTTGGCACCAGGGAGACCCAGAGGAAGACCTAGGACACGCTGGAGCGACTATGTCGCCCGGCTGGCCTGGGAATGCCTTGGGATCCCCCCAGACGAGCTTGAGGAAGTGTCTAGGGAGAAGGAAGTTTGGGCGCCCCTCCTCCGAATGTTGCCCCCGCGACCCGGCTCTGGACAAGCGGATGAGAATGAATGAATGAATGAATGAATAGATCCAAGCTCTGACATCTTTGCTATCCAGAAATTAGTGTGAACTCACTTAAGAGGACACAAGTTCATGAGCATGTTCTAGCAAAAAAATATTAATAAGCCTAAAAGGGCTGAAGTAAATTACCTACTGCCTAGTCCTTGAAGAGAAACCAGTGAAAGTCTAGAAAAGAAAGAGTTGAGGTCTTACATGAAGTGACAAAAAAGGATAATTGCAAGGTGCTCAAAGACAAAATGGCCAAGACCTTCTCCCTCCAAAGGCAAGAGATCATTTATGAGGCTCCTGCAATCAGCGACCTTGGTGCGCTAGCATATTTGATAAATAAATACATTTGAACTATATTAATCCCTAGGGAGTATCCTTCAGGAAATTATGCTTCTGCATTTAATCCATCACTGTAGTGAGCAGGGGACTGCCGGCTGGACCAGCGCCCGGGAGCAGTCAACTAGTCTAAGGTTCCAAGTCACCTCTATGAAAAAATTATTTTAGATTAATTTAGGTATTGTGGACGGCACTACCGAGGACACCTCTCACCCTACAGGTCCTGGGGTTGAGGGCATGGTTACAGCCCTTGAGTTTGAGCCCACATATTTAGAGTAAATATGCGGGCTCAAACTCAAGGGCCTTGATAGGCAACTGATAAAATTTGCCATCATCAGTGATCAGTCAATACCAGGTTTTGACCACAAGACAGCAGCCCATGTGATTAAAGAAACCAAATTACTGGAGGGAAAGGATAAACCAAGGTGCTGCGCTTTATTGATGGGGATAATACAGTTTATGCTGTGAATCTAAGCTATCGCAAGGATTTTAAATACATGTTTGAATTGTTTCAGAAGCTGTTTCTTGAACTTAATGTACTAAAATCCAGTGGCTAAGGTAATGAGTCTCAAGAATGGAAGTGAAGATTCTATATTGTTACACAGCACTGCCAGCCTTAGATTTAATTTTGTTGTTTGGGGTTCTTAGGTCTGTTCAGTTATAAAACGAAAGATAAAAGAATGCTAAAAGGTTTTGCTATATGTGTATTTTATTCCCATGTAGATTTTAAGACCACAAATGGTCACTATTGTCTGATAAAGTGTCTTTTGCACTAACATTTATTCCTTTATAAAATTGCATGCTGTAAAACCAAACATTACAGACTGTTAATTGTGTAACAAATTGGTTGTTAAACTTCGTAATTAATTTCTTTCAGGGTAATACATTAGTGAAAATAGGAAAAAGTGAAGACTAATAAAGAAAATCTATTGTAACAACTTATTTTCAAAGGTTATCAGCTTAAAAAGTGTTTACTAAAGTTTATAACACTAAAAAAAGCTTTTATTTTGTTTATAAACATTGTTAGAAGTTGTTGTCAAAATTATAGTTTTTCAGTACACATCACTTTATTGAATGCAAAAAATAGTTGCAACTACAACTTGAACAACTTGATTGATAGTACAAACACATGTGTTTGTGCTGTCAATTATCAAGTGAGTGGTAATATGAATACCTCGCTAATTCACCAAACTTAAAATATGTTCACTGAAAGTTATTTCATTTGAATTGTCTTAACTTTAAAAGAAATGATGCAAATAGAAGCGTTTATTTCTCCGTTGAACCAAGGGATTTATTTTTAGCAGTGGTGGACCGTCGGGGCCAGCAAGGCCTTCTGTGCAGGCCTAAACATTCCATACTCAGAAAAACAAATGTATTCATAAATATTTTTTTAATAAAATGTTATTATTTATTATTATTAAGAAAAAATGAGTTTTTGCATTTTAAAAGTTGGGTAAAAACTTTTTTTCCAATCATATTCCAGCTATCTAGTGTCTAGTGTCAGGTTCCATGAAATTTGCCATTGCCTTCAGAATCAAAAGTGAAGGCCATGCCTGCTGTGAGTGAATGGGCAGTGCTTCAATTCACAGCACTTAACACCATTTAACGCGCTAGATTGGGACCTCAGACCTTCCAGCATACTCTACCTTGGAGCAACACATATCTGTCCCGTGATTGGATAAGCTCTCTGCACTCTAAAAAAAAATCCCCTACTGCAACGAAGAAAATCAACGCAACCATTTCCATCGATTTGTTTAAGTTAAGACAACTTCAAATGAAATAATGTTCAGAGAACAAACTAAATTAGGTGAATTAGCTTTTCCTCTATAACTAGAGGAATTTTTAATTACCACTCACTTGATTTAAATTAGCACTGAACTTAAAAACCTGTGTATGTGTTGTCTATTATCAAGTCGTTACAACTTCATTTTCTGTATTAATTATAGGGAATTTTAAGTGACATAGACGGAATAACTTTTATTTTAAATGTAATCTTTTTAGTTGATAACCCCAAAAAATCAAGTTGTTCTAATAATGTTTTATGAACTATATAAAAGCATTTTTAAGTGTTATAAACTCAATTTATAACACTTTATATGTTATTGCCTTATCCTATAAGGAAATAACTAGTCCAACAACCAATCTGTTACAAAATTAACATTTTATTATCTACAATATTGTGAAAGAACCTGTTTGCAGCAAACAATTTTCTTAACATGTACAAAAGGCTTGGTCGTCCATCCCATAACCATTTTGAGGAATAAATGTTAGTGCAAAAGATACTTTAACATACATTACAACAGTGACCCTCTGTGATCTTAAAATCTACATGGAAATAAAATACATAACACACAGAACAATAACTTTTAGCATTCATTTTTCTTAGTTGTAGCAACTCCTCTGTGGACTTACAAATATTTCTATAAACATTTTTTTTAACTTTCTGAACAGACTTAAGAACCCCAAACAACAAAATTAAATCTAAGTGTGACAGTTCTGTGTAACAAATAAAATCTTTAAAAAATACTATTCATGAAACTCGTTACCTTAACACTGGCTTTCAGTCAATCAACTTCAAGAAGCACTTCAAATGTGTATTTAAGTTCCTTGCTGTCCTCATCAACAAGGCATGGCACCTTGGGATGTCCTTTCCCTCCAGAACTGTGGTTCCCTCAACCACAATGGTTGCTGTCTTGTGGACAGAACCTGGGATTGACCAGTCACTGATGGTGGCAATTTTCATCACTGGCCCATCAAGACCTGCCTCAAAGTCTTCTGTGTCATTGAAAAATAAAAAAAAAGAAATGTTAGATGTATTGAATTGAATGATTACTGCTGACTTAATATTTATTTTTAGAAACTTAGGGAGGCCTTTACCTTATTTTTAGAAAAACTTAAGTAAACGCTGGCAACCACAGGCTGGTAGATCTATCGATCTATCTATCAATCTATCTCTATCTATTGATCTAATCAGTGAAGTCTTTATTTATTTTAATTTCAAACACGACACCAACAAAATATTAGTAAGGTATAAAAAAATTCCCTTTTCCTTTTCACTAATACATGCATAACTACTACAATATTAATTTTTTTACTTAATTAGATAATAGATAGAAGAAAATAGATAAATAGATAGAAGTTAATAATCAAGCACAGGTGTTGAAATAAAAATGCAGCTATGGCAAACTAAAAGGCATTTTTAACATGTGGGTCAATAGTAGCAACTTGTTCATCTGACACAATGTTCACTGTGTAACACAGACTTTGTATATAGGATAGGAAAAAGTACAGGAGCAGTATCTGCCAAGTTTGGATTTAATTTCCTTTTAGATCTTTGATTACTTACATCAATCTCCTGGAAAAGTGAAATACTTACAGTAAATGAATATTATCAAAATGAATCATTGCCAAGAATTTGCATTTCGAAGAAAAGTGTAAATTCTTCTCCCACCTTGAAAAGCATGTCCTTGATCTGCCTCGCTCCTGTGGCTTCTCAACTTGATGAGACTGCCATTAGTTTTGGAAAATAGTCCAGTTTGGCCATAAATGTAGATTCAAGGTTAACAGTGGTTATTCTTTTGAATTCCTCAATTATCTGTAGACCAGACAAACCACACAATTAATTCTTGTAGACAATTCTCTGTAGTATTAAAGATGTACAATTTCTGTAGTAGAGTGAACTCTGACATACAGTAGTACAAATGTAGATACAATGGTACCTCAGCTTTCGAATGCCTCAGCTCTCGACCAAAATTTTCGAGAAAAATGTGCCTCCACTTTCAACCAAATTTCAGCTTTCGACAGACCCGAGTCGAGCCGAGAGAGCATTCGGGCAGCCGCGCTCGGCTGAGTCAAGCCAAACCGCGTGCGTTCTTTCTCGTTCAGAATTCAACTCAATTCAATTCAAGATACTAGATGAAATGGAATAATTGCTGCTTATCTTTATTAAGGAAAAAGAGTTGGAGCTGGAGACAGCATCACCGAAGCGTTGATCAGTGAAAAGTCTCTCGCTCTCGCCCTTTCACTGGTGTGGGTACGAGCAGCGAGGGGAATGTTGAAAGTGATGAAAAGGGCTCTACTTTTAAAGCCAGTCGTGGCTGGTTTGAAAAGTTTGAGCAGAGAACTGGTCTCCATCATGTGACGAGACATGGAGAGGCGGCAAGTTCGGACCAAAAGGGAGCCGATAAATACGTGATAGCGTTCGCCCGGTTTGTAAAGGCTGTTTTTAATTGCGATGAGAGCTGTCTTTTTTGGAAAAATGCCGGCCAATACGTACATTATGAAGGAGGACAAAAAGATATTAAATATACATCTACATGTTTAGGACTAAATTGCTGATTAGATACACATTTTATTGAAAAAAAGTGGACTTTTCATATGGGCCAGAAGGGATTAATGAGTTTGACATTATTTCTTATGGGAAAAAATTATTTCAGACCTCGACCAAATCAGAACTCGACCACCAACCTGGACGGAACGGATTATGTTCGAAAGCTGAGGTACCACTGTACTATACTGAACTGACCCACTATAACTGTCTGGTAATTTGTTCCAAGTGAAGTCACTTTCCATAGAGGTGACTTGGAACCGTAGACCAGTCAGTGATACGGGCTGGTTAAATAATCTGTTGTTGCCTTAAGATGGTAAAAACTGCCAATTAAAAAAGGTTGTAAATTGGCTATTAAACAATCACTAATATTATAAAAGTATAGAAGAAAAAAAAACTTACCTGAATAGGATCAAATAATGCTCTGATTGAAGGGGCCTTATAAATAAACTCTTGCCTTCGGTGGGAGAAGGTCTTTGCCAATTTGTCAGTGACCACCTTGCAATCATTATTCAGGTACAGACATGGCAGCGGTTGTCCATTATGTTCGTGGCATAACCTGTAATGATTTAGCAACACTGTTTTTGATGCGGTTTCAAATGTACACATCATGCACCCCATTTTTTTTAAGACTTCCCCATCCCATATTTTAAGACTTGAGCCAACTAATCCAAAATTGGCATTAAATTCCAGAAAAGTCTAAGTACATCACAGTGACACAGACAGAATCACGATAATAAACTTATGCAAAAATAACACTCACCCAAACTCCCCCGCTACTTCTCTAATCCTGCAGCGTATGTGCCCTTAAGTATCAACTGTGAACATGTCCAAGACGGGTTCTGAATTTGCCCGGACATGTTCTCGGAGTTTACTTAAATGTATTAACTCAAGCGGGACAAAAACTAACTAGTTCATGGGGTTTTCTAGTTCATCTTTTCCTGCCAAATCCCTCAGTGTGTTTGCGTAACCGTCTGAACTTTAGCGGGCAAATTCAAAAAGGTTACTTAACTCAAGGTAGAAAAAAACTAAGTTATCAAGCTAATTTTGTTGAGTTACTACAACTTGAATCTTCTTTCGAAACAATAAACACAAGAAATTGAGTACTATTAATTAATTAATTATTAATTAACTATTTACTAAATTAAGTTGGTCTAATTATCAACATTTTTATGTCAATCCAACTAAAAAAAAATATGTTAAAAAACTTCAAAGGTTAACCTAAATAAAAAAATTACCTTTTTTGACTTGCAATCATTTAATTTATTAAGTGGTGCTAAAAGGTCTTCTGCATTTTTTTTAGAGTGTGAGGAGTCTGACTATGGCATTTTGGGACCTATTGAATTTGAACTAGGAGATAGCTACAGACAGATTGTGGATTGTGTCATGTTTTTTTGTGGCAGTGGTGGCTCAGTGGTTAAGGAAGTGGACTTGGGTCCACAACCAGGGTCCTAACCCTAACCCCCCCCCAGCCAAGTTACTGCTGAGGTGCACTGAGCATGGCATCGTCCCCACACACTGCTCCCCGGACGCTCAAAAGCTGCCCACTGCTCACTTTGATCATGGGTTAAATGCATAGGCTTAATCTAAAAAAAGGTTTTAATCTAAAAAAAGGGTTAAATGTGTGGGTTTAATCTTTTGATTTTTGGATAAACAAGAATTTTTATTTCGATGAAAGCTCTCATTCCTTAAATAGAACTAACTATATGAAACTTCTTTCTTCCCCTACTGAATACAACCCAGACTTGCAGTACTACCTGTCCACTAATAGAGTGTTTGTTGGGACACAATGGCGGGCCGTGCATTTGAACCATAGGCCGTGCATTTCAAACATAGAAGAAGAAGAATAGAAGAATAGTCCTTTATTGTCATTGCACCTTGGGGGGGTACAACGAAATTGGGGGGGGGCTCCCCGAGCCACAAAGCACCATTTGGTACAGACACATAACATTTCAAAAATAAAATAAAATAAGAACATGGGTAGTGATGAAAAATAAGACTCAAAAAAAAAGGTTTAAATATATGTACAGTGGGCAGGTAAGGGTGGCATTTCAAACATTTTAAAAGCGTTTCAACATTGTGAAAAACATTGCATCATCTCCCGTTTTAAAGTGTCATCTCCCGTTTTAAAGTGATAGTTTTGTGACGTCAAATTAATATGCTTCATAATAACATCAGTATGACACCAGGACTTGAGAATAAACACATATGCATTATATTACCCTTACATAGGCTCATCAAGCAACAATTAATTACAATAGCATTTAAAATAAATTATTCTTATTATTTTTGATTGCCATGTGGTTGACGATTTGTTTTGTCCCCACAAGGAAAGAAAAGCAAACTCCTTGTCATTGTGATTCACACCACTCCACACAACATAATGCGACCTCTGTATTTAACCCATCACCAAAGTGAACAGTGGGCAGCTTTGAGATCCCCGCGGAGCTGTGAGTGAGGACGGTGGCATGCTCAGTGGAGCTCAGTGGGAACTTGGCTGTCGGGGATTTGAACCGGGGGTCTTGCGGCCTAATGCTTAAGGTCGGTTTCCTTAAGCATTAGGCCACCAACTGCCCCACAAAGTTCCGAGTCATCCCACTTTAGTACGTGAATCTTGACCTCCGCGGTGTCTTGACCTCCGCTGCAGTGGCTCCACCGAACCCCAGAGACCGACTCGAACCCAAGTGAAGAACCACTGGTTTAAAGTCTGAACCAGCGGTCAATTCGGTCTTTTATTTTGAAAAAAAAACAACAAAAAACACACACACAGGAAGTGCTAATATTTCCCGGTTCTCGAAGCTTGAAAGCTTACAGTATGTCAGGCAGTAGTTTATGAGATGGTAACAAACGAGAGTGTCCCAGAGTTGCCAACTATTGGCGTTTTATTGCGGCGCAGCAGAATTAGGCATAAGTCTGAGGAATTCCTGTAGTGCTGCGGCGGCTGCCGGGCGAGCACCTGGGGTGCAGCAGCGCGACCGGGCTCTGAAAGTAAATCATGGGAGCGGTGAAGGGAAAAGAGGAAAAAAAACGAGCGAAAAAAGCCATTCTTGACGAAAGGCCCTAAAAGTGAGGTGACTCCATTTTATTTTTATTCTTTACAAAAGGTTTGGCTAAATAAGTGATTTAACGTGAGTATATTTGTGTAAGACCGGACCACTCGGCGACGTGTCTCAGAATAGGCTTAACGTTTTCTGGTGTTTAAGAAAACGTCACTACTTGTTAGCTTGGTGTGTATCACGGACATTAACTCGCAGAGTTTGAAAACTTTCTCTTCTGGTATGACGTTTAGTCGTGAAGCCGCGATTGTCAGCTGGAAGATGCGGGGTCGATGTCGGTCGTTATCGTCGATGCAGCGTTCCCAGCGTGTGATTTTTGCGGAAAAATTGGGATAATAATTAAAAAGGAGTCCGCTGCTGTGAAACAGATGTACAACTGCTGGGGAATATGATCCGTGCATGGGCACCGCACGGCCATGACACAGTGGCTCAAGATGTGGGTATCTGCACAAAAAACAGATGTAAAGCTTGTATGTAGATTTAAAAAACTATTTTTGAGCCGTGGCACATTTTTTATGTTTTCAACCAACCAAAATGTTTCCAACCAAAATTACATTTTTAACACAGTATTTATAAAACATATATTTAATAATATAATTTGAAAATTTTAATTATACTCACTTAGTGTGGAATCTGGGCCTGTTTCCATTAAACAAATTGTGTATCATGGCAGTAATGGTAGAAACACACTCAAAGCTCTTCCTAAACTGCAGCGGACTTGCTCAGAAGAATGGAGGAGCTAAATTAGGTCAACCAATAGCGTTATTTGACCAACAGTAATCCAAAAATTACTATACAACAGCTCACTGTTTACAAACAAGGAGTCTTTGGAGTTTTCTTTTGTTGACCACTTATACTAGGGTTTTCATCTGGGTCAGAATTTAGTCCCGGGCCCTGTTTGCATTTGCATTTTCCCTTATCTAAAACTTCTCCATCACTGTCACTTGCTGTTTCAGTTACTGTGGCGTTTAGCGCTGGCGCCTCTGCTGCAACCCGCTGGAATAGATGAGTATTACAGTACATTACAGTGCAGACACCCAACAAGGGTTACTTAGGTGATATTAGATCATTTCCGAAGGCACACTTGAAGATCTCTCACAGCACACTGGTTGAAAATCATTGCTCTATTTAGGTCAATAAATCCCCAATCATTAAAATACACTAGAACAGTCCAATAATTCGGATTTGTGGCCTTGAATCAGTTTCCTGCTCCAGTGGCCCACACACTCATAGACATAGACCTTGGCAGTATTACTGTATATATCGTGGTGACGATAGAAAGTGCCCACATGATGCCATTTCTCTTCTATCATTTGTATTGTCTCTAATCATTTTTACAATTAATGTTACACAAAACATATGGTTTAATAGGCTAGGACAATTTATTTGTGTCATCTTGTCCCTATGCATACTCATAAGTTCAAATAAGTGAAACTAATGAGGAATAAAAAACATTTTTTTGCTGAGTTTTTTGGTTTTGCTACACTTTACGTCTTGTGTGACATTTTTAAAGCCATGTTTCCCATGTATGTAGCATTTTATTTTTGCACTTTAATTCATGGTTAATGCCATGTTTTGTTCCACTCTCCTGTTTATTATTAACAATTTATATTAGTAATTTATATTGTAACTTTTATCACTACAAAGTTACAGATTTAAAAAAACAATAATACAAAAACTGTTTATTTTTTATTGCAAATTTTGGTGCAAAAATGTGTTGTTCTCCTCAGAAATTTGAAGATATTGTGCTTTTTAAATAAGATGACGAAATTTGTTTTTTTACAATTTAGTTTTTAAAAAATGAAGGACCCAGAGGGTCAGAAGTATTGAGTTTTTGCAGATTTAGAAAAGGCCTATGACAGGGTGCCAATGGAGTAATTGTGGTTTTGTATGTGGAAGTCAGGAGTTGCAGAGAAATATGTTAGATTGGTGCAGTATATTTATGAAAGCAACTAGAAGAGAACCTAGGGAGATGTCTTTGTAGATTCTTAGTCATCCAGGTCAATTCTAAATGAGTTACTTTGAGGGCAACTGGACATAGTTGATTTCTTGAAGACGTTTCACCTCTCATCAAAATGGCTTCTTCAGTTCTAGTCAACTACAGGGAGGTCCTGGTATTTAACCTCAAAGAGGCTGCATGCCTGTGCAGGGGGGTGAAGAAGTGGAGGTGGTGAAGGTGCAGGAGTTCAGATACTTCGGGTCAACTGTTCAAGGTGGTAGAGACTGTGAAAGAATAGAATAGAATAGTCCTTTATTGTCATTGCACCTTGGGGGGTACAACGAAATTGGGAAAGAGAGGTGAAGAATAGAGTACAGGCAGAATGAAACAACCGGAGAACTGTCTCAATATTGATCTGTGATAGAAGAGTGTCAGCTAAGTTGGAGGGAAAGGTTTACAGCAGTGACTCCCAATCCCCAGACCGCGGCCCGGCACTGTGCGATGGGTCATTTGGTCATTTTACCACGCTGCACAGAAAGAAAAAATAATACACATAATTTGTTTGATTCATTACCAAGTCTTAATGATGTTTTATTTTGAAAAGTGGCCGGATTTTCTCTAATTACATCTGTCTCACTTGCCGCATGTGAAGTACTCAACACCGTAAGTCTTGTGATACATCCCAGATCAACTGCTGGAGATTGCAAATGACAGGGGGCCTTAAAGGTTTGTTTGAGAAATCAACTCTGCCGTTTTTCTGGTTTAAAGTCGTGGCAGAGTACCCCAAATCGCCACAACAGCACTGAAAACCCTGTGGCCATTTCCGACATTGCATCTGTATGAAGCAAGGTTTTCTGCAGTGACAACAACCAAAACAAATTTACAGAACAGACCTAAGTAAGTTTAAGTATATTTATTTATAGAGCACATTTCATACAAGCATGTAGCTCAGTGTGCTTGAACAGAGAACATATAGCATAACAATTACAGTCTTTACAGAGAAAAGTCAATGTGTAGAGTGGCCATAGCGTATGGAAGTCCCTTGGGTGCAACAGGTGTGAGGAAAAACTCCCTTCTAGACAGAAACCTCAGGCAGATCCAACGGCCTCCCTGGGAGCCCTCTGCCAGGTCTAGTAGAGCTATGGGTAAGCAGTGCTATAGAAGTGAGTTTTTAGTTTTTTCTTGAACCAGTCTACGGAGGGGGCCTTTCTGATGTCCTGTGGTAGCGCATTCCATTTTCTGGGTGCATAGTGCATGAAGGCAGCTTCCCTGATCTTCTTCGGTGGAGGATACGGGACCGCCAGTAGGTGAGCTGCAGTAGATCTGAGGGCTCGGGCAGGAGTATAAAGAGACAGTGTGTCAGAAATGTAGGAAGGGGCAAGACCATTTAATGCTTTATAAACTAGTAGCAGGATTTTAAAATCAATTCTGTGGCAAACTGGCAGCCAGTGGAGCTCTGCTAAGATTGGGTTGATGTGCTCCCTTTTCTTTGTCTTTGTTAATATTCTGGCAGCTGAATTTTGAGTAAGTTGCAATTTTATTATAAACCTTTTTGGAAAGCCTGAAAAAAGTGCATTGCAGTAGTCCAGTCTACTGGAAACAAATGCATGCACCAGGGTTATAATAGTTTGGGATTTTTCCGTGTAGTTTCGTTTTAGTTAGTTTTGCCTTTTAGCACATTAGTTTTAGTTAGTTTTAGTTATTCGTGAAAGCAACTAATTTAGTCTTAGTTTTAGTTTTGTCCAAAATGTTTAGTTTTAGTTTAGTTTTAATTAGTTTTAGTTTTAGTTTTTAGCGAGGTTCAAACAAAGATGAAAACGAAGGGTAGTTTATTTCTAATTTTAGTTAGTTTCAGTTAGTTTTGTTAGGACACATTTTTCGTTTTAGTTAGTTATATTTTTTTTAATTTAAAGATCGCTTAAGTTTGTTTCAGTTGACGAAGAGTTTCGTTTTCGTTTTTTCGTTAGTTTTTGGTAACGATGATATCCCTGGCATGCACAAGTTTTTCGCCATCTTGTTGATTAACAAAGTTGCGAATTTGGCTATGTTTCTAATGTGGAACTAAGCCGTTTTAGTGACTTTATTTATGTGAGGTCCAAAACTTAGATCGGAGTCTAGGACCACACCTCGGCTAGTTACCTGGGACTTGACATATTTATTTAGGGTTCCCAGGCAGGAGTGCAAAACCTCACATTTATTTTTTGAGCCAAAGAGGAGGATTTCAGTTTTTTCTTTGTTTAGTTTTAGGAAATTCTCACTCATCCAGTTTGTGACTGCAGACAGGCATGTAATTAGGCAGTGAGTGGCGCCAGTCTCATTGGGGTTGATGGAAATATACAATTGGGTATCGTCTGCACAACTATCAAAATCAATGTTATATTCTCTAATGATGTTGCTCTTAGGCAGTAACTATGGGGAAAATAGGAGCGGGCCGAGGCAGCTACCTTGGGCAACACCATAGGGAAGGTCATTTTTGCTAGAAACATGATCTCCATGGGTGAAAGATTTCCGTCTAAAGACGGATTTCCGTATTTATTACTGCTCCAGAGGCCATTCTTGTGAAACGCATAAATCCGATGTGAAATTGAAGGTGTATATATATATATATGGGGGTGGGGGGGGTGGGGGGGGGTGTCTTGCGAGTTGTGCGGCATCAGGTTCGACGTCCGCAATGTTGCTATTTGCTTGCAGCTGCGGTGAATTTATGCAAGTCATGGGCGCTCATGCACAACGACCAATTAGAATATTTTTTATCGTCACATGGTATTGATGAGCCAATCATGCGCAACCAGTCGTTACCCCGCCAAAGTGCTGGAATCATACCGAGGCAATTTCACAGACAAATGGTACTTTGACTACTGTTTTACGATGCGTTTTCTGGACATCAACAACAAGAAAGATTTTGCATGTGCCGCAAAAGTTGACAAAGTTCCAGGGAAGAGGACGAACAAATGGAGATGGGAGTGGATGAATTAATTTAGTACCTATGATGGTGAGTTTTTTATGTGAATGAAATTGATCATTGATTATGCGTTCTTCCAAGGACTAAACTGATCCGTAAAAAAAAAAAATATATACATCGACCTGATTGACTGATTATAATTGGCTTATTATGTAATGCGAATAATTAAACATCGTTTAAGAGCAACTAAATCAGACATATCGTTAGAGTGTTGACTTAATCGTCGTGCACAACCGAGTTGGCTGTTTACCAACAAGTCCCTATGTTAACGAGAAGGCTGCACAAAGCACCTTGACTTAAACTCGAAATATGAAATAAATAAATTATATAGGTAAATGATTGCCATTTTGTGAACTTGTGTATGTTTATGCTTAATGCAATCAGGAACATATTTTTTTTCTCTCTGTGAGCAGGTAGGGATGTCAAATTTGATGTGTGGTGCAAGAAGACAGACCAGGCAGGCCTTGCATATTGCATCAAGTGCAATAAAAGATTTATTCCATATTATTTTATTTTTTGAACTTTCCACCTCATCAACAGATAATTTACTGGATTTGGATTTTATGTTGTGATCTGAGAAGATAGAAATAAAATAGTGAATGTAATGGTTTTGTCTATTTCATTCAATATTGTGTTGTAGTATCTGTATCACTTGTTGAGTGTATAAACTTCTAATATAGCAAATTTGAGGGTATGTGTGGCTTTTACTTAGTAAATGTGATACTTTTGCTACCACCGAATAATTTCAGTCTTTTCAGTATACACCAAACTTTCATCCATGGATCTCCCATGCTGTCGAAGAACTGCCTACCTGTAATATATGATTCAAACCACTGTAGGACGCAGCCAGAGAGTCCTACACTGGATTTGAGGCGGTGAATAAGTAAGCTATGGTCAATTGTGTCGAAAGCAGCGCTCAAATCAAGGAGGACAAGAGCAGAAACCTTGTTTACAGCAGTACTGAGTCTGAGGTCGCTAATTATTTTAGTTAATGCGGTCTCAGTACTGTGGTTTGCTCTAAAGCCGGATTGGAAATTTTCTAAGGTGTCATTTTCAGCAAGAAACTGGTTGAGCTGTTTATAGACAACTTTTTTCCAGTATTTTACCTGTATTTGATCTAAGCCTGTTTTTTTAGGGAGGGGTTTTACAACTGCTGTTTTTAAGGCGCTAGGAAAAAAGCCATTAACTATAGATGTGTTAGCGATTTGCAGAAGTGGTCTGGATAGGTGGCTAAGGATGTTTTTAAATAGGGAGGAAAATTGGAATTGGGTCAAGGCTACAGGTTGACTGCCTGCTTAGGGTAACAATTTTGACGAGGATGGCTACGATTTTATTGGTGAAAAACACTGCGAGTTCCTCACATTTTGAGGTTGATGCTATATTGGGTGTGTTGATTACGGGGTCAGGTTTAAGTAGCAGATTAATATTGGAGACAAGAAGTCTTGCGTTATTTTGATTGGCCGTAATATTTCGTGGAAATACATCTGTCTTTCTAGATGTTTAGCGTTATTATAGGAGGAAATTTAATATTTGAGGATTAGACAGTAAACTTCTAGTTTGATTTTTCTCCACGTTCTTTCTGCGGCTCTACATGCTCTTTTTTTTGCTCTTAGGGAGTAATTTATTCACTGTAAAAATGTTGGTTCTAGTACTCCATTTTACTTTTGAAGGCGCAACTTCATTGACTATTGTTTTTAAGTTATCCTTAAAACTGTTTACCATATGGTTTATGACAGTGCTTCCCAATCTTTTTCTGTTACGCGCCCCCAGCAAGAAGAAAACAATTCGCGCCCCACCACCCACTCTCCGCCGCAACTATAAATAACACCATTTGTCTATAAAATAGTTGTAGGTACACCACAGAGTGTGTTGCTGTGCGTTGTGGCATAAAGGATGTTGCTCATGTCATGTTCTTCTGTTTGTGCGACGTCACAGGTCGCCAATAAAGTTGCACATGATTACACAGTGGATTTATGGCCATTTTTAAAGAAATATTGTCATTACAATGACATCAAACCGGTCCGCTGTTCGGTTCGCTGTACAGAAAAGGTTGTGGACCACTGGTTTACAGGACTTGTGAGACCAGCCATGATGTATGGTTTAGAGCAGTGCTTGCCAATCTGTTTCTGTTACGCCCCCCCCTAGCAAGAAGAAAACAATTCGTGCCCCCCTACCCCACCACCCACTCTCCGCCGCAACTATAAATAACATTTGTCTATAAAATAGTTCTAGGTACACCTCTGCAGAACATCATAACCTTGTTAACATAAAGAAACAAACAAAAAAATTGTTCAACTTACAAGGATGTGCAATTACACTTTATTGTAGTACGGGGTAAAAAAAGCATGTTCCCCAGGGTCACACGCCCCCCTCAGCATCGCACCGCGCCTCCCCAGGGGGGCCCACCCCACACTTTGAAAACCCCTGGTCTACGGTATTGAAGCCGTTAAGGAGGTCGCAAGAGTTTAACCGTCTGGTCATTTGGAGTTCAGCAGAGGTGTCGAGGCGACGAGTGTGAATTTGATATCGGTTACAATGTGTTATGGCAGTAAGGGGGAATTGGAATTGAACACAGAAGTGGTCAGAGACGGAAATATTTGATATTGATACATTTTCTATTGCGGGAGCATTAGATATGAGTAAGTCCAGGGTGTTACCTAGATGGTGAGTGGCATCAGCCACGTGTTGAACAAGTCCAACCCCATGTAAGGTGCTTTGTAGCTCTTTGGCGTTCACATCATCTATTTAATAATGTGGAAATTGAAATCTCCTGCTATAATAACTTTATCATAGTTTGTGATTATTTCAGACAGGAGAGTGGAAAAATCCAATAGAAAGGTAGGACAGAGTTTTGGTAGTCGATATATTGAAGTGATGATTAATTTAGTCGATAATTAGTTTTATGGCTACATATTCAAAAGATAAAAAGTTGCTTAGTTTAGCCTCAGTACAGCCTAATTTATCCGCAAAGATAATTGCTACACTGCCGCCTCTCTTGTTTTGCCTTGTGGCATGGAGGAAGTTGTAATTGGGGGGACAGGCTTCGATTAAAGTTGCTGCTCTGTCCTCTTTAAGCTAAGTTTCAGTTAGCAGTATGACACTTATATTTTTATCAGTAATTAATTGATTTATTTTAAAGCTTTTGTTTGCAAGGGACAAACATTGAGAAAAGCTGCCCTTACTAGTGATATAGAATTGCTGCTGTCAAGGGCTAAATATTTATGAAGTTTTTGTGCTCGCAGCCTGGGGTCCTATGTTGTTGAGATCTATGATGGTGGTGTGTTATGAGTGAGGGAATATAATGAGTTACATTATTTTCTCAGTAGGACGTTAATGCCAGATTAAGAGGGGTTGAGGGGGAGGAGGGTGGAGAAAGTTGGCTACAAGTATCAGTATCAGTAAGCACTCAGCTACGTAAGTGGTCCCCAACCTTTGCTGTACCGTGGACCGGTTTAATGTCTGACTATATTCGCACGGCCCGGTGCAGCAGATATAAACATAATAAAATGATATGATCAGCATTAAAAACTGTTATATTTTCTCTTTAATAATAAAAATGACCGTAAATCCACTGTATAATCATGTGCAACTTTATTAGCGACGTCCCTGTGACGTCGCACCAACAACAGAACATGATATGAACAACAACCTTTCT
Source organism: Paraplagusia blochii (assembly GCA_016785265.1). Classification (NCBI taxonomy): domain Eukaryota; kingdom Metazoa; phylum Chordata; class Actinopteri; order Pleuronectiformes; family Cynoglossidae; genus Paraplagusia; species Paraplagusia blochii. The sequence continues at coordinate 31,347 of JAFBJS010005610.1, forward strand.
GCCCCAACACAATGAAACGCACGTTTAAACATACCTTCAAAATAAGACACGACACAAAAACAAAGTGTATGAAAATACCCGCGACTCACAGCAGCACTGAATCAATGGGTGCCCTGAGCTTGTTTTGCTGTAACGAGACAGTCCCATCTTGGGGTTATGGGAGACAATGACACCCGAAGTGTGCTACTTAGGTCCAGTTGTTCCGTAATTTTTGTTTTGGTAGTCGTCACTGCAGAAAACCCTGCTTCACACAGATGCAATGTTGGAAATGGCAACAGGGTTGCCTGTGCTGTTGTGGCGATCTCAGCCATGACTTTAATCTGGAAAATCGGCAAAGTTGATGTATTGAACAGACGTTCAAGACCGCTGTCATTTACGATCTCCAGCAGTTGATCTTTTTTTTATTTAGCGGGATGTATCACGTGACCTACGATGTCTACGACTTGATATGCGTCAAGTTAGACGTATGTAACAGAGATTCAAAATAAACCATAAGACTTGGACAATGAATCAAACAAATTATGTGTATTATTTTTTCTTTCTGGTCCGGTACCAAATGACCCACGGCCTGGGGGTTGGGGACCACTGCGATAGAAGGTTTAAGCAAATGGGGTTTTCTCCAAAAAAATGCTGTGTTACATGGAGTCTCGATTGACACAGAGACTCCAAACGTAGCAATCAAAGTAGCACACTTCAGGTTTCATTGTCTCCCATAATCCCAAGATGGGACTGTCTCGTTGCTACAAAACACGCTCAGGGCTCAGATTGATTCAGTGCTGCTGTGCGTCAAGAGTATTTTCATACACTTTTTGTGTTGTGTTTTATTTAGAAGGTATGTTTAAACGTTACCATAGCGACCAGAGTGTGTTGCTGTGCGTTGTGGCATAAAGGATGTTGCTCATGTCATGTTCTTTTGTTTGTGCGACGTCACAGGGAAGTTGCTAATAAAGTTGCACATGATTACACAGTGGATTTACGGTCATTTTTAAAGAAATATTGTCATTACAATGACATTAAACCGGTCTGCTGTACGGGCCGCTGCACAGAAAAGGTTGTGGACCACTGGTTACACCCACTCTCCGCCACAACTATAAATAACACCATTTGTCTATAAAATAGTTATAGGTACACCTCTGCATAACATCGTATCCTTGTTAACATAAAGAAAAAGGAAAGAGATATAGTTCAATTTACAAGGATGTGCAATTACACTTTATTGTAGTACGGCGGAAAAAAAAGCATGTTGCCCAGGGTCACACACACACCCCTCAGAATCGCTCCGCGCCCCCCCAGGGGGGCCCACCCCACACTTTGAAAACCCCTGGTTTAGAGCATAGGTGTCAAACTGGTTCCACAAAGGGCGGTGTGGCAGCAGCTTTGTGTTCCAACCAACCAGCAGCACACCTGTCTTGTTTTTTTTTTTCTTTATCAACTGGTGTGGGTCTCCAGACAGCTAATTGGTCATTGTGCGGCCACATGGCCCTTTGTGGAACCAGTTTGACACCAATGGTTTGGAGACACTAGGAATAGGTAGAACAGGAGGCAGAGCTGGAGGTTGCTGACTTAAAGATGCCGAGATTCTCTTTAAGGGTGACTAGGATTGACAGATCAGGAATGACGTGATTAGAGGGATAACACAGACAGGTAGGTATGGAGAAAAAGCTAGATTAAGATGTTTTTAGTAGGTTAAGAGGAGGGACAGTGGTTATATTGGTAGAGGAATGCTAGAGATGGACCAGATAGGAGATGAAGAGGAAGACCAAAGAGAAGATTTATGGATGCAGTAAGAGAGGACTTGGAGGTAGTTGGATAAAGAGGACAGGGTGAGATGGAAATTGTTGGCTTTATTGTAACAACCCCTGAAAAATGGACAAGCTGAAGGAGAAGAAAAAAAGTTAAAAATAAAAAAAAAGAGATATTGAAAAAATATGTTAATACTACTGTACCTTGCTGTTTTCATATCATTTCATCTCTATTGCTGCACTAAAACCCATTTGTGACGGTTCAGCTAAATATGACTGAAAAGTAAAATTGGAGAAATTTAAGCACTGACATTTGTCTAACTCTCTATCGTGGTATGGTTATCGTGATATAAAATATCCATATCGTGATATATGATATTTTTCATATCGCCCAGCACTACATAGATATGCAGTATATACACGTAGGCTGCCGCCAGCTAGAAATAGATACACATCTTTGTTTGAATGTCTAAACTGGTTGTGCCACTTTGGGTGTGTAAACTGTGACGAGACTCTTGTGCTGACCTTTTACCTGTCATATTGGATGATTTGTTTGGAGAGCAGGTAGTAAGGGATTACCTTTACCAGGGGTGCCTACTGTTTTTGGTGTTGTGAGCAACTTTATAAATGTGACTTTTGTGACCCAGTGGCTTTTTTAATCACCCAGTGAGCTACCTTGATTAAAAACTCTAAATATATTTACGGATATCTAATTGTCTATCTTACTCTCTACATTAACATATAACATCTATGTTATACCTTATGACTCAATACCTATCTTATTTTAATTTTAACGCAGTGATTTATTGCTCAGGATCTACCAACTTTGGAGATCTACTGGTAGATCCCGATCTACCTATCTGGCACCCCAAAACATATACTCTGTTGTAAGTGGCATGTAAGACAAAGCGAGTGAAGATGAGGCAAGTGCTGATGTTTGTCTCAGAAGACACCAAACAAATTTTGAGATGAAAAAATGTTTTAGTTATTTAGTGTTAAGTGAGAAACATGTTGGATTTATTTGACAAGGACAATGTACACGAGCACTGATCAGTGAAAAGATGCAATGTACCAGACTTTAGCTTTTAAAACGAATTAACTAATAATCTGAAGTCCCTGAAACAAACAACAATCTGAAAAATAAAAAAACATTAATAAAAGAGAACAAATGATTTGTAGTCGCAATTTCTTCAGTTAAAAAAAAAAATAATTCACATCTGCTCATCTTTGTCATCTTTTAATGTAGGTTGTTTGTATGGTTTCCATTTGATGTTCTAATTTCTATAACTGCCAACCAAAGTCACATCAGTGACTGAAGCACTATATTGCCTATATGGCAACTTGATTGTGTTGAAAGGACTGTTTTTATTTTTCAATTTTTAATATCTAACCTTGTTTTGTCTTCCTTGAGGGGAGGTATGTATTGTATTTTATATATGAGCAGAATTTCGCAAATCTGTTGGGTGTGGCACACTGCATTGCCAGTTTTGGGATTTACTATATAATGTAACTGTTTTACTAACTAATGTAACATTGATGTTTTTCATCAATGTGGTACAACTATCCAGGGGCCTATAATGTTTATGTTGTCTGAATTTATTTTCAGTATGCCTGGGTTATTTACTGTTGCACACTTAATAAACAAATAGTTCTTCTTCTCCTTTCCTTATCCCGTTTTTCAGGGGTTGCCACAGCGAGTCAACAATTTCCATCTCACCTTGTCTTAATAAACAAACAGTTATTTAATTGAAATTTCATTGCGTTTTTTTTTTCTTCTCAGTAGCGTAAACCACTTGGGAGTTAAATTGTCAATTGGTAATGAATCAAACTGAACTGCACTGGATTCATTTGGAATCGTTTCATATTTTTGTGAATCCTCCATTAATGGAACTCCTTGAATCAAGATGTAAATGGGACCATTTTGTGAGTAAAATATTTACACCCCACCAACATTTCTAATGCAAAACAACACACTTTGGGATTTGTCTTGCCTTTTTCTGTGCTTTGACTATGGATTTGCAAAGAAGGCCTGTATCTTGGTGTGAAGTGTGAGTGTGAAGGAATTTTAGTTGTCATGGTTTGTGTTCACATCAGTGTTTGTTTGCGCCCAGAACACATGCATATTCTTACTGTTCCAGGGGTGTTGGTTTTCTAACAGGAGTTTCCATGGTTTGGATAAAGCTTATGTTTGAAAAATGTGTTAGGAGGGGTAGGGACAGCGCTCACAAGAGTCCATTGTTGTTTCTCTTCCTATCGTTGTCTCCTATCAAAACAACCGCTAGTTACTGTTCTGGTGACATGAGTGTAATGCATATTAGGGCTGTTGTTCAGTGCCTCCACTGTTACTGAAACTAACTCAGAGGATTCTCATCATGAGCAGATAAAACATCTGGACATTAGACTGGAAGTTGAGAGTCTGATTCCTTCCAAACTTTTCAAACTTCACAAGTAAGGCCTTAGTATTAGTTTTGATAATCATAATAGCATATAGGTGCCTAACATAATTTGTTGTGTTACATTGTACATAGTTTAACGAGATTTTGTGTGTGTGTGTGTGTGTGTTTTAAGATGTTTAAATTATTCTATGCCCTATGAACTGGTCTGTTAAACCAGTGGTTGTTAACTGGCTTGAGGACCCACCATCACCACCTAATGACCAGTGTTGGGCAAGTTACTTTAAAAAAGTGACTTGTTACTTTACTAGTTACTGCTGCACCCTGACATTGACCTGGATACTTCTTGGGTCAGTTATCTAGGCGCCCATTTATGTTGTGTCTTAATTGGTTTTGACAATGCATCCTGTGTCTGTGTTAACTAGCTGATATGGAACTTTAGTTCATTTTCTAGTTGCTCAAGCGGAGGTTCTTTAAAAGGACATGTTACCTGTAGTGCTGCCTTGGGTCGACCCATCAGCATTTCATGTGGTGCTAAATGCATGATTCTATGCGTTTGGATGTGACAGCTTATAAGTGCTAATAGCAAAGCTTCTACCCAATTCAGTTTAGTAGAAGCACAGATTTTGTTTAGCTTTCAATGTTCCATTTATTCTCTCAACCATCCCTTGGCTTTGTGGGTGGTACGCTGCTCCTAAACGTTGTTTGATTCTTTATTGTTGTAGAATGCTTTTGGCAGTGCTGGGCAAGTTACTTTAAAAAAGTAACTTGTTACTTTACAAGTTACTGCTCAGAAAAAGTAACTAGTTACATTACTAGTTACTAAATTATAAAAGTAACTAGTTACTTTACCTTAAAACACATTAAACGGTTTAGTGTTGTGCTCTGTAGCAACTATCATAATAAAATCTAGTGGGACTGAAATGGTTAATGTTTCCAAGTGTGGGGAGGCGTGGTTAGAGGTGTGTGGATATGAGAGAGTGAGAAAGTGAAGCTGCAGGGAGCAGTACTGCAATTAGAGTCTAGAAATAAGTTATACATCCGTTGTACATTACAGTACAATAAAAATAAAATAGATGTTTAGACATTTTGACAGGCATTTTTAATGTAACTTCAACTTGCCACTTGCTGTCGTCTTGCCTGTGGGGGTGTGCTGCTGTACTGCGTCACCTGTGTGTGTGACACCTGTAAGGCAAGAAGACCCACCCTGGTCTCTTTCTGATTGGCTTAGCATGAAAAGTTAACCTATGTCAACCAATCATCGCCCCTTTGCAACACAATCACTTACATAGTGCACCAGTTTCACATAGTTTCACACCATGACTGTAAGAGTTACCACGCACAATGATAGGCAGTAGACACCGTTGCCGCAGGGACCAGGTGAACGAACCCCTTTTCAAAAAAGTAACAACGGCGTTACGGATTTTGAAATATAGCGCGTTATGTTATTAGTTATCAAGAAAAGTAGTTGTGTTGTGCAACGGCGTTATAAGTAGCGCATTAGTCCCAACACTGCTAATGACAAAAGGCATCCCTAATATAAAAAAAGTCGCTCGACTCCTAAAGTATCAGTTACTTGATCTGGGAATAAAATATATAATTCAATCAATATACTTATCAACAGGGAAAGCATCCTTCTATTGGTCTGCCACCCACTTTATGTCAGAACCCACCAGTTGAGAATCACTGTCTTAAAGGGCTCATAAAGGTTTGATATGTAAATACCAAAGTCTGCTCTTTTAAAACACTAATTTGTTAATCCTTTTAAATGTAGTCACTTTCATTCAGCTAAAAATGTATTTGCATGGTATTCTCTTTCTCATTATGGAACCCTACAGACTTCAGTGCTCAGTATTAATCAGTTCATAGTCACAGTGAGCTAGAAGACAAGCACAGGAATATCAGATGATCTGAGGGTTGTAGAGTAATAACAACATAAACAAATTTTGTGGATTCAGAAAATGCATCAGATTCTGTGACCTATGTTTGACATGGACTTTGAACATATATCTAATTACTGCACAACAGATAAATGGTTCAGGTGTAAAGTCTGGCAATCTGTCATGAACACACTCAACACCACTAAAAAGTTGTTTTACACCTCAACAAAAATCACATTTTTATTATTGGAGGAAAAAACCCTTAGGATTAATTCAAATATTATATCAATATACTAATATTGGGCTGACAATATCTGACATTCACCCATGACGTAACTAGTATTAATGTGTCAGCATTTGGGGACAGCATTTGGGGAAAGATTATCAACATTACCCTGTCTTATTGGCATTAGGCCTTCATTCTTGTCAGACCTCATTCCCCCTTACAAAGACCCACGCATCCCCCTAATTCAATCTGCTAAACATCACATATGCTCAATTAAAATCCCACAGTGAGGCGTCCTTTAATTTTATTTTGCACTCCTTGTCATTGCTACATTGTGGTTCACACCACTGCAAACAACAGAATTAAATTTTATTTATAGAGCACATTTCATGAACAAGCCAGACTCAGTGTGCTTTACAAAGATTTAAGGACAGGGGATTTGAAAGCCCCTGTCCTTATGGACTCTTGCATCAACTAAGAAAAACTCCCAAGAGAAAATTAGTGAGGGGAAAAAAAGGGGAGAAATGACAGAGGAGGGGATTCTCACCCAGGAAGAGAAGGCGCGCAAAAAGAACAATATCCATAGTATACACAATATAAACATTTTGCAAGTTGGCAATGGAGTTCATGTTGACAATGGAAGTGAAAAGAAGGAAAAGTGTAAAGACAGAACAGAAGATTGAGTGGTGGAAGTTAAGGAAAGAACGTTGAAGACATCAGAAAGGAAGTGGGGGCAGTTTTGGCTGTGGTGGGAAATTTCCGGATGATTAGGATACCACAGCTAGACTGATTAGGGAGACAGGTAGGGAGGTACTAGAGGTAGGAAGGTACTAGGTACTATACGTCCTCTGGACAAGGAAAGGAAGACAAAGCGACCTGGTGGTGGAAAGATGAGGATCAGATGAGTAGCCAGAGTACAGAGGCGAATAGGCTGGAGTATGGAGCGAGGGCACGGGAGGTGAAGAGAGAAGGGTCTAGGAGAGGAAATTTGTTCTTCCTGTGGTCCTCCCTCTATGCAGGGCTCTTCTCTTTGAATTTCAAAAAGGCCCATTTGGGAGAACCACAGCTCTTAAGGGCTTTCTTCATGTGTGCCAGTTTACTCATCTTACCTCTATCTGAGGAGGGGATAGTGTGCGTCTAAGACAGCAATTCTCACCAATTTACTAGAAAGGTGAGTTGTAACAATTACAGAGGAATAAAGTTGAACAGCCATACAATGAAGATTTGGGAAAGAGTAGTTGAGGCTAGGTTGAGGAAAGAGGGAGAGATTTGCAAACAGTATGCTTTTAAGTAATAGTACCAAAAATGCAATATTTGCCTTGAGTACAGAGAGGCTCAGAAGGAGCTGCATTGTGTTTATGTAGATTTAGAAGAAAATATAGTCCAATGACGGGGTGGAATTTTGGTTTTGTATGAGGAAATCAGGAGTATCTTCTTGTTTGCTTTGATGATGGACAGATTGACAGATGCGGTCAGACAGGAGTCTCCATGGAAGATTTTGGAAGTCATGGAAGTTTGCAGAAGACATTGCGATCTGCAGTGAGAGCAGGCAACAGCTAGAAGAGAATCTAGAGAGGTGGAGGTTTTTGTATATATGTGTGTGTGTGAATGAAAGGGGGAACAGTGGAATGGTGAGTTACAAGGAGCAGAGGTGGTGAAGGTGTGGAAGGTTGAGATACCTAGGAACAACTGTTCACAGCAGGGGAGACTTTGGAAGAGAGGTGAAGAATAGAGTACAGGCAGGATGGAACAACTGGAGAAAGGTCTCAGGAGTGATTTGTGATCAAAGAGTGTCCGCTAAGGTGAAGGTTTTACAGGACATGTGTGAGACCAGCCATGATGGATGTTTTAGAGACACTAGCATTAGGTAGAATACAGGAGGTAGCGGAGTTAAAGATGCTGAGGTTCTCTTTAGGATGGACAGGATCAGAAATTAGGTGATTGGGGGGGGAACACAGACAGAAAGGTTTGGGGAAAAAGCTGAAGAAGCCAGATTAAGAGGGTTTGTTAAGAGGAGGAACAGTGGTTGAATTGGTAGAAGAAAGCTAGAGAAGGAGCTACCAGGTAGGAGACGAAGAGGAAGGGCAGAGAAGTATTATGGATGCGATGAGAGAGGACATGGAGGTGATTGGAGTTAGAGTCAGAATTCTTTTATTACCATTTTGCAAAAAACACTTAGGATTTTGTCTTGGTTTTTAACAAAAACCACACTCACAATCATAAAACAAAACATACTGTATACAAACACGTAACACTGTGCAAGACTAGAGTGTTGGCCAAGTGCTCATTGCTGTGGGGTCAGGGGCAGCTCTGAAGCCCAAGGCATTCAGCATTATGACGGCTGAAGGGAAAAAAAAACTCTGTGGCGTGGTGGTCCTTGGCAGTCTCCTGCCAGTTAGAAATAGGGTGAGAAGGCCGTAATGTCAGGAGGGCAGGGAACGGCCAATGACCCACACAGCACATCGAAACACTCGCTGCAACTTTGCAAGGTATCTAGCTGCTGCAGCAGGGAACTGATGGCTTTGTAAAATTGGACCATCATCTTTAAATTTCCTCAATTGCCTGAGTGTAGTCTTTTCTGGTCCTTCCCGATGAGAGCGGTTAAGTTTTCTCCCGCTTCAGGTCCTGGGACAGGATCACACCCAGGAACAGGCATGACTCCATTGGGGTCACCTGGGTGTCCCCCAGCATGATGGGAGAGGGCAGGGTGGCATTCCTCCTAAAGCTTAACTTCCCTCCTTCAGGCTGACTCGTCTTTATCGGAAATAAGGCCAACCACGGTGGTATCATCACCCAAATTCAGAAGTCTGACTGAAGGGTGGTGGGATACCAAGCTGTACGTATAGAGGGAGAAGAGCATTGGAGACAGGACGCAGCCCTGCGACAAACCAGTGCAGATGGACCTGGAGCTGGAGATGTTTCTACCCAGCTTCACCCGCTGAGTCCTGTTGGTGATCTATTCACAGGTGGTGACTGGGACCTGAAGCAGGGAGAGCTGGTGCTACAGGATGGACAGTAGGATGGTGTTGAAGGCCGGGCTGCCGTCAACAAACAGGATCCTGGCATATTTGGCTGTTGGAGTTGGCTGTTGAAATTTTTGGGTCTTCGTGCACATACATTCTACCGCATGTTTGTGTGTTGGAGGGGATGAGCCCTGCGTGAATGCAGCTCCAGAATCCAAGCAGGTGGAGAGTGAAGGCGTTGCCGTGCAGGGACACTTTGGCTCTGGAGCTAGGTCATGCGCTGGGCATCTAGCTGGGATGCCAGAGTTCTTTTGTACTGCATTCTTCAGGAGCCTCCAGCCAGAGTTAAAGGTTGTGGAGCAGGAGGACAGCTGATGTTTCTGATTTAGAAGGATTCTACTGCAAGTCAATGCTAAAAAAATGTCTTGATGGATGCACTCAGTGGTAGACACTGCTGTGGATTCACCCTTTGGCGAAATGACAGTGTGGTCAGTGGCCCTCAACTTACTTGAGTTTGAGACCGCTGTCTTAGACGCACACTATCCCCTCCTCAGATAGAGGTAAGATGAGTAAACTGGCACACATGAAGAAAGCCCTTAAGAGCCGTGGTTCTCCCAAATGGGCATTTTTGAAATTCAAAGAGAAGAGGCATGCATAGAGGGAGGACCACAGGAAGGGTAATGCAGTCATTCCATAAGTCACAGGGGTCTCTGAGAAACTCCCGTAAATTTACTAGACAACACCCTGAGACAGAGTTCATCACAAAGAAAAGGAGTGTGCGGACCTCTACATTGGGGAGACCAAGCAGCCGCTACACAGGCGCACGGCCCAAGATGAGAGGGCCACCTCCCCAGGTCAGGACTTAGCAGTCCACCTACACTTAAATGCTACTAATCACTCTTTTTAGGACCAATACGTTCAAATCTTGTCTAGGGAAGACAGTTGAGGGAGGTGTAAGAGAAGTCATTTTTGTCAACCCAGAATACCCATCTGGCCTTGCTGAGGGTCTAAGGACAGAGGATGTTACCAACCATGTAAAGCCCTATGTAACAAATTTGATTTGTAAATGTGGGCTATATAGATAAAATTTGATTGATTGGCTGATTGATTGATTGATCTATCGACTGAGGTGGTGGTCTGAGACACAACCTTTCACCCATTTACAAAGTCCTTTTTTTGGGAACAACCCCCCCTCTGTGAGTGTTTTGGGTAAAGGTAAGGGTGAAAAGGGTCTTTGAAGAGTCTGTTTTTTGTTTTTTAACTGAAACTTACTGAGGTACATGATGGGGACTCCAGTCTTTGTAGTATATTTGTTTTGCCAAATGTGGGCGAACAAATGTGAAATCTACAATTTCAAAAGTGAAGAACCACGATCTAACAATCCCCCTAATCTAAACATGATCGTTTAGTGGTTTTGGTGCTTAATTATATACTTTATTCATAAGTGGCAGTCCTTGGAATCTAACAGCAGCATCAGTGACCAATATCATTTGGTGTGACCTTTTCCATTTAGCTTTCAAAGCTATTCTCTGTGGTTTGTTAATCATCACCCATTGACCAGGAATTAGAGAGTGACCCCTGTCTGGTGGCTCCCTTCACCCCTATTTTACCTGCTGTCCGTCTGTTTTGACAGCTTCTGTTAGTTTAAATCAATATGTGAGTAGGGCATCTGATGTTACGTGGATATCTGCTCTCCTGGGGTTGATTACTGTTTCTTTGTTGTGAGTCGCTCGTATGCTACACAAAGCTGTGGGTAGCGGATCTGGCTCCCTGATGTTTCTTTGCTAGTCTCTCCTTTATTCTCCGTTATTATTTCCATAAGACCCCATCTAGGGATAACATATTTTAAGACTTTGACCATGTGCATGTTGGTTCGCCTACGATTGGGATATGCCTCAACCCAACGTAAAAACCTGTCAATTACAATGAGGATATTGTTGTAACCTTTACAAGATGGCATTGGAATGTAATCAACCTGTAAATGTCTAAATGGCCCTGGAAGTGCTTGGACCTTTGTGGGACTTTTAATAATACACCCTTATTATTGTACCGGCAGGTTGTACAACCTTGAACAACTTGTTCCGCCACTTCCGGTGACTTAACTTAGGAAACATTTGGATATTGGTATTTGATTTGCCTGCTACGTTTAGGGTAAAAACTTAATTTTTTACCTGTAGAAATGTGTATGCAGGTTCTCTGTTCATTAATGTCTTTATCCTTGGAAAAATGGTTGAATCCATTCAGCACATCCCATAATTTTCAAATTAATTAATAAAGTTCTAAATATCGGTGAAATTGTTTTCTGTTTGGTGGTGGAATGCAGAGTGTTCAGAGAAAGAGATTAGCAAAGAAGAGATATGATAGTGAGAGAACAGAGGAGAATAGAAGTATGAAGTATTGGGAGGAAGAGGGAAGTGGCCAGGGTCAAACAAAAGGCACATGAGGAGTTGTATGAGATGTTATACATGAAGGTGAGAGAAAGGGAGTTGTACAGATTGGCAAGGTAGAGGTACAGGATTATATATCAAAAGTAGTTGTTAGAAAACTAGCAGCTTGCCTAACAAAGGCAAAACAAACAACAACAAAAAAACAAACAAACAAATTGATTGGTACTTCAGTCACTGACGTGAGTTACTGTACCTGTAAAACAATTTACTGAGAAGAAACTCAACCTTTAGTAGGCAGTTTAAGAAAATAGCACATCCAACAGGTTTTTGGTAATTGGCTTTTCTTCTTTTCAAATAAAGCTCTACACACTAAATAATATTTTATATTATTATACAATTGATTATATATATATATAAATATATATATATTATTTTATTTCAGCAGTTTTTTGTTTGTTTGTCTACCTTTGTCTACTGCTATCTAGGCGCCAGTTTATGATGTCTTAATCGGTCTTGACATGGACTTGGGTACATCTTGTGTCTGTTATCTAGGTGCCAATTTCTGCTAGGCGCCAGTTTATGTATTGTACATGCTGTGGGTACTGTTCTCTCTACAATTCAACAATAACACTGCACTTTACATGTTGTCCAACACTTTTTTTCTCAACCACATATCCCCCCTGAAAACACTATTTATGATTTGTCGAGGACTAATACTGTTTCAATCTATAAAAATTTTTCTCAGTCTACTTTGAGACTAAAATTAGTGCTTGCTTCTTCTCGACCCACATTAGGCTCACTATGTCGTCTCACTGTGTGATTGCTAACACTTCAAATAATTTATTGCGTTTTACGGTTGCTCTAGCTTACCATTCCTCTTGGAAAAAAAAACCCCAAATTATTTCCAATCCTTGGATTTTTGGCAAGATGTGCCATAATCTTTATCTGCACTATCTAATAGGTTGCCTAGAACAGAGAATAGGTAATCCCAGACTACCCTGCTCTCCAAACAAATCAGTGAATGTCACAGCTAAAAGGGAGCGCACACACCCCGAGTGGTACAACCTACATAGACATTTTTACATGTGTATATATGTAGATGTAGACATTTATGTCTTTGGACCTTCTGGTATAGCAGGCAGCAGCAAGGTGGTGACAATGTTGCCATAAATCTGCATAATCTGACAGTTTTTGTGCGTTTCTACCGATCAGACCTTTACTGAACAATACACTCAGATCTTACAGGTCAGAGACCAATTACCGGTCAAAACCTTTTATTTTTACACAATCATCACTGCAAACCTATGTGGTCAGTATACACACTATATCCTTCAGCACTTCAGGTATGACAATAAGGAAGTCAATGTTTAACACAAAGAGAATGCACAAAGGATCCCTGCTCTGACAACACAACAGTCGACAATCGAACAGTAGTAAAAGAGGAAATAAAGAGTTACGTAGATCTTTACGTTAACACTTTAAATATCTTGGTCATTTCCACAACACTCTGCTGTGCCATGTCCTGTTTGGTTACACATCTCTTCACCTGTCCACTCTTTGTTTATGTGCTTCTGGGAGTTGGTGCACAAACTACATTAGTTTGATGCAGATTTTCTCCACTCCATGTAGAGACCAGGCCACTATTGCAGCAGTAAGTTATGCGCGAAGGTACTGTTTGGCAAAGTGTTGTGAGGTTCTGTAAGACTTTGTAGTTATTTCACTTTTTTTTTTGCTATCTCTTAGTTCACATGCAAGGGTAATTCTGCACCAGTATTGGGTTCTATGCAATGCATATAATTATTGTGCATATGTAATTGTACAGAAATGATGACACCAGTATTTAATTACAGATTTCTGAAGCTCTAAACCAGGTTATCAGTCATCCACATTATTTTATACAAAAAATGGTTACTTCAACTGGACCTAGTTGGTTTCTGTAAGACTTTTCACCACTCAATCCACACGGTTCTTCAGAAACCTTCAATGTCTCGTTGCCATTGAAATAACTACTTTTGGCTCTGAACCAGCGGTTCCAAGCCTTCACAGGCAGGTTTTTTTGTTTGTTTGTTTTTTAAACTTTAATCACGTTTGACTTGTGTGGTCACAATAATTCAATCATTTTTCATGTCCGCAGATTATATTTATATATAATGCAAATGTATTTAATGTCTAAAACCACACAAGCAGTTTGATGCAAAAAAAATCATTTGTATTTCTCTCCCCAGGTCACAATGGTTGTGTTCCTGTGGTTCAGCTTGTCATTTCTGGTAGCTGTTCACGGTAATGGCATCAAGAACTGCTACACTGGTTGTCGCTGCGAGGTGGAGAGCTTTGGCCTTTTTGATAGCTTTAGCCTGACCAGGGTGGACTGTCGAGGTCTAGGACCAGGCTCTATCATGCCTATTCCCATCCCGTTGGACACCACCCACTTAGACCTGTCCTCTAGTGCTCTTGGTCCACTCAGTGACACCATGTTGGCAGGACCAGGCTACACCACACTTGTAAGCTTGGATCTGAGCAACAACCTACTCACAAAGGTCAGTGGTTGCCGCAGGTTACCTATTTATTACTGTATAAGTATGTTAGGCGCCTGGTATGAGAGAACGTTGAAAAAATATACCCATTTTTAAGCTTTTCAACCCTTGATTGAAATGTCATTTTAATGTCCTCTCTGTATTGCAGATGTCCTTTTGTCATCGTCCTCTATTTTATTTAATTTTTTTCCCTAATAAGTCAATTGTTTATATACATACATATACGCACACTGATATTGAACTGTTCACTTAGAAAGCAACACTGATTGACAATCAGTGTTGCACATGCTGTTTCACATGCTGTTTTGCAAATGTATTAGACCAGAACAGGTGGGAATTAAGGGCAATTGGCAAGATATAAGATACACACAATAGAAGAGGATTTTTTTTTAAATCAGTAACTTCGGTTCATTTTAAAAAATTCCTCGCGTTTTAGGCTCATTGTTTACAGTTTCTCCATCTTTACTGCATCCCCAGATTAGCTCTAACGCGTTGTCTAAACTACGTTACATGGAGACATTGGACCTGAGTCACAACAACCTGGAGAGTCTCCCATCAAACTGCTTCACTGGTATACCTCTCACTGAAGTTGACCTTAGCCACAACAGCTTCCAGGAGTTTAACTTGGACGTGTTTGGCACAAAGGTCAGTGGTGAACCCATCAGTGTGGATCTTTCCAACAACAGACTTGTGTCTTTGACCCTGACTGAGGGTAAAATGTTACACATCCAAAACCTCAATCTGTCAGCCAACTGGCTGACTAGTGTGCCGTGGCTGGCGGGGCTTCCACTCCGGTACCTCAACCTGGACGGAAATCTCATCGAAGAAATTAAGGAGGGCCCCTTCACTCCACTGACAGACTTGGTTTATTTGTCTATCAGCAGTCCCCGCACCCTTCACCAAATCCAGCCTCACAGCTTCAAGGGCCTTCAGAGCCTGCAGGTCTTGGATCTGTCCAACAACCTCAGACTAAAATCTCTCAGCACCTCTGTTTTCATTGGACTGGACGCCCTGCAGGAGCTCCACTTGTCAGGGTCTGGTGTGACATCACTGCCGAAAAACATGCTGTTGCATTTGCCCAGTGTTAAGCGTATAACACTGGGTAAGAATTTCCACTGCAGACGGACTCAGAAACAGAGTCAGTTCCATCCACAGCTCAGTCAAGTCCCGCACAATGAAGCTCTGACCTGCAAGGAGAAAAGTGACATGATGACAGATTCATATGTGACTTGTGCCTTATGTGCTTTTACATGCAAATGTATCTGGTTTAACTGATCAATTGCCTGTAGTCAGGTCAAACCTTCAGAATATTCAGTCTTAAACTTTCACTGCAGATTTTACTGCATCCTTGTGTACCTGCTGCAACATCTACAAACTGTGTCTAAGAGTATGTATTTTCTATTACAAATTTATTTTACTTTTTAACATAGCTGCATACACTAAACTACAGATGTGTGATTATTTAGGCTGACCCATATTGTTGGCCCTTCATTTTCTCTGATTATTAACACCTGTTAACTCAATGCCTTGGTTTCACCAAATCATGTGTCCTGAAAAAAAAAATGCTGTATATAAAAGTAAAAATCTCCATGTGTTATCGGGTCGCAGGTGAAGCAGCCCACATGACTGCTATCGAAATAACACTGCACCATACCGTAAGCCCTCTTCAGATGTTTATGTGTCTTGTGACAGTACTATGCTCAGAGCACCTCTGTGGTGGTGGTCAGCAGGTGGACTTGAACCAAAAACTCTGCAGACCCAAGTCTTCTTTCTAAACCGCTAGGCCATGACTGCCATGAAGCTAATTTTATTATTCCGTTTGAATAATCAGTGGATTGTTTGCAGTAATGGTGGTGGCAGTATCACGAACAGTGCAGATTAACACAGATAGATAAATGGGGTGGTGTTCTGACCATATGAGCAAATAGATTATATTAGACCTCCCAAACAACATTACAATTCAAACTGTTAGGCAGTCACTTCATCACTTGTGTACTTGTGTACACAAGTACTTTATCACTTGTGGGACCACTTACTTTATCACTCGTGGTACCATTTATTTGCACTTCACCTCACTTTGTTTTTGTTTTGAATACTGCACTCGGACAAAATGTTTGATGCCAGACTCATTTATTCTACTGACTACTAAAACTGTTTATTTGCCTTTGAATGCAGAAGTATATAAGGTCAAACTTAGAGATATAAAGGAAATAACACACACATTCTTTCCTGCATAATAAGTATGTAAGAAGCTTGATTAAAAAAAACACCTTTGCATTAAGATTGGAACAGCAGTTAAGTCTGATCTGTTAAAATGAGGAATGGGGTCATTCTCTCTGCTTACAGTATTGTAAGCAGAAATTGTATTTGAATGTTTTATTTTACACTCTTGGTTAGTGATCAACCTTTGCAAAAATCAAAATTCAAATCTTTTGTCAAATTCTGATCTGTGATCAAAAATTGAATGAACATAAACATCTGAAGTATTTGTCTCTATGTCCTGATGCTGGTGTCTGATGTTTAAAAATGGGGCTGTCTTCTGCTGCTGTCTGTAAACTTTAGTGTAGCATTACTGTGGTATGCCTGCAAAGACTGCATTGTACGTATGTAACTATTGTAAATAACTTTAAATACAAATAAAAATCAAATGTTTTATTGAGCAACTATTTTTAGAATATGTTGTACCTTTTGTGAAAAGCAAAAATTGAGCAATAGTACCATTTTAATTTTGGTCTTGCTTTAGTTAACTACAATAAATGGACAGATGATTAGGATAAGGTTTGGTTCAATGGATTTATGAATGTTTGTATGGTATATTTTAATATAATTGTAAATTCAGAGTTGAATGGAAATGGAAGAAAATGTTGTCTAAATTTAATACTGTAGATAAATTTAGTGGTCTCCAACCCGTCACTCACCTCACCTTTCCGAGTACCTTTCCAACCAATCTACGGAAACATGAAGTTTGCCTGGCCTCCAAATGTTTACTAACTTATTATATGTTGATCAATTGTTGTGGCATGCTCTATGTGTCGACCAGGGGTGCCCACACTTTTTGATCTACCTAGGTCTACCTACATAGAAAATTATATATAATTTTATATATATATCGTTAGCCTCATAGCACAATTGCCTCAGTCATATTTCATGCAAGGTTGTAGACCAAGAAAATCTCCACTTTTGAAGAAAAGACACCTTCAAGCCAGACTCAAGTATGCTTGAGACAACCTGGGGAAGGATTAGTCATTATGGAAAAAAGACTCAACTGGAAATCTTGTCAAGGAAGGAAAACCTTAAGCAGTCAGCCGTGAAACTGGGGTTGAGTTTTTGCTTTATCTTCCAACCTGACAACGATCCTTAGCACACATCAAGTTTAAGGTTTGTATTTGCCATGTGTGCATAGAACACACTCCATGCACATTGGAAATCTTCAACTTTTTAACTTCAACTTTTATTTATTTATTTTAAAGTGCCAAATCACAACAGCCGTCATCTCAAGGCACTGCACAAAACATCCAAACATTGGAGCAACAATTTTCAATAAGGGAGAATAAACCCCCTGCCCTTATAAACCCTCACACAGGCTGAGGAACGACTCCCAAAAAACCCAGACAGGGAAAAAAGGAAGAAACCTCAGGGTGATCGACAGTGGAGGGGATCCTCACCCAGGACGGGCAGGCGGGCGAACTAAACAGTGACAGAATAATATATAAAGTCCTCCCATTGCTTTATGTTTTTTTAGGTTCATAAGGTCCTTCCTTCGCTGAGGTAAATCCATCATGACCTGGGCCCAGATCTTGGCAAGCAGGGTCCTTGGGGAGTTTGATGCAGTCCTGAGTCCAGCCCACGCCAGTGGGAATCTATAGAACAGACTCCGGGGACGTGAGGTCCTCGGTCAGGTGTTAGGTCTATTGCAATGTTTGAAAGAAGAATAAGGAGACATTGAAAAATTAGGAGGGGGAAAAAGATAGAAATAGAGGATAGCAACAGAGGACTCTGTGTGCCACAGGACCCCCCCACATTCCCAGCCTGCAACAGGATATCTAGAACCATTAGGTCCAGCCATAGGCCTCACACAAGGTCTACGGCTGGATCTACTGGCGATTATGGGCACTATCAAATAGAAAGGTATTCAATCAAATCTTGAAGGTAGCGATTGTGTCGGCCTCCTGGACTAGGACTGGCAGCTGGTTCCAAAGTAGAGGGGCCTGATAACAGAAAGCTTTGGCTCCAAATCTATATTTGGAGATTTGTGGAACCACAAGAAAACCTGCTCCTAAAGAACGAAGAGTTCTAGTGGGTTGATGGGGTTGTATCAACTCCACTATATAGGAGGGTGGCAGCCCATGGAGGGCCTTAAAGGTAAGCAATAGGATTTTGTACTGTATTCTAAAGCGAACTGGAAGCCAATGAAGAGAGGCGAGGACCGGGGAGATATGGTCTCTCTGCCTAGTTTTAGTCAGAACACGAGCTGCCGTGTTCTGGATAAGCTGCAGAGTCCTCGGAGAGCCGGCCACACATCCGGCTAATAACAAGTTGCAATAGTCCAATCTTGAAGTAACAAAGGCATGGACCAGCTTCTCAGCTGCATCTAAGGGAATTATCTGCCTCACTTTCCTAATGTTACGTAGATGAAAGTAGGCAGTCTTAGACACATTTTTGATAAGGGATTTGAAAGAGAGCTTCTGGTCAAAAATAACACCTAGGTTTTTAACAGAGGTGTTGGAGACCGTGGTTAAACTATAATTAGATGCTATTATGTCAGATATAGAGTCCCTTACCTGTTTTGGACCTAGAACCAGTAACTCAGTTTTGTCGGAATTTAGCAACAAAAAGTTACGGGTCATCCAGGTCTTAATGTCATCTACGCAGGATTTAAGCCGCTGTAGATGATCTTGTTCACCAGCCTTAATAGAACATTTTTAGT
>JAFBJS010005610.1:50481-62452 GCA_016785265.1 Paraplagusia blochii
TAGAACCAGTAACTCAGTTTTGTCGGAATTTAGCAACAAAAAGTTACGGGTCATCCAGGTCTTAATGTCATCTACGCAGGATTTAAGCCGCTGTAGATGATCTTGTTCACCAACCTTAATAGAACATTTTTAGTTGTTCCGCACAGGAACACTGGGACTGGCACTCCATCGGGTCCCGCCGGGTTATGGGTGTTAACTTTTTTCAGAGTCTTCAGGACCTGTTTGTGTATGACCTGGAAGGCACTGTCCATAGGCTCACAGAGGGTTTTGGAGGGTGTGTTGAGTCTGTCAAACCTGGCATAGAAGAAGTTCAGGGTGTCTGGGATAGTAGCGTCTCGGGGATCTATGATTAATGTGGTCCTTCTGTAGTTTTGATTCCATGCCAAATGCTGTGTGGGCTGTGGGTGACATAGTAGCCTTCAAGTTTTTGGGAGTGAGCCCTCTTTGCTGCATTGATGGACTTTTGCAGTTCGTACCGGGCTCTCTTGTACCTTGTGTAGTCTCCTGACTTGAAGGCTTCCCGTCTCCTCCTTAGTTTCTGTTTTACGTCTGTGTTAATCCAGGGTTTTTGATTGGGGAATTTACGTATTGTTTTTGGGGGTACACAGATGGATGTGCACCAGCTGATGTAGTCACTGACAGTTTCCATGTATTCGTGGATGTCGTTAGTGGCCTCTCTGTAAGTGCTCCCGTCTGTGGCTTCTAGGCAGCTCAGTTCCCTGGTCTGAGTCTCAGAGTTAGATATTCCACATTTTACAAATTATCTTACTTTCAGTACACCAAGATTGTTTTACGAGCACAGCCGAACCTCCACCGCAAGTCTTGCCACTCTCCTTCAAGCTAACATCCTCTCTGAAGATTGTGTAGCTATTGGGTGTTGCTGCCTCATCGGGTGTCCGCTCCCCCAGCAATCCAAAAAGGGTTTAGTTGTAAGCAACTGGACTTTTTGGAGTTGAAAGACGTTTCATTCCTCAACTGAGGAACTTCATCAGTTTCTAGTTGTTGTTGGAGGGAACACTAGTAGTTATATTACGCTAGACCACTCCCTTCACCATTGGACAAAGGTGTGAAGAGTTCTTTTGGTCACAACTTTTTAGACAGAAACTGCTCCTGATGTTAATGAGCAGTTCTCTTGCCACATGTCCAGATGTGAATGGGAGTCGTTGTTACACCCGTCTAGAAAAGCCTGCTCTGGTATTGATGAGCAGTTAAACTTCCTACAAGGCAGAATGGTATGTAGCAGACAATTGATGACACCCTCTATTCAAGTTTGGTTGTTCTAGATGGGCAGAGATGCTTCCTTTACTCCTCTCTCAAACCACCTGTCATCTTTGTCCAAAATACGCACATCTGAGTCCTTGAAAAGTATCCCTTTTCATTGAGATGGAGATAAACTGCTGAGTACTGTCCTGACGTGGTCGCCCTCCTAAACTGGGCCATGCATTTGCGGAGTGGTTTGGTCTCCCCAATTTACAGATCTGAACAGTCTTCACTGCACTGAACTGCATAGACGACATTCTTAAGATTTTCCCTTGAAATTTTGTCCTTGGGATGAACTAACCTCTTCCTGAGTGTGTTGCCCTGAAACATAGGGCACCATCATGTGTTCCCTCCTTAAAGCTGAAAAAAAAAAACACTCACACCAACCAAACTTACAGTGTAGAATCATAATGATTTGTGTTCCTTCAGTCCTTGCTGGACTAAAATGTGACTTGACATCGTAGTATTTACAGTATTTTCTAAACAGGTACAACAAAATTACATTTTTACTTGAGCAGAACATGTAACTTTTGAGTAATGCTTTTTGTTTGTGGTCTGCCAGTCTAAACTTTGCTCCCCAGAAATGGTTAGTCCTAAGGGGAGTACCAAAGTCGGTAACCGAACCACCCATTCGTTTGCTCTCTCAGTACATTTTCTTTCAGTACATTTTATTTTTAGAACTCTATTAATCCATAGGCAGTTTTCTTCAGGAAATTGCGCCTCTGCATTTAACCCATCTCTTTAGTGAGCAAGGGTTGAGGACTGTGCTGTTGCAAAATGCAATGTCCCTACTGTGGGGCAAATAAGGGTTTTCTTAATCCTAATCTTAATGCAAAGAATATGAATGCATGGGATTCTCGAAAATGCAGAAACATACTTATTTAACTTATTTATCAATCTATCCACCGTCATTCCAAAGTAAATTCTGCTGAAAAAAAGTGGACACTGAGTTGGTCCAGCTGCTGAGATTCATGGACAAAGATAAAGTCCTAGGCACTACAAGGAAAACAACAGTGGAAGTGGAGGGATAACCCATTCGTTTTACTGCTGACGACAGTGTACAGGCAGCTTGGCTTCCTTACTTCTAGGTGTTGTGGATTTATTGCTCTCTAAAACATTCTTTGGGGAGTATTGGGGTTATGCTGACATTGTTTTATAGGTGGGTACAGGTCTCTACTTATTTCAGAGACTCTGCTGGCCACTCCATGTTTTCAAGTTTACCGGCTTGTTCTTTTTTTCGCTAGATAGTTCTGGCATAGCTTGAACTTATGTTTTGGGTTATTATCTTGCTGTAAGATGAACCCATGGCCAATAGACGTATACCAGAGGGTATTGCTTGGCACTGCAGGATGCTGTGGTTTGGTTCATTGTGCTTCTTACTCTGAACAAGTCACCAACCCTGGATCCAGCAAAAAAAAAAAAAACCCAGACCATCACACCTCTATGTTTGACAGTTGAAACCACACACTGTGGAAGCATCCTTTCAACTACTCTACACCGTGCAAACATCCTGGTTTTAACCTGTGCCCTCAGTATACATACCCCTCTCCCTCACACAGTCTTATTGGATCATTGTTTCAGTTTGGATGTTTCTTGTCATGCCATGTGTCTGCCTGCTTGAGGTCAGTTGTCTTTAGATGTTCCATGTTCATGCTTCTTGCTCCATGCACAAGTTTTTGAAGTCCTGTTTTTTTTTCAAGCCACTCTTTGCACATGCCTGGCCTTTTTGCCAGTTATTATTTGTTCCTCTTGTTTTGTAAATAAAATCCTGATCTGCACTCAAGAAAAGCTCCCCCAGTTCCTGCATTTGGGCCCTCACACTTTTGCCTGTCAACCACACCATGAACCATGACATACTCAATGGTAAATATTTATAAAAGTCCTGGAACACAAACCATATTTATCATTTAATTGTGTGAATTACTTAAGTCTCACACAGGACACATATGAGGGTGGGATGAAGAGTAATTGGAAGGACAACTGGTAAAGTTTGACAAACAACAAGGATATACATTTATTTTCCGATATGAGATCAAAAGCATATATGTGTGCGTATGGTTTTGTGTGTATGTGTATTGTTGTAATATGATCACATTTTGTATGGCGAAATACACATACAGCCGATATGATCTTCTTAAAATCGGATTCCGCTCTCAACGAGGTGTTGCGGCAGAGTTTCTCCGCTCACACAGCATTCCGGCGGACATAGCGAGGAGTCCCGGCTCGCCGTGGTCACCGGCAGTAGGCGTAAGCGGCGTAGGGTGAGGAGGAGGAGGCGAGGCTGTTGGGCGGGCCGGCTGACCAGGCTGCGGAAACAGCCATTTAAGCCACCGCTCCCCAGTATTTTCCTTACCAGCGCCAGATCCATCGCTAATAAAATGGATGACGTAAGGCTATAGGCTGCGACCGACAACACCGTGAAAAACTGTTGTATTCTGCTCATCACGGAATCATGGCTACATTCATCCATACCAGATGCGGCTGTTGAGTTAGCCGGCTACACAACGCAGCGATACGACAGGACCCGGGACTCAGGCAAGAGCCGAGGAGGACTGTGTATGTATATCAATAACAACTGGTGCACTAACATAGTAACTGTAGAAACACACTGCTCCCCGGACCTGGAGTACATGGCTGTGAAATGTAGACCGTTCTATCTACTCAGAGAGTTTACCGTTGTCATGGTAACCGCTGTATACATACCACCGAATGCTAATGCTCGTACGGCCCTCGAACTTGTACATGGCAGCATTAGCAGCCAGGAGAAAGCATATCCTGATGCTGTTCACATCATTGCTGGGGATTTTAACCATGTGGACTTAAAAGCAGTACTCCCAAAATTCCATCAGCACGTCAAGTGTGCCACCAGAGGAGCCAACACACTGGATAAGGTCTACTCCAATATCAAACTGGGCTACAGTGACAAACCACTACCTCACCTGAGCCAGTCAGACCACTTATCTCTGCTTTTAATTCCTGCATACACACCCCTCAGGAAACCTGCTTCTGTCACGTGGAGGACTGTGAATACTAGGCCTGATGGTGTCTCTCAACAACTACAGGACTGTTTCAGGACAACAGACTGGGATGTGTTCGAGCATACAGACTTAAACGTGTTTACCGACAGTGTATTGTGCTATATCAAGTTCTGCACAGACATGGTCACAGTGGAAAAACGCATAATAGTCTACCCCAATCAGAAGCCCTGGATGACCAGGGAGATCTCACTGGCAGAGGAGCTGAACCTCTTTTTTGCCCGGTTCGACATGGATCCGCCTGACTCGATAGTACCGCCACAACCAATACACAACAGCTCCACCTTTTCTGTAAAGGAACATGAGGTGAGGTGCACACTGCGGGCTACCAACCCAAGAAAGGCGGCTGGACTCGATGGTGTCTCCGGTCGTGCGCTAATGGACTGTGCCTCTGAGCTGGCTGGAGTCCTAACCAGGCTCTTTAACCAGTCCCTGATACAGCACAACGTTCCCATCTGCCTAAAATCTGCAACCATAGTTCCACTGCCCAAAAAACACTTATCACTGGTCTCAATGACTATCGACCGGTAGCACTAACCCCCGTGACCATGAAATGTTTCGAAAAACTTATCCACAAACACATAACAGGCCTTTTTTCTCCACACCTTGACCCACACCAGTTTGCCTACAGGGCAAACAGATCAACAGAGGATGCTGTGGCGACCACTCTTAGGGCCTGTATTTTTCCGCGATCGCGGAAAACGGACGGAATTTGCGGAAATGGCTTTGATAAACGGAAAGTAGAAAAATGAACGGAAAACTTAACGGAAATACAATATTTTTACGATAAAAAGTGAAGAAGTTTAAATAAAGCGTTAAAACAACAATATTGTCTTTTACAGTCACTCGTGCGGCGATAATCTAGTTAAACCGCGTGTCTACCCTGTGTACATCATGGCGGCAGCAGACTCGAAAAGGAGAAAATTTTCACTGCTTGTGATCATAATATTAATAATCATATGCCAAATATTTTTCACCGCTTGTGAAAGTAACAGCCTCCGAAAGAGCAAAACAATTCCCTGAGGATACGTATGCCGATAGTGGAGTATCGTTCTGCAAATACTGCCAACACAGCATCGACTACAAACGCTTTGATACCGTGAAAGATTATTTTTTACTCTTTGCTTTACCTTAAAAACTTGTCAGATTATCATCTTCTTCTAGGGTGGATTACGAACACAATAGATACAGTTTTAATAGTTTTGTTTTATTTTAGCTGATAAAATTAACCCAATCTGGCTGTCTATTGCTTAAAACAGTGTTGTATTTACTTCTGTATCATAATATTCATGATATGTTATTATAGTCACTGTTAACTGAACAGTATTTTTTCTTTCAGATATTTTAAAACATTTTGTTTAACTTGTGCAATGTAGGGTACTCTAGTCGTGGGTTACAGTGTACAACTGTTCAAGTGCCAATAAATGACAAGGAGATTTAATCATATGCCAAATATATATTTCATAAAATACAGCTAGTCAATGTAATTTCATGTCAATAAAAATATAAAATCAAATCATTTGTTATGAAATTTTCACTGTTAGTGTATTCATAATATCTTCTATTTAAGGAAAGTAGATCAGTTTGTAAACCTCACAGATATACATCTTCAAATAGGTATATTCATGAAATACAATATTTGCTTTAGCAAATATCAAAGGCTATTTTGTGAAACGGAAAAGAAACGGAATTTATAATTTTGGAAAACGGAAAAATCCTCTTTTTCAAACGGAAAAATACAGGCCCTACACTCTGCATGTTGCACTGTCCCACCTGGAGAAGCAGGAAAGCTATGTCTGGCTACTCTTTGTGGACTACAGCTCGGCATTTAACACCATTCTCCCTCACAGGCTGGAAAACAAACTTGCAGACCTTGGGCTTCCACCTTCCATTCGTGCCTGGATCAAAAGCTTCCTGACAGGTCGTCTGCGGAGGGTGAGAGTTGGTCTGTACCCCCTCCCACCAGAATAACACAATCATCAAGTTTGCGGATGACACCACCGTGGTGGGTCTGATATCGGGGACCAAGGAGCTTGTCATCGATTACAGGAAAAACACAACTGTAATACAACCACTCAAGATCCTGGGGGACTGTGTGGAGAGAGTGACACACTTCTGCTTCCTGGGTGTCCACCTGGAGGAGAGCCTGACTTGGGGCACAAACACCACTGAGCTGACAAAAAAGGCCCAGCAGAGGCTGTACTTTCTGAGAATGCTCAGGAAAAACAATATCTCACAGAAACTGTTGGTATCCTTTTATTGCTGCTCCATTCAAAGCATCTTAACATACTGCATTTGTGTCTGGTTTTGGAGCTGCACAGTCGTACAAAGAAAGGCTCTCCAGCTGGTAATCAACACAGCAGAAAAAATCATCAACTGCAGTCTTCCTTAGATGGAAGAATTATACATTTCACGTTGCCTCATCCTGGACACAGCCTGTTTGAGCTGTTGCCGTCAGGCAGACGGTATAGAAACATAAAATCACGGACTAACAGACTTAAATATAGCTTTTACCCAAGTGCCGTAGAAAATCTGAACGCGGCAAAACTACAATGAAGCCAATTGTGAACATGTTGTCATTGTTTTTATTGTTTCAATGTTACTGAATGGTGAAGATTTTTGCACTTTAATTTCGTTGTATTATGTACAATGACTAATAAAGAATCTATTCTAAAATGTCAGAAACCTTTCATATTCCTGGAGGCTGCGCCATTATTCAATGGTGAGATGGAATAACAACGGAGATTCTTTGTTGTGGCAGATACATCCTCTTGACATATATGTATCTTTACAGACACAGTGTGACGCGTTCATGTCAGTTCGAAGCAGTTCCTGTATCGGTCACGTGACTTTCTCGATGCATGCGTTGACGCGTCAGTGTTGCCCGACCCGTCACTTATTGGTCACGTCGTGAAGTCAGAAATTATTGTATCCCACAATTTGAATATTAAGGCTGGCATCTAAGTAGGGAATGATTGGAAAAGGTAGGCCTCGTGGGGTGATATAGTCACCCTGACTGTCTTGATTCTATCTACGAGAGACAGAGGTGTTGAGGTGCATCTGTTTAACCATATTTTGAACTATTTCAAAATATGTCTTGTAACGTCTAGTTCACCCCAGACACGACCACACACACTCTTGGTTAGTTTCTAACGCTTTATTAGAACGCACAGCATTCAACGGTTACATATATATCAATCTTCCTGAATGAACGTCCGGATCATAGACTTTAAAGTTTTATTAAACCGCTCCACCAGCCCGTCAGTCTGAGGGTGGTAGACACTGGTCCGAATAGACTTTGTGCCCAATAATCTGTACAATTCTTTTCAGGGTCCGTGACATAAACAATGTTCCGATCAGTAATGCGGTCTAATGTTTTCTGGTACCCCATGTGACCAGCCATTGGATGGTGATGAGCTGCCTGAAGTATAATCTCCCGGTGGCTCCTCGGCACCAACAGCTAGGCACATGCGCCACTGTCTCCCATTCCCTGGCACACTCTATATAATCGGTCTCTGATTATTACAAAATAGGGAAAAGATAATGCAGTCCCTGGTTTCACTAATTGGCCATCAATTTTGGCCACCTGCTCGAAAGCAGCGCGCAACGTGTTGTCACGCGCCTGCTCAAGTGGAAAATCCTCAGCGGGGCTAAAAACAGGCGTGCGCCTGGGCGCTGGGGTTCCGTCGACCTGGATCACCTGCCCTACTTCCTTAAACTGACAATCACGCCGCAGATGTCCGGGCTGTCCACAGCCCCAACACTCCTGCCCAGGCGTCTGAGTACCCCCCTGTGGCGCAGGTACAGCATTCCACGAGGCCGGGACCTGTAAGACAGGAGAGGGAATGTGAGGCTTTTTTTTGGTCATCAGTGTACTGGAGTCTCGGAGGTGTGGAGGGCTGCACCGCTGTTCTCCGACGGGGCGTTGGAGTGGGATTGCTCTCAGCTGATGAGGCTGACGTCACGGACTGGGACGGATGCACCGCAAAATGATTCTCCGCCAGCTCCACCGCCTCCCTCAGCTTTTCAGGTCGATGGTAAAGCACCCACTGTGCGGTTCTGGCCGGGAGCCCCTCGATGAACTGCTCCAGTACCACGGTCTCCAGCATCCGTGCAGCATCCTCCGATGTCCCTGGCTGCAGCCACCTGGTGGCGGAGTCCCGCAGTTGCTGGGCTAAAGTGAACAACCAATCCACCAGCCCCAGCCTTGCTCCCCGGAACCGACGCCGAAAGTTCTCGGAGGAGTATCCCAGTCGGTCCAACACAGCTTTCCGGACGTCCTGGTAACTCCCCCTGGCTGTTGCTGGCAGCGCCAGTGCTGCTGTCTGCGCGTCACTGGAGAGCAGAGGTAACAGACGGACAGCCCATTCCTCCTCTGGCTAGCCACACGCCACCGCCGTGGCTGCAAACGAATGCATAAATGTTTGCGGATCATCCCCCTGGGTAATCATCTGTAGCATCATAGACGCAAGCGACATGGTCACACTGGGAGAGGACATCGCTGGCTCTACTCAAGCCATCCGCTCCGCCAAAGCCAAGGTCTTAGCGCGCAGCTCTAGCAGCTGGTGCTGCTGGCCTTCCACCTGGCTTTTGTGCATAGCGACAACCTCCCCCATCATCTGTGCCAACATGGCAATCTGCCAGTCTGCCATTGTGTCTAGGTCACGTTGGGTGCCACTGTAACGTCGAGTTCACCCCAGACACGACCACACACATTCCACGTTAGTTTCCAACGCTTTACTAGAACGCACAACGTTCACCGGTTACATATATAGACTTTGTATTGTCTGTCTGTGGTCAGCCTCCGCTGACAGCATAGCAGTCTCTGTTTCCAGCCTCCCCTCCGCTGGTCCCGGCTCCTACTAATATGAAACGCAGTGTCATTATGGGAATTACTCTCATTACTCTCACAATTACTCTTACTCTATATGCTGCAGCTGTGTCGCCACTCCTGTGCTTACTTTCCTGCAGCTGACCGCTAACCTCCGCCCCGCCACCTCCACCGCGTGTTTGAGGCCGGCAACCAGTCCGGACGAGCGAACTCGTCCTCCCCCGTCCTCCCCCACTTGGAACGGACGGGACAGGAAGTCGGCCACAGCCATCCTTGTCCCCGACCTGTGGACCAATTTAAAGTGAAATAGCTGTAACGCCAGGTACCACCTAGTTATTCTCGGGTTGGCGCCTTTATGCGGTGGAGCCACTGAAGCGGTGCGTGGTCTGAACAGAGGGTGAAGGGCCGTCCCAGGAGGTAGTAGCGCAGGGCTCCGACCGCAAGACACTCCTTCTCCACGGTGCTGTATCTTCTTTCCCGGTTGGAGAGCTTCCGACTGATGTGCAGCACCATCCTGTCGGCGCCTCGCACACGCTAGGATAGCACCGCCCCCAACCCTATGTTCGACGCGTCAGCCTGCAAGACAAAAGGCAGGGTAAAGTTAGGTGTAAACAGGAGAGGCTTACCACAGAGAGCTGTCTTTAGCTGCTCAAATGCCTGCTGGCACCGCTCCATCCACTGGACCGGATCTGAAGCACTCTTGCGGGTCAGATCCGTCAAAGGGCTGGCCAGGTCAGCGAACCGTGGGATGAAACGCTGATAGTACCCCACCAAACCCAGAAACTGTCTGACCTCTTTTTTAGACTTTGGTCGCGAACCGCTAACCTCCGGGGGACAATTAGCAAAGTCTGGATGAAATCCCATTTCTTCCAATGTGTGTTCTTAATACAGCCAATCCATTTCATCAAAAGCTTTTACAGCATCATCATATTGCTCAATGTTTTAGGATTCTGTGTTGTGAGTTCCAGTTCAAATGGATGTTTATTAAATTTTTGGCTTAACACACAACTGGAATCCTGTCCATCTATAGTAAATCCCAGTGGCGGGCAGTGCATTTTAACCATAGGCCCTAAGTGATGTCATAGTTTTGATACGTCAAACTAATACACCTCATAATAACATCAGTATGACACCACAACGATAAACATCCAGGGAATGGACATCGAACAGGTGGGCTCCTACAAGTACCTAGGTGTTCACCTCAATAACAGACTTGACTGGACCCACAATACAGATCTTCTTCTTCTTCTTTCCCTTTCGGCTTATCCCATTTTTCAGGGGTTGCCACAGCGAGTCAACAATTTCCATCTCACCCTGTCCTGCGCATCCTCAACTCCAACTCCAACCACCTCCATGTCCTCACTCACTGCATCCATAAATCTCCACCCCAGAGACCTTTCTCCAGTTGTTCCATCCTGCCTGTATTCTATTCTTCACCTCCCTTCCACAGTCTCCACTGCTCTGAACAATTGAGCCCAAGTATTTGAACTCCTCCACCTTCTCCACCTCTGCCCCTTGTAACCTTACCACTCCACTGTTCTCCTTTTCATTTACACACATGTACTCGGTCTTGCTACGACTGACCTTCATTCCTCTTCTCTCCAGTGCAAACCTCCACCTCTCTAGGTTATCTTCTAGCTGTTGCCTGCTCTCACTGCAGATCACAATGTCATCTGCAAACATCATTGTCCATGGAGACTCCTGTCTGACCTCATCTATCAATCTGTCCATCACCAGAGCAAACTAAAGGGGCTCAGGGCAGATCCTTGATGAAGTCCCACCTCCACCTTAAAGTCCTTTGTCCTTCCAACAGCACACCTCACCACCGTTGTGCTGTTCTCATACATATCCTGCACCAGTCTAACATACTTCTCAGCCACTCCCCACTTCCTCATACAAAACCACAGTTCCTCCCTTGGAACACGGTCATAGGCCTTTTCTAAATCCACAAAAACACAATGAAGCTCCTTTTGACCCTCTCTGTACTTCTCCATCAACATCCTCAAAGCAAATATTGCATCTGTGGTACTCTTTCTCGGCATAAAACCATACTGTTGTTCGCAAATCTCTACCTCTTTCCTCAACTGAGCCTCAAGTACTCTTTCCCAAATCTTCATGGTATGGCTCATCAACTTTATCCCTCTGTAATTGCTACAGCTCTGCACATCACCCTTCTTGTAAATTGGCACAAGAACACCTGTCTCTTATACACTTTTCCTCCACTCGTCAGGCATCTTGTCGGTCTCCAAAATTCTATTGAAGAGCTGAGTGAGAAAACTTACCGCTTCTTCCCCCAAGCACTTCCATACCTCCGCTGGTATGTCATTGGGACCGACTGCCTTTCCACTCTTCATCCTTTTCAGAGCTTTTCTAACTTCATCCTTTCTAATCTGATCGACCTTCTCCCTCTTGGGAGCTGGCTTCTCATTCCTACGCTCCCTATCATTTTCCTCATTTAACAACTCCTCAAATTACTCCCTCCATCTTCCCAGCACACGTTCCTCACAGGTGATGACATTTCCATCTCTGTCCTTAATTAATCTCACCTGCTGCACATCCTTCCCAGATTCGTTTCTCTGCCTTGCCAATCTGTATAACTTTTTTTCTCCTTCCTTCGTGTCTAACCTCTTGTACAACTCCTTGTATGCCTTTTGTTTGGCCTTGGCCACTTCCCTCTTCACCTCCCTTGCCCTCTGTATGTACTCCAGTCTATTCTCCTCTGTTCTGTCATTTTCCCATCTCTTCTTTGCTAGTCTCTTCCTCTGGACACTCTCCTGGACCTCATCATTCCACCACCAGGTCTCTTTGTCCTCCTTTCTCTGTCCAGAGGAAACACCTAGCACCT
>JAFBJS010005610.1:62479-149517 GCA_016785265.1 Paraplagusia blochii
CCCACCAGAGCCCAACACTGTTCTGACTTCTTTTCCAAAGTCATCACAACATTCCTCTTTCCTTAACTTCCACCACTTGATCTTCTGCTCTGTTTTCACCTTCTTCCTACTTCTCGCCTCCATTGTCAGCTTGCACACCACCATTCTATGTTGTTTGGCTACACTCTCACCTGCCACCGCCTTACAGTCACTTATCTCTCGGAGATTACCTCTTCTACAGAGAATGTAATCTACCTGAGTGGACCTGCCTCCACTCTTGTATGTCACCCGGTGTTCCTCTCTCTTTTGGAAATAGGTGTTTACCACGGCCATTTCCATTCTTTTAGCAAAATCCACCACTGCCACCACTCTCTCTCCCCTGGGATGCTCTCCACAACCAAATCCAGCTCATTCCAAAACTTCTCCTTTTCTGCTAACTCACAGCCTACCTGTGGAGCATAACCACTGCGACATTCAACATCACTCCTTCTATTTCTACCTTCACACACATCAACCTGTCTGACACCCTTCCAAATTTCTATCCCTAACTCCAAACTGGCCCATCACGTCCTCATCCCCTGTTTCCTTCTCCTACATTGAAGTGTAGGACATTGGCCATTGAAGTTTGCTCCAATCACCACTCTCTCTCCCCTGGGATGCTCTCCACAACCAAATCCAGCTCATTCCAAAACTTCTCCTTTTCTGCTAACTCCCAGCCTACCTGTGGAGCATAACCACTGACATCATTCACAATGACTCCTTCTATTTCTACTTTCACACACATCAACCTGTCTGACACCCGTTTCACATCCACCACATTACTTGCATACTTTTCCCCGATGATCACCCCTACTCCATTTCTCTTCCCATCTAATCCATGGTAGAATAACTTAAACCATCCCCCAATATTTTTAGCCCTGCTGCCCTTCCACCTGGTCTCCTGTACACACAACACATCCACTCTTCTTCTCTCCATCATGTCAGCTAGCTCCCTACCTTTCCCTGTCATTATACCTACATTCAGGGTTCCCACTTTCAGACCAACACTTCTAACCTTCCTTTTTTCCCTCTTTGTCTTAATCAATCTCCCTCCTCTTCTTCTTTGTCTTCGACCAACAGTAGTCCAATTTCCAGCAGTACCCTGTAGGTTAACAGCACTGTTGGTGGTCGTTGTTAACCCGGGCCCCGACCGATCCGATGGAAATCTTTTTATTGACTCGCATTATAGATTTGGCAAAATGTTTTTACGCTGGATGCCCTTTCTGACGCAACCCTCACCATTTATCCGGGCTTGGGACCGGCACTAAAAAAACACTGGTTTGTGCTCCCTAGTGTTCTGTTAGAGGTCAGTACTCAATCGTCAGCGCATGTATTAACGACAGATTCTAGCCATTTCAATCACTCTATAATGTCCATGGGTCATTGTGAAACACTCACAGCAGTGAGATTAGATCGTTCACCACTTGTCACTGTAACCTCTTCTTATTCTCTCTTCTTGTTACTGCTGAGGTGCCCTGACCATACTCCCCCGACACTGCTCCCCCCTGCTCACTACGGTGATGGGTTAAATGCAGAGGCATAAATCCCAGAAACGCTCTCCCAAGAATTTAATAAAGTTCTAAAATGAAATGAATAAAAGTAAAAAAAGACCTCTGACTCATAATTATTACATTTCTGTCTGACACCATTCACTGTTTAAACCTGACATTTGCATCAATGACGGATGATTGTATTGGTTTCTGTTTCATCTGGGTGGAAGTAGCTGTGGTCCCGAAGGCTTCATTTTTTGTATAAATATTCAGGGCTTTACCAGGGCGTATATACTGTGTATATACTATATATGCCTCGAAAGGCGCCGCAAAGGGTGGTGAAAGTCGCCAAACGCATTGTCGGAACACCACTACCTGCCATAGATGACATCTAGGTACTGGAACAGCTTCTTCCCTACAGCTGTCACACTACCTGAACACTACCTCTATAACCTGTCATACACCTATACTTAGAGTCTGTTCATATCCCCCCATTATGTTATAAACTGCCACATATCTTATTTATAGTCTGTTCACAGCCGCCCCTCATTATTATACAACTTACATATACTTATATTTATATCCTGTTGATAGCCCCCGCCACATTATGTGAATAACCTGCCACACCCAGATATTTATAATCTATTTGTAACACCCTTATATTATCTTTAATATGCATAACATGTTAATAGTTTGTACATTTTAATCTGTATATATCTATACTCCTAGCATATTGTTCATAACTTGTTGCCAGTTCTAGTCCGGGAGGCAGATACAGTCTCTACTTTCAAAAGTATACTTAAGGCTTTTCTTTTTGACTGCGCCCATGGTGGTGTATAGGTCCAGCCATAGACCCCTTGTGGGCCCCATTGTTGCCCTCTATGTCTTTCCCCCTTCTTTTTCTTATTCAACTTTCTATTCTACTATCTATTATTTGTGGTAGACTTAACACCTCTTGCCGGGGACCTTGCGTCCCCGGAGTCTTTACTCTTTCCCTATTGCCCTTACACAGGACTCTGCCTGCACATCTTTGGCCCAACTCCCCAAGCACCCTACTGTCTGATCTGGACTCTGGACTTCGTCTTATGGACCATATGAGCTTGATTGAACCCTGAATAGACTTTATAGTGCCCTTCTTTTATTTGTAGACCTTAAAGAAATTTTTGTTTTTTACTTGCTAATGTTTAGTTAGCCCGCCTGTCCTTCCTGGGTGAGGATCCCCTCCACTGTCGATCACCCTGAGGTTTCTTTCCTTTTTTTCCCCTTTAATAACCTGTTAATAACCCTTTTCTTATTTGCCTGTACATTCTACTGCCATAACTGCCATACTGTACATACCCATTATTCATGTATATATCTCCTCTGTACATGGCAATTTATTGCTAAGCACTTCTGGATGGATTCAAACTGCATTTCGTTGCTCTGTGCTTGTGACCTGTGCAATGACGATAAAGTTGAATTCTATTCTATTCTATATTCAGACATTTCGTGTGTCACTTAAAGCTGCCTACTGTTCACTTTGGTGATACATTCAATGCAAAGATGACATTTCATTGTGTGCAGTGGTGTGAATCACAATGTCACAATGACAAGGAGTTTGCTTAAAGTTAAAGACAGGAAGCATGTATTTTTTTCATCTTACTCTGAGAAAATTCCACACTCTAGAAACTAAGAACTACATGACTTAATTAGAGTCAGAATTACAAATCAATCAACACATTGGGGTGGGGCTGTTATCTGCAAACCGGAATTAGTTTTATTTAGACAGAAACTTCATGGCTCCAGGCCAAGCCACTTAGAAGCCTTAAAATTGAAACATAATGAAAACTATTCTAACATTATTTCCATTCAAACACCCAGCCAGAGAAGATAGGTGGTTTGAAAGAGGAATGAAGGCAGCCACATATATCAATCTGGAGAAACCTTCTCAACAGAGTAGGAAAACTATGACACATCCCCTCATCCAACCATAGTGTCGTTCTGAGCTCTCTTGAAGGCATTAAAAAAAAAACAGAAAAAAAAAATGTTAATTGCCCAGTTGAAGGTGAATCTTATGTACAGCCTAATCAATTCTTAAGTTTTAAAAATGGGTGCTTACGTTCAAATTGCTTAGTTTTGTCTGCCACAAATATTCTATATAAAAATGTAGTTCAGTCTATTGGTTGTGGTTTAGTCTAGGAGCTATTACAGCCACAATTTATTTCATGTTAATTCACATGGATTTAAATCTCACTTTCTTTTGTTTAGATTAAAATACAGATCTTGCCTCCTTATTCAGGTTACCTGCTAACATTGGCACTTATTTTATATATTTTTTTTAGACTGGTGTAAGCATATAGGGACATTTGGGAGTCATCACACGGCGTATCCAGCCGTGTCTACTCTCAGTCAGACCAAAGCAAGGCATGATCCAGATTGTTGTGGAGAAACATGCCTTGCCATGTCTGCCAATTCTTCCAATTCACTGGCTGCATTTGATGACCCTTTTTCACTGCATGCTTTGCTCATGTGTCTGTGAAATAAACAGATACATGGAGGTACAATTCGTTGTTTCTTTTTTTAAATTATTAATGGAACAAATGATGGTGACCTGTAACACCTATGGAATATATATTATCGGTCTCTACATCAGTGGTGGGCTACGAGGGCCAGCAAAGCCTTCTCTGCTGGCCTTAACATACTGAGAAAAATAAATATAATATATATAAATAAAATAGTATTATTATCATCTAATTTTTATTAATATGAAAATAGTTTTACATTTAAAAAGTAAGATTAAAACTTTCATATTTTCAGCTAGCTAGTGATTGAAGCGTCTAAAAACCAAAGGCAGGAAAACGATTGGAGCAACGTAGCATTGGCCTCCATCTCCATCTAAAATGACTTGGTGATGGATCTGAAACACAAAGATAAATTGTTCGAAAGAACCACTGAAGTTTTTTGGAGAAAGAATGATGGATTTTATTTTTAAATTACGAGGCACAATTGGCATATCAGTGAGTCCAAACATTAATTTGTAGTTTTAATAGGTTTTTGTCATGATTTAGATATTAAATCATTTTGTAACAAAGTTAAATGAAAGAAAATGTGGTGTATATTTATTTATTAGTGGGAGAAATCAGACTTTGTTGAAGTAAAGAAGACTTTATATGTATGGGACTGCAATCACAAGGGAATCAAAGGCCCAAACCTAATAGGGATGATACAAATCGTCAACCACTTGGCCACCAGCACAGTTAAATGTCAAAGTAGCATACTGATGTAAGTATGAGGCATATTAATTTGACGTCACAAAACTATGACGTCACTGAAGACATAGACCTAATTTGCTTGGGAATCCATGTTGACCTCACAGATTGCCCAAACTAACCAAAGGTCGGCCTCAAAATTTCACAAAAAAAGAGTTTCATATAAATAAAAAGAAAACACACAGAGATTGTGAATTACAACATGAATTACAACATGCAATTTCTCAGACCTGAACTAGTGTGTGTCCAGCACCGGTCAGTTCAATCATGTAGACTTAGATATACACATATTATTTAGTCAAATCAGCAGTTGAGTATAGAGTTGGTCCTGAGAATGCGAATCACCTTCCTGGAGTTGTAGATGTACTCGTACTGAATATGTTCATGGAATACATATAAGTATCCTGAAACAGAGCAAAGTCAGATCAGTGTTTCAAAAAAATCAACGCAAATAGAAATATGTAATTTGTGTAGCAGCCCTTGGAAGTACCATAGCGATAAACAGCAGCATCGATCTCATCATCTATCCCAGGAAAATCCTGCTCAATGGAGCGTGGAAAGCCCTTGTCTATAGTTCTTGTCCTTTCATCGTAGCTGTCATTGGCAAAAAGTGATTATCATGAAGACAGATTCATCAAACCTGTTTTAACAAACTTTATTATTAACAAAAAAGTCCATCTGCTCCAACTTAACCTCCAGTACTCATCGTCAGTGAAAAGCAGTGTTTTCCCTGTGTCCCAGATGTGCACGGCTGCATCTATTTTCCTGATTCTCTTGGGGAGGCCCAATCTGTGGATATACCTGGGGTAACCTTCCACCAAGTTGTATCCATTCAGAGCCCACATCTTGATACCTGTGGGGAAAAAAATTATAATTAATGCCATAAAAAGCAGTGGCGAGCAGTGGTGGCCTAGCAGTGAAGCAGACTTGAATGCAAGGGCTTAAATTCACCAGCTGCCATGTGGTATAGTGCATATAGTGCAAAGCAGACCAGGCAAGCCATCTCTGTCTCGGAGGATGTTGTTGTATCAAAAAGGTTGTTTTTGACCCTGGCAGGTCCAATAATTGCTCTCATCTGCAGTCTTTCCAACAAATCCTCGAGACTGATACGGGCTTTTTATACACTCACATCAGCATGGTTTCATCATTTCTCGAAAACATTTAACATTACTTGAAAACCCTGTACCATTCCCAAATCACGTCCAAAACAAAAGAATGCCTGTTCCATGTCTGTTCAGAGCCATATAGTGAGTTGGCCACGTTAACTTGTTGTTCTAATGACAGATTGCTGAGCCAATATCTTATCTTCTCCACCAGTACAAGAGCTTCTCCTGCTATTATGTAATACAGTGTCCTGCATATCCTGTCAACATTTAACACACACACACGCACACACATACACTTATATACACAACGGTTGAAGATGAATGAATGAAAAAGCAGGGGCAGCATTAACAGCAGATTCCTACCACTAAATATGATGACGAGGTCCTTCTCTGTGTTCTCGTAAGCTGCATCCACCTTGTTTGGGAGTGAAGGCCATGTGGACTTAATCATTATCTGTTCAGGCTCTGGTATCTGAGGATGGAGGCGCCAGTAGAATCTGGAACAGGAAGTTTGACAATTAAACCTAAGAAATTTATATTGGGGGAAACTTCCAGATTTCGGTCATAACTCCACAAGGGTCTCCATACCTGTCCTTAAAAATGAGGGTCTCTCCTCTTAACTCTGTGGCTGCGTCAAACGTCAACATGGGGTCACATTTGTCTGGGGCATCAGGCTTTGGTTTTGCCTTCCTATATGGGTTTGGACCTGTGGTGGTGTTTGTGATATTTTAGAACTCTAGGCCACCAACTGCCTTATCAACCATATCGATGTTGTTCAGTCAAAATTCATAAATTAATTAATTAATTTATATTGTTTTATATTCCTTGATACATGGAAGGAAGGCATGGAAAAGGGAAGTAGTGAGATAATCTTATTATTCATTGCTCCAGCTGCCAGGTATAGGTGTAGGCCAGGGATCGGCAACCCACAGCTTCGGTGCCACATACGGCTCTTACTTTACCTTCATAACCTTTAATTTTTTTTTCACAACAGACCAAATGTCTGAGCATCTATAATGTCTGTAATGTTTCTAAACGGCATGACTCAGCACTCTGAACAGACTTAGAAACTGCAATAAAGGACAATGGTTGATCGTCATACTCATAATCACGTTGACTAGACTTTTTTATTTCTATTTATTAACTTGAGTTCAACATTCGTGTCTAACAGCAGGTTTAGAAATGGGATTGTGTGACTACAGAGAAATCTGGGCATGAAAAGAACAAAGATTAAATTCAACTCAACTATATTTATTTAGAGTGCCAAATTAGATAAACACTCACATCAATCTGATCTCAACAATAACGTCATCTGTCCTTTACACCGATCAGTTCTCTGTCATCTTCATTAGATCTACAGAACATGGTTAAATTGTTAAAGCTTCTTTGTTAAACCAACGACACCACAAACAGTTTTGACGTGGGCTGAACAGAACTGATTGGGGATTTATCAGGTAACCATGTTGCAAAAAAAAAGAAAAACAAAAAAAAAAATACCACACACTATAGCTGTTTATACAAAATGAAAAAAATATGGCAGTAAGGGTAAATAAAACATATACTGTGTTATCTACATTTTCGGTACCAAAATATATTTGTGGCTAAAGTGTTTTCTTATTCATGGTAACTGGTACCAAATGGGTCTCTGTGTGTTAAAGGCTGCCGACCCCTGGTGTAGGCTAAGGGTTTTCAAAATGTTGGGCGGGCCCCCCTGGGGGGGCACGTGTGACCCTATTGGGCTATTGACCAATAAAGAGTAATTGCACATCCTTGTAAGTTGAACTATATCTTTTTTTGTTTCTTTATGTTAACAAGGACAAGATATTATGCAGAGGTGTACCTATAACTATTTTATAGACAAATGGTGTTATTTATAGTTGCGGCGGAGAGTGGGTGGTGGGGGGCGTAATTTTTTTTTTCTTACTGGGGGGCGTAACAGAAAAAGATTGTGTGTGCAAAAGGCTGTGTGTGTAAGTGTGTGTCCTAGTCCTTTTGAGAGTAGTACTACATATATATGGAAGTTTTTCACCGTAGTGGATACAATCCCAGATTCTAATTGCACGGATTTGGTTCCCACCGTAGAGAGCTTGAATGCCCTCGACGTCGTCCTCTGATAGCGGGTAGCCCGTGGTGTAGGAGTACACAGGGTACATTAGTGCGCTGGGCTCCGTCGAGTGGGACATGCCGAGAGCATGTCCCAACTCGTGGGCTGCCACGATGAACAGATTGTAGGCTGCACAAAAGCAATATTAAGTCAACATAGTTGATTTCTGTCTGCCTTTATGGTGGAGGGGGGCGTTTTAAATTCTTACCAGATGAATCTTTGGACCAATTTTCGTCTTCATCGAAGTGAGTGTCTCCGCCGATGCCTTGTCCAGGGGGGTAGGCATGGGCCAGGAGTCCATCAGGACCGTCGAAGGGGTTGTGGTCACCGTGCTCTGTCAAATATCAGACAGGGAACTGAGCATGAGTCTATTCAGCAGAAGCAGTAGCACCGACTGTTTTACTACTGTACCCTTGGAACCGAAGCTGATCATGATGTCAGCGTTTCCCCTGTGCCGTTTCTTAAAAGTCAGAGGTGTGACGTCCGACCAGACGTTTAGTGCCTTGCGGATGGCTCTGTCCACATCGTATTTCTCCAGATCCGGAGTGTAGTTCACGATCCTGAACCGCCATGGAGTAATGGCCAGAAAACCTCAATTCAAATGTATTTTGTAACTATGTCCTCAAACTTGATGCATACCTGAATGTGACGTTGTTATTCTGCCATTTAATATGTCTAGGGAAGTGATTGTACTCCCTAATGTCTGGGGCTCCACATCTGGGCTCCTGCATCAGTTCCAGAGTGTTTTCATCCAAATTACCTGTCACCTGTGAATGAGAAGCATGGCAGAGTGAATCGATTGGATCTGCAAGACACTTTTATCTGACAAGCAGATAAAGTGAGACTAAATGGATTATTTATTTATTCAGTTTATTTATTACCTTTAGGTTGAAAAACCTCTGCATTTCCTTGATTTTAGCCCTAAAATCACCAGACGGCTGCCCCTTTCTTCCTTGCAGACCTACTTGCAGACCATAAAAGCGCTGAAGGTATTTCTATTCCGAGACAAAACAAGATGTTGTCTTTGTAAATCTTGCCCAATAATAACTATTAAAACACAAATAATCAGTAAAGGTTTTACCTCGGCCACTAACCAGTCATCCAGGTCCTCGGTCGGCACCGGTCCAGCAGAGGAGCGAGGACTGCAGGCAAAGAGTATCGTCATCATCATCGGAAGCAGCAGTGTTTCTGTCATTGCTGTTTCAATGTTTTCCTCTGCATTTAGCTGAGCTGAAAGAAACACTCGGGTATTTATATTGTTTATGTCTTTTTTTCTTAGAGTCTGTGTGATTCATGAAAAAGTACCTCACCACTTCCTCTCTATCCAGAAGGTGTTTGTCTGGGTAAAACGACAGCAACTGTGGCCACAGTGCACTCAGTTGAACTGCTCAGAAACATTTGGATCGAATAATATTTCTTATTTTCCAGCACGGTGGGGGAACGTATTTGAAATTTTGACAGTAAGTCTTTAATGACAAGACCCGCTCAGGTTAAAAAAAATCGTGGAACAGAAAAAAAATATACATACTGTGTAACGCTCTTTGAGTAAATGTTGCCCTAGTGATTTTTGTGAAAATAATATTGATGAAAGATGAAACTTCATAGACCAAATGAGAAACTGGAGTAGCAGATACTGGAACACGAGCTACAGAGTGCCCCGTTAAGCTGTCAGTATGAGTGGGAATATAACAAACGTGAAATTATATATTTGAATATAAAGGCAAAAACCAAAGGATTAAAAACAAAAACAAAACCCACAGTCCAAAATATATGCTAGGTTTACATTTCCTTTTTAATCTGATTCTGTAAAAAATTAGGGGAAATTCCCTGAATCACAGTTTAAGTGTATTTATTTATAGAGCACATTTCATAGAGGCATGTAGCTCAATGTGCTTGAACAGAGAACATTTAAAACATTTACAGCCTCACAAGTACAGTCTTTACAGAAAGAAGGATAGGCAATTCTATAGAGGTGAGTTTTAAGTTTTTGCTTGAAGCAGTCCACTGATGGGGTCTCCCTGATGTCCAGGAGTTGATCACGATTTTAAAAATCTGTGACATGTTCGAACCGGATTCTCATAACACAACGGAATAGAAAATTAAAAAACATACACTCGCAATGTTATTGAAGGCAATCGTTCCAAACACCGAGGCAAGCCTCTCAGGACCGTACGCAGGAATCGTGGCAAAATTCAAGCACTGCGTTTTAGGATTTTCATTATCAAAGTGCAATATAATTGCACTTACATCATCTGATAATATCAGACAACCAATTATTTTGGACATCATTTATTTAAAAAAATAGTAATAAAAGTGGAAAAAAGCACAAGTTACAAGTTTTGTATCTACCCTATCTGGGGCCCACACTAACAACCACTAGTAGTACAAATTTTTTATAATATTTTAATTAATAATAATGCGGCAATGGTGGACTAATAGTTAAGTGGAATTGAGTTTGCAAGAGTTCAGTGGGCTCATCAACCACAGGATGAAATTAGAATGAAAGGAAAGCAAACTCCTTGTCATTGTGACATTGTGATTCACACCACTGCACTCAAAGAAATTTGACCTCTGTATTGAACCATTCATTAAAGTGAGCAATGGGCAGCTTTGATCAGTGAGTGGGGTGGTGCCATGCTCAGTGGACCTCAGTGGTAACCTGGCAGTTGATGGATTCAAACCTGGATCCCTCCGGACCTTGGTCCAGTTCCTTAATCACTAGGACATTACTGTCCCTATAAATAAATGACTGTCAGTGTTTTATTATTATCATTGTTTAATTTAGTTTGGACTCATTTTCCAAACAGCTGTTTCCTTGGAATACACATGTTTTGTCATCACTGATGTGAACCAGCTGCTCCTTACTCATGCTATGGGGAAGTTGGCAGGGGAATTTTTGTGTTTATTTTAAAATGGTCACTGACTAACACACACGTTAATACACAGAACTAGTGTTGGGTCCGGCAACACTGACGCGTCGGCACACGCGTCGAGCTCGTGCAGTGAAACACTGTGTCCGTACGCGTACCGCTTTTAGAAAGTCACGTGACCAATAGGCAATAGTGACGCGTCAACGCATGCGTAGAGCATGGCGCTTTAGAAAGACACGTGACCGATACAGGAATTGCTTCGAACTGACATGAACGCGCCAAACTGTGTCTGTAAAGACGCGGATCTGTCAAGAGGATGTATCTGCCACAACAAAGAATCTCCGTTGTTATTCCATCTCATCATTGAATTATGGCGCAGCCTCCAGGAAAATGATAGGTTTCTGCCTTTTTGATCTAATATCAGAAAATAAATGTATATCCTTGTATCCTTGTTGTTTGTCAAACTTTACCAGTTGCCCTTCCAATTTCTCTGTATCCCAGGCTCATCTGTGCCCTGTGTGAGTGGGTATTTTCTGCAATTGGCAAAGTAATGATAATTAAAAAAAAAAAAACTTCAAGATGTAGGAGAAACTTTTTTTTTATAATAAAAACAGTCCACAAGCATCCTTATTCACAACACGTTCACTTTCATTTTCACATTATTCATTGATTGTATCTGAAAATATTAAATATTAAAATAAATTAGTATTCTAAATTTGAATGTCAAAACGGGACAAAATACATTATTGTATATACTAGGACGTCATAGGGGTGTCAGTTGAGTCTGTTAACAAGGTTGCCTGTAGGGATTTATAAGGTCCAGCAGGTGTCAGTATTTAGTGACACAGGTTCAACACAGTATCAATACAGTTTTGCAATGTGTTGAAACGCTTGACGAGGCCTCATCGACCCATCATTAGAGAAGAGCCCTCTTCTCTAGTGAGATGGAGATGGCCCAGAGATGGAGGATGCACCAGCATCATTTAAGTCTGGTGCATTTCGGATTCCCTGTTAGCTATGATGATGCCAGTGGAAACACTTCATCATCACAACACAACATGTTTTCTCATGTAAAAAGACGTCACCCGAATGTGTCAGTGTGCAGCATGAGGAAAAAAGAGCCTGTAACTGTCAAGAAGCAACTTCAACTGTCCAAACCATTTAAACAGCCTCTCAGTGATGAGTTGGGCCGGACAAAAACTATATCTAAAGCAAAATACCACATAGCTGTCTTTAGAGTTGGTTTCAATCATGTGCCTTGATTAAAATTCATTAACATTATACTTAGCATTTTTTAAACTTTAACACTGTATTAAACTATAGGGATATTGTTTACTAAAGTATATTGCAGGAGTGTTAAAAATGAAAAATGAAAAAAAAAAAAAAAAAAAACCTTAGACCGTGATACGAACCAAACCGTGAATTTTGTGAACCGTGCCACCCTTAGTCCACACCGTGGAGACTTGATACTTAATGTTAGCCCATGCGACATCATGCATCTTTATACCTCAGATTACCCTTTAAATCTGTTATTTGGTCACATAATAAGATCTTCTTTCATAAATTAGTTGTGGGCCATTTTTCCTCCAAGCAAAGAGGAAAAAAACTTGATTGATGCCCTTGACTTGCTGTTTACTGTAACTCGTAATTATATTATTGATTTGATTGGTTGGCCGAGTTGCAGGAAGAATCAATGGGATCACTATCACCCCCTGCCAGGAGGCCAGAGAACTACAGGCTTACCTTTGTGTGCAGCGGGTTTCTGTCTGCTCAGCACTAGAACTCGTTACACACAGACAGTTGTTAATAATCAAAAATAAACACTTGGCATTATATGCACAAGCTGAAATAATTGCATATTATACATATGGTATAAGTGTTGAAACATTTATGACATTAATGTCAACATGAAGAGATACGGCAGAACAGTCTCTCTCATGTAGACCGTGTGCCTGTACAGCACAGTGATTGCGCAATCCCCGTAAGGCTTACCCTCAAGGCTCGTCTCCTCAGTATAGGAACGGTAAAGGTGAAAATTCAGTGATTTTTTAAAACTAACTACAAAAATGGTCAACTTAGGAAATTAAAAGAAAAAATAACTTTAACACCATATAAGTATCACGATTTATTTTTTATTTTATTTTTCTATTCATGAGCCTCACCTGCCTCCCCTGACTGCACGTCACTGCATATATACACACAGACACACAAATATATATACATATACAGTATATACACACAGACACACAAATATATATACATATACAGTATATACACACAGACACACAAATATATATGTAAGTATATATATAATATATATATATATATATATATATATATATATATATATACACACACTAGAATGCTTCTTACAGTATGCAAATGCCCCAATTTAACATGTTGATTGTTTTTGGTTGTTTTGAATATATTGTATCGCAGTTACCATGTTATTA
The DNA here is from genome assembly GCA_016785265.1 of Paraplagusia blochii. NCBI lineage: Eukaryota > Metazoa > Chordata > Actinopteri > Pleuronectiformes > Cynoglossidae > Paraplagusia > Paraplagusia blochii. The sequence goes on from JAFBJS010005610.1 coordinate 75,769, forward strand.
TTATACAGTTTTGCATGTCGTAATTAGTGGGCTAATGTGCAAACTCTGTTCTGACTGCGCTTTCCAGAAACATGAAGCCAAAAAGAGTATTCCAAGCCGTGAATTGTACCTTCATTAATGTTTTTCAGGAAATATATTGTTCTTTGTCGCGTTTATAATATTCTCTTATCTTGAAATATAGTTCATTAGTATATTTGTTCATAACGTACGGTTCATTTCTCCAGCTAGAGCTAAGGATGCTAGTAAGGCTAATAACTAAGAGCTGCCACGAGGTGCGCAGATATAGTTGTCAGTACATATTCCTGTTTTTGTATTTCATGTATAGTTATTTGTTTGTTTTGCCCTATACCACTATACGATCACACAATGTAAATGTTTATTTTATGCTACCAGGATGTTTTTACGTAATTTATGTAAAGTTTTATGGTGTACTTCAGTTCAGAACGTTCTGGAATCTGAAGAGAAACGTGAAGCCAAAAAGAGTATTTCGAGCCGTGAATTGTACCTCCATTAATGTTTTTCAGGGAATAAAGTGAATTCTGTTCATCAACAACCTGTATTCATTGATGTCCATTTGAGCCCTTACTGTGATACTAACCAACCACATATATGCATGCTGGTCCTTCTCAAAAAAAATAGCATATTGCTTTCATATAAATTTATTTTGGATTAATTGCACACCAACTGAAATATTTCAGGCCTTTTATTGTTTTTAATATTGATGATTCCGCCAAAAAGTAAAGAAAAATCCAAAATCCCTGTCTCAAAAAATTAGCATATTTCATCCAACCAATAAAAAAGGGCTTTTAATACAAATATTCAACCTTCAAATAATTATGTTCAGTTATGGACTCAATACTTGGTCGGAAATCCTTTTGCAGAAATGACAGCTTCAATGCAGCGTGGCATGGAGGCAATCAGCCTGTGGCACTGCTGAGGTGTTATGGAGGCCTAGGATGCTTCGATAGCGGCCTTTTGCTCATCCACAGTGTTGGGTCTGGTGTCTCTCAACTTCCTCTTCACAATATCCCACAGATTCTCAATGGTGTTCAGTTCAGGAGAGTTAGCAGGCCAATTGAGCACAGTAATACCATGGTCAGTAAACCATTTACCAGTGGTTTTGGCATTGCATCTTGCTGAAAAATAAAACCTTCATCTTCATAAATCTTTTCAGCAGATGGAAGCAAAAGTGCTCCAAAATATCCCAATAGCTGGCTGCATTTACCCTGCCCTTGATAAAACACAGTGGACCAACACCAGAAGCTGATATGGCACCCCAGACCATCACTGACTGTGGGTACTTGACACTGGACTTCAGGCATTTCCTTCTCGCCAGTCTTCCTCCAGACTTGATTTCTAAATGACATGCAAAATTTGCTTTCATCCGAAAAAAGTACTTTGGACCACTGAGCAACAGTCCAGTGCTGCTTCTCTGTAGCCCAGGTCAGTCTGCCGCTGTTTCTTGTTCAAAAGTGGCTTTACCTAGGGAATGTGGCACCTGTAGCCCATTTCCTGCACACGCCTGTGCACGGTGGCTCTGGATGTTTTTACTCCAGACTCAGTCCACTGGTTCCTAAGCTCCTCTAAGGTCTGGAATTGGCCCTTCTCCACAATCTTCCTCAAGGTCCGGTCACCTCTTCTGGTTGTGCAGCGTTTTCTGCCACACTTTTTCCTTCGCACACATGTCACACTGAGGTGCCTTGATACAGCACTCTGGGAACAGCCTATTCGATCAGAGATTTCTTTCTGTGTTCTGTCTTGGAGTTTTTGAAAGCCTCAGGAATCTTTTGCAGGTGTTGAGTGTTACATCGTTGATTTAAGTAGTTTGGTTAATAGCATCGTTCAGAGTGCCTTTTCATGATATGCTAATTTTTTGAGACAGGGATTTTTGTTTTTTTTTTTAGTTTTTTGCCAAAATCATCAGTATTAAAACAATAAAACTGAAATATTTCAGTTAACAGCCTATTCGATCAGAGATTTCTTTCTGTGTTCTGTCTTGGAGTTTTTGAAAGCCTCAGGAATCTTTTGCAGGTGTTGAGTGTTACATCGTTGATTAAAGTAGTTTGGTTAATAGCATCGTTCAGAGTGCCTTTTCATGATATGCTAATTTTTTGAGACAGGGATTTTTGTTTTTTTTTTTTAGTTTTTTGCCAAAATCATCAGTATTAAAACAATAAAACTGAAATATTTCAGTTGGTGTGCAATGATTCTAAAATATATGAAAGTTTTTTTTCATTACATTATGGAAAATAATTAACTTTATCACAATATGCTAATATGCTAAAATTAGCATATTGTGATAATGTAAAAGGTCCTCAACCCCTCAGCAGGACCGATACCTGCAAGCTTGTGGGGGCCACACAAGATACTGAAAAGCATTTTGAGTTCCAGTTTTGGAAAAAATGGAAAATATTTCATATATTTATGATCCATAATCAGAGAAAGACAGATATACTGGGAAATCACAGAAAACACAAAACAATAATTTAAGCACGAGAAAAAAATGAAACTGAGCAGGAAAATGAGGTTACAGGCATAATACTAGCAACTCCTAGAAGATCAGGAGCTGTAGTAAGAGGTGGAGGGCTTCACTGAAGGGGAGTTCATGTGCAGGTGCTTAAGGGAGTGACTTGGAGACTGTGGTCCTGAAGATAAGATACACAAGGTTCTTAAAGAGGATAGGTAATAACAGATAATAAGAAATATAAATATATATATAAATATACATATATTAATATATATACACACTATATATACTGTAAATTATTTATATATTTTTTTTTAAATACTTTCATTGTTTTAGCAAAATGAACTAATTAACTGTTACTTTGCAGAGTTACCAGCTCTTCAATGGACAAATATGTTAAATTTTCTTGTTTCTCAAGTTTTACATATTGTAAATGTCAAACTTTTCAAATGTTTAACCTACTAACCTGTTACATGCTCTGTCTTGATGTTTTTATCAAAGCACCGGTGCCTTTGGTAGGCTTCAAAATTCACAGAGGCATCATCTTCTGATAGGCTTTGAGAGATTTGAACATCGCCTGGACGACAAACATCAAAACGAATCCATCTGTAGCTAAAGAAAAAAAAAACATTGAAAATGTGGCAGTTCCTAGATGTTAAAATGTAAATAGCACCCGCATCCTTGCAGTTCTGGTCTTCTGTCTATGCTTCACCTACTTAGTGCATTTGCGTGCTCCTGGACAACTCTGGATTAGATTCTGGATGGTTGGGTGAGAAAAGCCAAAGAAATCTGCTCCTGATGGCACGATAGGTGTTACGCATTTGGAACTGGCAGGAGAGCATAATAGACATAAAGGTAACAAGAACAATTAATCCTCAAATAATTTATCAAAGCTTTGGTAAAGAAATAACTGGAATAATATTAAGGTAAACACTAAATGCTTCATAAATGTAAATTTTTTACAGAGCAAAATATGAAATATGAAAAATGGTTTTGTCCACTGTATAAATTCATCCACTGTGACTTGTTTGTTGGTTTCTGTACCTAACAGATGCGATGGCCTTCAGAAGGTTGGAGTGACACATCAGGGCAGACAAGGCCACAATGGCATTCTGAGGATCATCTTCAGGAACAATCTCAAACTGACAGCAAAAAATATTATGTTTCTGTTGAAGATTCTTATTCATCCAGGTCATGATATCCAAAAGGTTTTAGTTGTAAGCAACTGGACTACTTCTGAGTTGAAAGATGTTTCACTTCTCAATTGAGGAATTTAATCAGTCTGTGGTGATATAAGGGGGAACAGTCGTGGTTATAAAGTTTCTGAATCTGAATTATACTCTTCACGACCACTTCTCAACTCTGGAAAAAGGTGTGAAGAGTTGTTTTGGTCACACCTTTTGAGACAGAAACTGTTTTCCCTCTTACATCAAGCAGAAACTGCGGAAGTTCCTCAGTTAAGGAATTTGATGTCTTCAACTCCAACTTCACTCCTTGCTTACAATTAAAACTTTTTGGTTATTTATGTTAAAGCCTGTTCTACAGTAGATGTTTTGATTGAATTTCTCTAAATGTAAGTGTTGCAGATCTATGGTGTTTCATGCTTACAGTAGATGATCTAATAGTACTAGATAATCGTTACCACTGTGTTGACATGGTAGTACTGCATGGGTACTTATGCACGGTATGCAAAAACAGTGTTAGGTTGCACCATAAGAAAATAATTCTGATGTAAGTTGAGAACCATCTGTACTGCCTTTGATGTTTCAATTTGTTGCATTGCATTTGATTATTGTATTTTTTTGCATGTTTAGACACATTTAAAACCCCCAAATTTTCACCTTTCACACTCTAAACTGTTAATAAACTAATCAATACCTTTGGACCACTGCCCCCATCCTTGATTTGACAGGTGTAGAGACACTGCTGCTCAGGCATCTTCATACTTGCAAAGACACGTGTGCTGCAGAAGCCCACTGGATAGATGGCGCACTCATCGTGAAACGACATTCTGTCTGTGATGATCTAACAAATTTTAATGTTACTTTATAATGATGTGATGGAGCGGTGATGTCTGCCTTTGTCTATCTGACGGACTGACCTCCCCGAGGCTGTATACAGTTAAACCTCCCAGCACAATGGGAAAGACGGGGCGACCGGATGAATCCAGAGGGATGGGCTGCACCAGTTTCCTCCTCCCATCAACCAGCTTTCTTTTCTTTGACATTTTTTTGGGCACTGATAAAACATGGAGTCTAATTAAAATATATTACACAGCGAATCATTTGATTCAAAATTAGTTGAATTGATGAATTGATGCACTAAAAAACACAGATACTACAACACTCACACTCCTCCTTGCCGTTCTCCCTTCCTCGCTCCTTCTTTGATTTCTTCAAATAACTCTCCTCACCGGTTGACAACACTGAAGCCATGTTAATTGCAGATGAAAGGCCTGAAATACCTGGGAGCACCGAGGTCAGTGTCACAGGATGCACAGGTTGATGTGAACCCGAGTTCTGTGTGGGAACGAGCTCCCCCTCTGGTAAAGACTGGTACTGCAGCAATGATTTCAGTAAGAATCTAGTGATTAAAAAAAGAAACTGTCACTTCTGTAACTATGAGCTGAAGAAATAAAAAACATCGCACACAATAATAAAATCCAAATTAAAGTACATAGCATAAAGCTGTAGCACTCTACACCAGAATAATTTCGTGATATTAATGGGATAATTTTTTTCTTCTGGTGTTTAATGTTGATCATTTTTGTATGTATTAAAAAAAGTCACTGGATGGGATCATTAGTTTTTTTCACTCTAGTTTGTACAGAAAAAAGGAATACATATCAGCAGGAACTGCACACATAACACATATATTGGACACCCCTACCTAGCATTAATTGGGTGATGAGGGACAATTTACACTTTTTAAAAGTATTTCATAAAGACATTTTTGTTCGATACATCTGCTCACCTTCGCTCTTGTTTTGCCCTCACAAACCTCTCCTCTAAATGTGCAACCTCATCACACAGAGCTGCATTTTCCTAAATGTTGTACAGCAGTACATGGAATTAGAAATTCAAGTCATCGTACTGTACTCTTTGACTCATACAGTAAGTGGTTACTCACAAATATCATGGCACGAGCTGCCTTGCGCAACCTAAAGTACTTGAGTTGGTACTTCTCGTTCAGGTTTTTTCGTAAGCCTCTCTTCATTTTGACCCTAGGTTCAGAGGCGGAGTTTGAATATGGCAAGACAGGTGCTGATGAGCCCGAGCCAGAACCACCTGTATTTTGCTGTGCTGGGCTGAGAAATGAATGGGTATTTAAGGCCTGCAGTACTTGCTGTCGCTCCTCATCAGTCTACAAAAAGATGCAAACAGAGCATGGAATGGAAATCTATTCATATGAGATTCCAAGAACAGTTATGTAATTGAAATGTATGACGTAAGGATATATCACAACATGTACACAAAAAACAAATTGGAATGATAAACTGAAAAAAAATGTGTTTGTTGTGAATAAATAAATAAAAAAAAAAACATACAGAGCATTAAACTCACATAATCTGCTTATCAGAAAGACCAATATGAGATATTTGCAAATGCAAAAACACAGTGTTTTGTGCATAAGTCATGTGTATGTTTCCAAGTTAGAAATGTTCTGTTTAAGGGATTGCCATTTATTGTTCAGAGAGGCTCTGCTTGGAAATTACATAAAACTCACCAGCAGGCTAAAGACTCCATTTCTGTTTTCAATCCTCTTGAACCTCCGGCTGCCCTTTTGGGTCTGAAACATATGTGGAACTAAGGCCAAGGGCACATCACTGGAGATGCCAAATTTGTGTGTTTTTTGTTTGTTTTTCCTTTCAACTTAAGACATAGTATCCAAAAAGGGTTTAGTTGCTTGACTCCTTCTTGGGGTTGGAAGACGTTTCATTTCTCAACTGAGGAACTTCATTAGTTTCTGGTTGTTCTTGGAGGGAACTCTAGAAGTTGTACCAATCCCTTCACCACTGGACAAAATTCCCAAGGAAAACCTTAACAATTTGGTCTATGCAGTTCAGTGCAGTGAAGAATGTTCAGATCTGTATGTTGGGGAGACCAAAAAACCACTCCGCAAACGCATGGCCCAGCATAGGAGGGCGACCACATCAGGACAGGACTCAGCAGTTTATCTCCATCTCAATCTCAATAAAGGGCCACTCTTCCAAGGACTCAGATGTGCATATTTTGGACAAGAAGGTCAGGTGGTTTGAGAGAGGAGTGAAGGAAGACATCTATGCCTATCTGGAACAACTAACCTTGAATTGAGACGGAGGTCTGAGTCATCAATTGTCTGCTACGGAGAATCTGCCTTGAGATTTCATCCTAGGAAGTTTAACTGCTCATCAATACCAGAGCAGGCTTCTCTAGACGGGTGTAGCAATGACTCCCATCCACATCTGGACATGTGACAAGAAAACTGCTCATAACCATCAGGAGCAGTTTCTGTCTAAAAAGGTGTGACCAAAACAACTCTTCACACCTTTGTCAAGTGGTATAGTGAGTGGTCTAGAGTAGTATAACTACTAGAGTTCCTTCCAACAACAACCAGAAACCGATGGAAGTTCCTCAGTTGAGGAATGGAATGTCTTGCAACACCATGATGAAGTTCAGTTGCTTACAACTAAAACCTTTTTGGATATCATGACCTGGATGAAAGAGAATCTTCACATCCAAGACAGAGTGTGTTATTTTGTCATGCCATTATAAGAGAGAGATTTGGGTTGGGTTTTTTCCCCATAAGTGTACATTCAGGGAATCTTCTGATTTGTTAATGATCTGCTCTGAAAGAACAGAATTAGAAAAACATGAACAAAATGACTAACGGAATGACTAATCAATATAAAAGAAAAATGTATGAAATCAATGAACACATGCAAAATGAAGGTTGAAATTATTCTGTTCAACAGCAGAAGTCGCTGTCAGACAGCATCATGACCTCTCACCTCTCTGTACATGACTGCCTCCAGACTTGATTTTGCACTAGACAGACAAAACAAGTTCTAAATACATACAGTATATCATTTACAAGTTTATGATAAACGTTTTTTTCTATCTTGAACCAGGGTCAACTATCATACTTTGACTGAACAAGACCTCTGTTGATGATTCTCTGCTTGATCTCCTTTATATGCATTGGTCGGCGAGCTTCCTCTAGGACAATCTATGAAAGGAAAAGAGTATCAAAGAAGTGTTCATAAAAAAATAGTCACTTGTAAATTCGATAACACTGCAGTGAGTTCAACACAATAATGAATAGACACCTGTGCAGCGTCCAGCCATGTGAGGTTTGGTTTCTCTGTTATTTCACTGGGTGGATCGCTGCAATGTTAAAATCATTTCACACTGTTAGATTATAATTAAATAGTACAAAGCCATTTTCTGCTGTTTAATATTTATGTTGTGATTTGCAGATATATTTGCTTAAAAAAGGACTAAGGGCCCAAACCTGTTCAGAGTTTCTGTGTTCCCCGACAGACTTGCAATGCTGTCCAGAGCTGGGAACAGGGAGTAGTTCCCTTGTTCATCAGCCACCATCTCGGACTCAAAAGTGTTTAAGGACTCCATGATGGTCAGGAACAAAGCTATGTCCATAGAGAAAACACACGAGTAAGTATTATTATTATGCTCACGTGATTTCAGTGTGATCAATTAGACATTTAATTGAGCGTGCATGCTATGCAAACTGCAACATCAAACAATTGCTTGAATGGCGAAAAATAGTAAAAGAAAAAAGTAACATGCTCACCAGAAACCGACAGCTCCTTTTTTGTTTAATGCTCCGTTTCGATTGTTCCCCGGTTTAAAGCGCAGACTGTTTATTATAATTTTTTTTATTTACAAACAGTTCAAAAAGAAACCTGTGTAAAATATAAAGCCAGTGCCGTTATGAACACAAGACCGATAAAGACGACTGAAAGAGACGGCTAACTCCTTGGGATGGCTAGCTATTCCGCAGCCCTTTCTCGTCTCATCGCCCATTACCGCCCCCTTCCAACCGGAGGATGAAATAAGAGACAGATATCCGGTCATCCAACTGCTGATCCTCCTAGTCTTGGTTATCCTAGTTCTGGCATCGACCCATCCATCAGCAACAGCAATAAAAAAGAGAAACAAACAAAAACGGTAGTTTAAACAGATTTCAATAGATTGGGGGAGAGAGTGAAGTAGAGAGTGAGACAGGGACGAGGATGAGGGAGAAGGGGTGCTCAGACTATGCGCTCATTCAAAATGCATGATGTGAGGGCCCCCTACCCCAGCATTTAAAAATCTATAGCAGCTTGATGTAAACTACAAGATTAGGGTTAAACATTAAATAAATGGGTTTTTAGTCTCACCTTAAAGGTAGAGACTGAATCAGAATCCCTGACCTGAAGCGGAAGCTGATTCCACAGAAGAGGGGCTTGATAACTAAAGGCTCTACCACCTGTTCTACTCTTAGTAATTTTGGGAACCACTAATAGACCCGAATCTAATGATTGGAGCGGTCTGCTAGGTTTATAGGGGGAAAGCAGGTCCTTAATATAGGAAGGGGCCAGATTATTTAGGGCCTTGTAACTTAATAATAGATATATACTGTAGTGTACACGATTATGCTTTGATTTGATTAATATTTAAAATCAGGACACGCACTTATAGAATAGAATTGTTATAAAAACACTTCAAAGCTGAACAGCTGTGGTATATTCACTATAAAAAATTAAAAATAAAACCATGTGCTGTCCACATGTATCCTATGAGAATCTTTAATGAATTTTACTATTCAAAACTCTACCGTTAATATTTATTTGTTGCAACAAACCGAAAGAAGTATTCTTATCACTTATATATTCTAACAACGCAGTGTATTTTAGACTAATCTTGTGACCCACCTTTAAACTGTTAATTTGAATGTGCCGCAGTAAAGTATTTAGTTTGTCCTATGACGATGACAAAGTGGAGATTTACCTGCTTTCCAGTGTCGAACCAAAAAATTCTATGTCATCTCACATCAAAGAAGCTCAGACATCAATGACACAAGACTGGGTAAACAGAGATTGATCTTAGAGTTTCCATCAATTTGTTGCGCAATTATATCCAGCAATTGAACATTGTTCTTACATTCCTAAATCCACTCCATTGTATTTGTATAAAAATCAAACCAATGCTGTGGTTTAGCATGTGCCAGCCAATTGCTATACAGATCACATATCACATACACATCAAAGGGTGACTCCAAAAGGGGTTTAGTTGTGAGAAGGGTGATTGTGTATCCGAATTGATCGTCCTCTGTGGTGGTCGCCAACCTTTTCTGCAGCGTGGACCGGTTTTTCTGTACCGTGGACTCTGCCTTGACTTCAATCCAGAAAATCAGCAGAGTTGATGTCTCAAATAGACGTTTTAAGGCCCCCGTCATTTGCGATCTCCAGCAGTTGATCTTTCTTTAATTTAGCGGGATGTATCACTTGACTTACGGTGTGGAAGACTGTATTTGACATGTATTTGTACAACACATAGAACAATAATAATAATAATAATAATACATTTAATAGACAAAGATACAACTACAAATGTCAGTTTGATAGTGCCAGATGTATTCTTTGGCCCAGAGGTAATGTCACTAATATCGGCCTATCGAGGATCGAATCCCGGCCAGGGCAGTTCGACTCATTCCAAGGTCAAGGTAAGCTTTATTGTCAATACCTTTACATGTACAGAATACAAGGGTATCAAAATTGCGTTCCCCGCTATCAGGGGCGGTTCTAGACAAAAATTTCCAGGGGGGTCGGAGAGGGGCCAACATCTTTTTAATAATGTAAACCCAACACACACACATACATTATATGTATAATGTATGTGTGTGTGTACCTTAACCATAACGTTTTGCTACATATCTTGCCAATGTCTTTTTCTTCATCAACTTATCCTGATAAAGCACAATGAGCTGTAGATCCTGTAGGTACTGTGCTATACACAAGTAATTATAAAGAAACAATAGAATGACAAAAAGTTAAGCTTTCAAACATCCTTTTAATGGATAAAATAATTAGAGTGCATAATAACAGTGCATAAATATTACAGTATACAATATTAAAGTGCCTTTTCATACAAAAATCGAACAAAAAACAAAACTACGCCTCCTATCTCCCATGGTTGTGGTAGGGAAGGTCTTCAGATGTGGCTGGACTGGCATGTCATGCACATGCCGAAAGAAGATGAACACACTTTACTTAAATGCAAGTGAAAAAATGCTTATTATCAATTTAGGCTAACAATGTCTGTAGTGTATTTATCTAGACTATTTATCAATTAGCAATATATTAAGAACTGCATTTAGTCAAACTATGTGAAATTCATTTAGTCAAACTGCACAGCTGCAGGTGACACATGTACACGCATGTGCTGTCTCTCTCTCTAGTTTGCTCTGGATCTTCTCTCTCATGATCATCTTCCTGTTCTTTCTCCTCCTCTCTCTCCTCCTGCTCATCTCCCTCAATCACTGTATTTTTTTTTGGTCACAGGACCAAAAAAAGACATAATGTTCTTATTCCGTTTCATGATGACCTACGTCACCAAAAGTGAAAGGAGGAGAGGATTGTATGCATTCAAAGTTATCAATACACAAGCACAGTTATGACGGCTATTTCATTAATATCCAAAATATACTTAGTTACAAAGTGGTATGGAACTTACTTCAATAGTGAGGGTAGGTTGTATGGTTGAAGTCAAGTAGGATAGCCCTTGCATTATATATTCACGTCAATGGTTTAGTAAACTCTCACAAACATTAAATAAACGCGAGATGGAAAGCAATTGCAACTCGAATTTGTGTGTACATGCAAAGAATGACTGCAGTGCAGGTGCAGGGAGTATTTCAGAAGCGGAATACTGTCATTATTTCCTTCAAAATAGGTTCGAGAACATGTAGCCACAGGTGTTAAATTATCTGATGTAGCATACATGCGTGAAACAATTTCTGTCACTGGGACATTTCCGAAACACAGCCCCATTAGGAATTTGGGCGAAAACAAACGGCTGGCTCTCCACTCCGTTTTAAATCGGCTTACAACTCGCATGTTGATTTAATAACATTAGTAAATAAATGGTTTCCTTACCTCACCCTGGTTACATTCAGTCAACTCCGTTCAATGGTAGCTCTCCACAAGGTCACCGGTGTTGTGCTTTGAGTTTGAGTCCGTCAACGCACGTCGCCAACTCGCATTAGTTCCGCTCTTCTTTTTTAATAGGCTACAAAAAAAAAAAAAAATCGGCTGCTCAGCACAGGGGCCACAGCAGGGGCCGAGACCATTTCTCCCTTTTAGAGCCGTGCATGCCCGCTATACCATGCACAGACAAGACACAACATTACAATACACCCAACATTATAATACAGTTTACAATATAGTGCCGTATTGCGGTCTGCAGTCAGAATAGTTAGTGCAAAATAGATGGGTAGTGGGCATTACAGTTGACCAGATGAGTAGAATAGAATAGATATTAACAAAGAAAAAATAATCGGTAGAAAATGATGCAAAATAGTGCATTTCATTACATAACATTACATCACAACAGTGCAGGTGATGGTTGTGCAAAGAAGTCATAGGTACAGTACAGATGGTTATAGTGCAAGAAAAAAGGTGCAGTAAACAGTTTCAGATTAAGGTGCTCTGTATGTGTTTGTGGGGAAGAGTTCAAGTGGGAGTGATGGGTGTAGGTGGAGAGGGGAGAGAGCTCAACAGTTAGGAACGTGGGGTTTGTCCAAGTAATCTAAAGTAATCGTTTTGGCAATTGTTTATTAAGTTATTATTCATTTTTTATTTGAGTAGCAAATTTCCGTCTCCACGTTTTAACGACTGATTTATAAGATGGATAAAGAAACATGAAATTGAGTTTGCACCCGTTTTATTTAGAAATATGTCGATACGTTATTCGTCCCCCAGAAAGGTGGATTTGTGTGTTGTGTGGCCAACATTCGTACCAAGGACGTACTAAAACACGCATTAAATTTTCCAATGATGGCAATAATAATAAAATCAAAAGTGCACTAATATAGCTAGTATACCTGCTTGGTTCATCAACCTTTGGTGTAGCTACAGTACAACTACTGCACTAGCAGACAAACCCTAATGAACGTGGCTTCGAGTAGTGAACCGATTTCCGAAGCAATGGTCCGAAATGGATCAAAGCGGCTTTATCTGATCTTCACGTCTACTTGCTCAGTACTCTTTAGAGACCATATACACTAGGCTTGGGAAGATTCACCGATGCACATCGGAAAATCGATACGACCTGTTGAGATACAGTTGCATCGAATTGCAAACCTCGTCATCGGTAAAAAACCGTACATAAACTCAAATAATAAATAAACCGATTAATATCCTAATTTAAGAGTAAATTATAACGCAACAGTTTTAAAAAAGGGTCTGACATCATCACTTTGTTGTAATAAAAACGCCTTGCACTACAGGGACACCGTATCTCTCCTACTCAAGTCTCGCGCGAATTGGCGAGTCCTATTAGCTTTCGAACGGGGTAGCGGCCGGTGGAAAGTCAGTCAGAGTGGTCAACATGGAGGAGGACGAAAGCGTTGTTCATTCGGTGTTGGGTTTCAAGTCAAATGTATGGATGTATTTCGGTTTCTACAAACGAGGAGGTGAATTGGACAAGAGTACTGCCATTTGCAAAATCTGCCATGCGGCTATTAAATACACAGGCAGCACAACAAATCTGGCTGCACATCTGAAGCGGCGACACAACACGCCCCAGTCCCCAGCTACGCCAGCTGCGCCAGTGCTGCAGCAACGCCTTCGCGTGAGCCAAGATTACTAAATTTCTTTACTTCACCACTGGCAAATGATTCTTCCAGGGCAACGTCAATCACAAACGCCTTATCCTTCTTCATCTGCAAAGACATCCAACCCTACAGCATTACATCAAACGAGGGGTTCAGGTACCTACTTTCGGTGTTGGAGCCTAGATATACCATACCCGACAGGAAGGTGTTTTCAGACAAACTAGTCCCTGCACTTTACGAAAAAGTAAAATCGGAGGTCGTCGACTCAATGAGCCGTGCGCAGAGGGTCTCGCTTACAGTGGACGGATGGACATCTTGTGCCACAGACTCCTACATCACCGTCACGGCACACTACGTTAACGACGAGTGGGAATTGCAGTCCCATGTTCTGCAAACACGAGTCTTCAATAACTCGCATACAGGGGCAAATCTAGCAGCGTTGCTGCAAAATGTCCTACGGGAGTGGAATATCGCAAACAAAAGCCCTGCGTTGGTGACGGATAATGCAAGAAACATGGTGGTGGCCGGAGCTGGCGCAGACCTGACACCCCATGTCAGATGCGTAGCACACACCCTGAATTTGGCCTCACAGAAGGCGTTCAAGACGAACCGGGTATCCGAGCTGTTGGTAAAAGTGAGGAAGGTTGTGACGTATTTCCACAAAAGCTCACAGGCAGCAGAGGTTCTACGGGAAATTCAGGCCCAGCTACATCTACCGAACCACAAGCTGATCCACGACGTGTGCACCAGGTGGAACAGCTCAGTCGACATGCTTGAAAGGTTTTGGGAGCAGCAGCCTGCCCTGCTGAATGCTATGCTGTCTAGGAGGATCAGGAGAGGGGAAGGCCTGGCAGCAACAACTGTGAACGAAGAAGACATGCGACTCATTCAAGAAATAATAAAGTTAATGTCCCCTGTGAAAGTAGCTACTACACTACTAAGCGAGGAAAAAAGCCCCACCATCTCAATGATAGCACCTATTCAAGCCAAGCTACACAAGCACTTCTGTGACGACAGTACCGACAGCGAAATAATCACAGAGATGAAGCAGCGCTTTCGACAGGACTTTTCCGATCCTTACGTGGAACTCCAAGAACTGCTCTACAATGCTTCGGCCCTCGATCCCAGATTCAAAGATCTGGCATTCCTGGATGACGCTGATTCCAGAGAGCTCATCTTCGTGAAGTTGATAGCAGATGTGGTGAAGATGAACGAAACGGTAATCTATTATTATTATTTTTTAATATCATAGATTAGGTATGTTTATGTTGTGTGTGTGTGTGTGTGTGTGTGTGTGTGTGTGTGTGTTACATATACTTTGACCAATAATATACCATGTCACTTTGATATGGATTGTCAGAGGGAAGGCAGAGGTGCATTGGATGAAACAGGCGCATTGGATGAAGGAGAGGCAGCTGAAGGAAGAGGTGATGGAAGCCCCAGCATAGAAGAAAGAAGAGGTTTGTTTTGACAGTGCTTGAATAGTAGACTGTTCATTTAAAATAGATAAAAGATTTATCTTTTACCTGAAGAGATAAATGCAAATCTTTACATCACAACAGTTACAGCACAACCGCTTAAGATGTTAATGCATGTATGCATGTTATACAGTTAAACAGTGTGTTGTGTTGTGCTGTGTTGACTGCTTGTATTGTTCAACACTAATTATCTATAGATGGCTTGCCTTCTCCCAGAGAGAAGACTGCCATGGACCAGCTGTTTGGAGAGTTTGTCACCACACGGACGCCAATGAAGACCACAAGGGAGAAAGCTAAGGATGAAATTTCAAAATACAGAGAGAGAGATGCTTTAGAACTAAGCGGTGATGTGTTGCAGTGGTGGAAGAAGCAGGCAGACTTGCCACTCCTTTCAGCTTTAGCCAAAGATTACTTGTCCATCCCAGCAACTAGCGTGTCCTCTGAGCGTGTGTTCAGCAGTGCAGGCAATATTGTTACTGCCCAACGAAGTCTCTTGCACCCTGACCATGTTGATCAATTGATCTTTCTTAAAAAGAACTTGAAAAAGACCCATCTGGGTTAAATGTTTGAATTCAGTAGCCTGAACTGTTGCTCTTTGTTTGAAGGAAATTAGTTGGAGTAATCTTGGCTCCCGTGAAGGTATTGCAGCACTGCGAGCTGGCTCATAAGTCCCTTTTGTTAAGGTTTTTTATGTTGTTATATTGCATTGACTCTCCTGGCCTAAATATTTTTTTTTTCTTTATTTGTTCTACCTCCTGTAAAACACTAAAAGACTTCCTGTGTTTCAAAATAAAAGGCACAGCGTTAATGCTTCAATCGCCATAACCTGAACTACTCTGCACTTTTCTTCTGCATTGCATCGTATTGAATCGCATCGTATCGCACTGAACTGCATTGTATTAAAATTAAATCGAATTGTATCGCAGCATTTGAGAGAATCGTATCGCATCTTACCACTGGCAATTGCATTAATCGTTAATGTATCGAATCGTTGGCATTGTATCGAGATGCGTATCGTATCGCTTTGATGATGAAGATTCCCATCCCTAGTAACTACTAGGGAAACTTTAAATAGCCGACTTACATCAACTGCAGCTAATCTGCATTCTGATGCCGTGGTGCAGGAGATAGCTGGTAAAACAGGCATATCCCTAACCACATTTGACCCAATAGACTTACGTCAGCTGACTGCCATGATCATCTCTGCTAAATGTTCCACATGCATTTTAGACCCTATTCTCACTATGCTCCTTAAGGGGAAGGAGGTGTTCCCCTTAATTGACACCTCCTCATTAGATATAATTAATTTATCTCTTAAAATTGGCTATGTCTCCCTAAATCTCAAGGTTGTCGTCATTAAACCACTCCTTAAGAAATCCTCCCTAGACCCAGAGGTTCTAGCTAATTATAGGCCTATCTCAAATCTGGTGTTATATCCAAACTCTTAGAGAGGGTTGTTGCTGACCAGCTCTCTGATTACTTAAATTGCAACAATCTATTTGAGACCTTCCAGTCAGGCTTTAGAGCTAACCATAGCACTGAGACCAATCTGGTCGGAGTGACTAATGACCTTTTGTTGGCTTCAGACCAGGGTTCTGTCTCGGTGCTAGTATTGTTAAATCTTAGTGCAGCATTTGATACAATCAACCACCAGATTCTATTGATGAGGCTGGAGAACCTACTTGGAATCAGTGGCACTACCTTAAAATGGTTTTGGTCATACTTAACTTACCAATACCAGTGTGTTTATATCAATTACACCCAGCCCCCTCCCCAGGCTTTGTGTCCCGAAGGGATCAGTGCTTGGTCCAATCTTGTTCACCCTCTATATGCTCCCATTAGGCAATGTCATCAGAAAACATTCAATTGACTTCCATTGTTATGCTGATGAGACTCAATTATATTTAATAATTACGGCTGATGAACAAAATCATCTACAGTGGCTTAAATCCTGCATAGATGACATTAAGACCTGGATGACCTGTAACTTTTTGTTGCTAAATTCCTATAAAACTGAGTCACTGGTTTTAGGTCCAAAACATGTAAGGGACTCTATATCTGACATAATAGCATCTGATAACAGTTAAACCACAGCCTCCAACACTTCTTTTAAAATCCTAGGTGTTATCTTTGACCAGGAGCTTTCTTTTAAATCCCACATTAAAAATGTGTCTTATCTGCCTACCTTCATCTACGTAACATTAGGAAAGTTAGGCAGATACTTCCCTAAGATGCACCTGAGAAGCTGGTCCATGCCTTTGTTACTTCTAGGCTGGACTATTGCAACTCTTTAGTCGGAGAACTCTGCAGCTTATCAAGAGCACAGCAGCTCGTGTTCTGACTTAGACTTTGCAGAGAGACCATATCTCCCTGGTCCTCGCCTCTCTTCATTGGCTTCCAGTTCACTCTTGAATTCAGTTCTAATTAAATTTTAAAATGTACTGCTTACCTTTAAGGCCCTCCATGGGCTGGCACCACAGATGTTCACAAGTCACTTTTTCCAAGTCAAGTCTCGAGTCTTTATGCGCAAGTCCAAGTCAAGTCTCGAGTCTTTATGCCGGAGTCCAAGTCAAGTCTCGAGTCTTTAGTCCCAAGTCCAAGTCAAGTCTCAAATAGCTGAAAGTCTTCATATTGGATGCTATACGAGATAATACTGCATTGCTATGGTGTTTTTTTCGATTAAAAGTATGTACTGTACTGTACAATAGGCCTATAATATGTTATTGCACACTACACCATCAAAGCTGATCAAAATAATGTACTGCGCAGGTGCAATGTGAAGAAACATCACAAAAGCTTTAAGCTTGAACAATGTATTTTGTGAATACTACAGTATACATACGAACTGATTTGCGTATGTCGTCTTGTCCTTTTACCAACTGGAAATAACAAATTAAGGAAAATTAAAATATATAACTGAGTACTGTATTTACTGTACTAGACTACAGTATAAGCCTATAATATATTATTGCACACTGCACCATCAAGGTTGATCAAAACAATCACTGTGAATGTGCTTAGGCTAAGAAATCTTATGCATTACATACAGTTTAAGGAGAGGTTTTCATTTCTGTTATGTCAGTGACATCATTAGTCTAAACTTAAACAGCCATTCATGCATAGAATTAACATTAGACTCGATAGACGCGGGCTGCTACTTGCCGCTAAATGTAGTGGGCTGAAGTATAAAATGAAACGTAATGTCAGGGGAGGGGAACTATAAAACTAGCCAACAGACTATAACTGTGGCTGAATTAGTTTGGTAACGTTATCTTCCCACACAAGCACGGTTTCCGTTTCCCCCAATGACCTATCCTTGTTTGTTCTGAGGTGCCTGAGAAAGCTCGACACTCCTCACAAGTAGCCGTCTGCTTACTCGATGTCTGCGCAAAGTCTTTATAAGCAAATGCAATGGCAACAGGAATCGCTCCAGTCTGGCTTACCGCCGCCATGGTCAATGTGATATGAAACCTAAACCTGAGGCAGCACGCATGCGTTACAAACCTTAGTGCACCATAAGGGAGTAAACTACTTTTGCCTGTAATTTTTTTTTTCCATAGCGCTGGGAAATACATCGAAAAAAGTGAAATAAGTTAAATGATAAAATAAATAATTCCTTGATTATGGACTTTATTCACAACTCTGCAGTCATAACACCGAAGTCCGAGTCAAGTCTCGAGTCTTACGCAGCAAGTCTCAAGTCAAGTCACAAGTCTTTGTTTGTGCGACTTAAGTGCGACTCGAGTCCGAGTCTCAGACTCGAGTCTCCATGTCTGGCTGGCACCTACCTATATAGTGGAGTTGATACAACCGTATCAACACACTGTAACTCTTTGTTCTTTGGGTGCAGGTATTTATGTGGTTCCACAAATCTCCAAAACTAGATTTGGAGCCAAGCTTTCTGCTATTTAGACCCCTCTACTTTGGAACCAGCTGCCAGTCTTAGTCTGGAAATCAGACACAATCTCTACCTTTAAGAATAGATTAAAAACCTTTCTATTTGGCAGTGCCCATAATGGCCTACAGATCCAGCCATAGACCCTTTGTGAGGCCTATGGCTGGACCTAAGGTCCGAGATATGCTTTTTTTTAGGCTGAGGACGTAGGGGGTCCTGTGGCACATTGAGTCCTCTATTGCTGTCCTCTATTTCTTTCTCTTTCCCCCTCCCAATTATTCAACGTCTCCTTATTCCTATTTCAAACATTGCAGTAGACTTAACATCTGACAGGGGACTTCCCGTCCCCGGAGTCTCTGTCATTCCTATAGACCCCCATTGCCGTGGGCCGGACTCAGGACTTTACCCAACTCCCCAAGGACCCTACTCGCCGAGATCTGGACCCAGGACGTCATGGACTTAACTCAGCGATGGAAGGACTTTATATTGACATTTTTGTTTATTTAGTCTGCCACTGTTTAGTTTGTCCGCCTGTCCGTCCTGGGTGAGGATCCCCTCCACTGTCGATCACCCTGAGGTTTTTTCCTTTTTCCCTGTCTAGGCTTTTTGGGAGTGTGAGGTTCTATAAAGGCAGGGTTTATTCTCTCGATAATTGTTGCTTCATTGTACGGTTGTTCTGTACAGTTCCTTGAGATAACGGCTATTGTGATTTGGCACTTTAAATAAATAAAAGTTGAAGTTGAAAAGACTAACCACAGTTCATCTGGAGAGAACTTTTTTGTCCAAACTGGACAGGCATACCACTAAACTGGTGGATATATTTCGGAAGAAAGGCGGGATTGCAGGGATGTAGATTAGACCACTGTTGGACAATGTTGGAATTAAATTGCAACATCTAATGTGGGCATCAAACACTGAGAATGTATTGCCAATGTTTTATTTTGATCGGTTTCTGTCGGCCTCAAAGCTTTTTCTTTAATCACTTACTACAATTTATGATTTCTCACAGAAATGTCCTTTTTCACATGTGCTCAAAAAAACAGATATATTTAAATAATATTCACCGTGAGTTTCTGAGTGCAGCGAGATCCATTCCTGCTGCTTCTAGACTTCAATACTAAATTTTCAAAGACAATCAGAAAGGGCTGTAGTTTGATGCAGCAGCCCTTAAGGAAGTAACTTGGTTTCGTTTATTACCTACTTTAGTGACATCCTTGTGATGTTTAGAGCGACATTATCATGTATTTGAGTAGTTCAATGAGTGACTCTTGACCTTGTGCTGTTATGTATTGGTGTCTGTAATAATTTTCTCATCATTTTTTGACAGCAACATATTGAAGGCAGAAAAGACATCATAATCTGTTGCTTCCTTGGAGAGTCTGTAGAGGAGCTGATCAAAGATTACCAGGTACATTTAATGAGGTTGTTTGGCCTCAAAATCTGATATTCACGTGTGACGTTATTTTTTAGGGGATTGTACTTGTTCATCCCTATACCATATGTGCCTGCAGACCCAGAGAATGCTGATTTAGACCGACCTGCAGTTCTAGACACTAGACTAGTTTTAGACATCTTTTCACAACAGTGTACCCTTCTGAACAAACACTCACCTCTGGTTGTCTGGCCGTAGTGTGACTGCAGTCAGCTCTGTTTTAAGATGCAATGAATTATTACAAAGGCAGATTTCATGGAACCTTACAAATAGCTAGTATATGATAGGATATGATTGGATAAAATGTTTTGACCCAACTTTTTAAATGCAAAAATATTTTATATTAATAACTATAATTAATATGCAATTTTAATACAATGTATTTTAAAATATTTATGAATAAATGTGTTTTTTCTGAGTATGTTTAGGCCAGCAGAGTAGTCTTTGCTGGCCCTGATGACACACCATTGGAGTGATTCCAATTATTTGTTCATTCAGCTTGGTTTTTAAAGTTCTTGTTACTGACTGCAACATCCATCCATCTATCCACCTTCATCCGCAGCCGGGTCGCGGGGGGCAACATTTGGAGGAGGGATACCCAAACTTCCCTCTCCCTAGGCGTTCCCAGGCCAGCCGGGCAACATAGTCGCTTCAGCGTGTCCTAGGTCTTTCTCTGGGTCTGGCTCCCAGTGGGACATGACCCAAACACCTCCCGTGGGAGGTGTCCAGGGGGCATCCGATGTAGATGTCCAAGCCACCTCAACTGACTCCTTTCGATGTGGAGGAGCATTGGCTCTACTCCGAGCTCCTCCCAGGCGACAGAACTCCTCACCTTATCTCTAAGGGAGTGCCCTACCACCCTGTGAAGAACGCTAATTTCAGCCGGTTGTATCCGGGATCGCGTTCTTTCGATCATGACCCAAAGTTCATGACCATAGGTGAGAGTAGGAACGTAGATTGACCGGTAAATTGAGAGTCCAAGATACTATCTTACGACTCCAAGCTTCTTAAATTCCTCCACTTGAGGCAGGATGTCTCCCCCGACCTGGAGGGTACTTAACACTTTTTTCCGGTTGGAAACCATGGCCTCAGATATAGAGGTGCTAATTTTCATGCTTCACACTCGGCTGCGAACCACCCCAGTGCATGCTGTAGGTCCTGGTTCGAAGAGGCCAACAGAACAACATCATCTGCAAACAGCAGAGATTAAATCTGGTGTCTCCCGAACTGGACCCCGCCAGGCACCTGACTGCGCCAAGAAATTCTGTCCATAAAAGTGATGAACAGAACCAGTGACTAAGGACAGCCCTGCCATAGTCCAACATGCACTGGGAACAGATCCGACTTATTACCAGCAATGCAAACCGAGCTCCTGCTCCGTTCATACAGGGAGTGGACAGCTCTTAGCAAAGAGCCTCCAACCCCGTACTTCCTGAGTACCCCCCACAAGAGTCCTCGATGGACCCGGTCGAAAGCCTTCTCCAGGTCCACAAAACACATGTGGACTGGTTGGGCAAACTCCCATGATACCTCAAGAACTCTCTGGAAGGTGTAGAGCTGGTCCAGTGTTCCATGACCAGGACGAAAACTGCATTGTTCCTCTTGAATCGAAGGTTTAGATTATTACAGATTATTGGCCGAATTCTCCGTTCCAATACCCTGGAGTAAACTTTCCCCGGGAGGCTGAGGAGTGTGATCCCTGATAGTTGGGGCACACCCTCTGGTCCCCCTTTCTAAAAATAGGGACCACCACCCCAGTTTGCCACTCCAAAGGTACCGACCTCGAATGCCGATGTTGCAGATATGTGTCAGCTAAGACAGTCCCACAACATCCAGAGACTTCAGGTGCTCAGGGCGGATCTCATCCACCCCTGGCACCTTGCCACCTAGCAGCTTTTTGTCACTGCCTCAGTGACTTCAGCACAGTGGATTGAGTCATCCACTGAGCAACCTGTCTCTCCTTCCTCCGAGAAAGACGTGTCAGTGGGATTTAGGAGATCCTTGAAGTATTCCTTCCACCGTCCGACAACATTCCCCACAGAGGTCAACAGCTCCCCATACCCACTCAGAAGGGGGAACTGCTTCCCCCTTCTGAGGCGCGGGACAGTTTGCCAGAATTTCTTCGAGATCAACCAATAATCCTCCTCCATGTCCTCCCCGAACTGTCCCCAAGCCCGAGTTTTTGCGTCCGCCACTGCCCGGGCCGCGCCCCGCTTAGCCAGCCTGTACCTGTCGGTAGCCTCAGGAGTCCCCCGAGCCAGCCAGGCTCGGTAGGACTCCTTAAGCTTCACGGCATCCCCACCCTTCGGTGTGCAACATATTTTTCTAAATTGCTTTTAGTGTTTCTTTAAGTTAGAAAGTTACCATTTAAAATTATTGAATGAATGAACACCCTCCAAGACTGGGTGATTTCTAGGTGAATAGTGATTTCTTGGTGAAGTTTTTTCCAGGACTTGAATATCAAAACATTCATTAAAATAATAAAGTGCTTTTCCATTGTTCACCAACTGAATCTACCAAAAAATAAAAGCAGTTTGCTTCACCCTTCAATAACTAAATAACTGTCATTAGATAAGGCATAAGTGCAATTTTTGTTGCCTTGCACATTCATTGTTCTGCCACTACCTGATCTTGTCTCTGAGATGTATGCTGGAGTTCCATACCAACAACAAAAACTGTCTCTCCCAAAGTGACCAAGAAAAAATAATGTTTAAGTAAAAAATAATGTTTATGTATGCTGGAATCATTAAATGTTGCCCACCAGACACATGGTGTCATGTGTGTCTGGGAAAAATGTGTGATTGGTAATAATTTACTTGGATTTGAATTGTAATTTAATTTTAATTTTATTCCTGTGAGAGAAGCAGGGGAGACTCTTAAGATATCGAAACCCTAAATGTGGGGATGCAATTGCATCTCAGCTTCTGCCGTCTACGCCAAGATCTATTGTTTACTTTTATGCAGGGAAAGTCTGTTTTCTACTCATCCCAAAGTACAGTTGAACGATACTCTTATGCACTCTGGTGACCAACGTGAGTAGCATAGTATCAAAACAATATTGAGCAGTTAATAACATATCCACGCCATATTATTATATCTTTGAGAGGGCAGGGCAGCGGTTTGCGCACAGCTGCAGCTGGGAGAGCGGATAAGTGGCGAGGCTGATGCTGCGCTGTGCGCAGTGCACTGCGTAGAGTAATTGTTCCTTTAAGTAGGGGCCGGGTTCGCAGGAGTCGCAGAGGATGGACAAGCAAAGGGCAAACGCACGTAAACTGTTGGACATTGTGGGACTGTGGCTGACAGAGTCGAACGAGCCGCGCAACTGTTGTTGGACAATAAAAACTGTGTTCTGAGATCGGAGTCTGTGTTTGTTGTTCAGAGGACTCATGGAGTCTCACAGCCACTGAAAGTTCCACATCCCCACACTTAGCGTTAAGATGGTATTTTTAACTCTACAAGCTGGTAAAATTAAATCTTTTTCCAAATTGTGCAAATAACAAAATATGTATTTAATGTGAATTAGAGAAGTGGTGGACAGTGGGAATAACTGAAAAGCAATCATTCACTGATTTGTTTCACAAATAGAAACCCTAATGTAGCAAGCGTGGATTCACGGAACACGACGCACTGGTACGGAACACAACACTTTATTTGGTATTCCAATGTCTCTTTAAATGTCTTTAAAGTTTGCCGGTCCTTGGCTTTTCTGCATCACAGACACAGCGTGAGATCCCCCCTGCGAACAGTCGAGGTAGGTCCCCCGTCAGTTTAATTGCTCCGCTAAGCTACAATACCGTTCAGACTTCATCTAATATATGAAAAGTAAACAGGTTAGGAGTTGTTTAATGTATGTTTCTGACGTAGCTTCACGAATTTTAAAATACATAAATGATTAGTGAGTGACCAGCTGAATGTGCATTTGCATCAACGGTTTACACATAAGAGATCCAACACAATCTGAGAACAGATTGGTTGTTCCTGCACACTATAAAAAGTTACGTGCAGTGAGGACGTCCGTAAACATACTGGCTTCAATGGGGAAAAAACGACCAAAGTGCTCCTTTGCAGAGCATCTAAAGTGAAGCCAAATCTTGATCCTCAATTCTGCTGAAAACACTATCTTTTGTGAAACGATCACAATGATTGAACAAGACTATCCATCACTATGATTTAAACCCTCTGACCTATTCTTTCACCTTTGAGTAATGAAAATCTAGTGGTAAATAATACACAAATCATGTTCGACTCATAATAACAACATCCATTCCCCTCTTGGCCAACTGGAAGTAAACAATTTGAATAGATACATAGAATTGGATAGAATAGTTTAAACAGAATTGGTTTTCATTCAGACTAAAATGTATGAAAATAATTCCTCATGTTGTCCCCCAATTACTGCTAAGGCGTATGCTTCTAATACCTCATGAAGCACCAGTTACAGAGTGTTAAAAACAGTTAGCACTGTTTTTTTTCTGGAGTTTTCTGGAGTTGACACACCGACTCACCCCACTAAAGTAGGGCAATAAACTAAACAAACACAACTGCTGATAAGTAAGGGGTCATAAAGGTCACGGGAAGGTCACCTGGATGTTCACCTGTGTCATCTGAGTTTTTTGAAGTCTGTAAACAATAAGAGTCCGTATCTGATCCCCCACACACTTACGTGTAGGCAGGGAGTTATATACACAGGGGTACCTCTGTGTATAGGTGTTTTACAAGTAATAAAAGTTTGTTACTGATTAAGCTACAGAAGCGCTGACTGAGCTGCCATCAGCTCGCTGCGACACAAGTACCCGGAGGCGTTGACAGACATCCTGCCTAAATTCTGCCAGCATGTCGACATACCGACACGGGGAGACAACACACTGGACCGCGTGTACACCAACAGAAAAAATGCGTACAGAGCCATCCCCAACCCCCACCTGTGTTTCTCTGACCATCTCTCCATCATGCTGGTGTATAGACCCCTGCTCAAAGACCAGAAGCCGACTCAGAGGACCATCACAGTGTGGCCCAGTGACGCTGTATCCCAACTCCAGGACTGCTTCCTCTCCACAGACTGGCAAGTCTTCAGAGACGCAGCTGTCCATGAAGGGGAGGTGGACCTGGTAGAGTACACATCTGCGGTCCTTGGGTACATAGGTAAGTGTGCTTGATGATGTTACTGTCACTTAAACAATAACTGTCCAACCTAACCAGAAACCCTGGCTGAATGCAGAGGTAAGGTCTCTGCTGAAGGCCAGGGATGCTGTTTTCAGGACCGGTGACAGAGTAGCGCTCAGAGCAGCCAGAACAGCGTTGAACACCGGCGTATGGAGGGCCCGGACTGCATATGCCGAAAGGATCCAGTGACGGAAGTGAGGAGGACCCTTCTGAGGATCAACCCACACAAAGCTGCTGGTCCCGACAACATCTCTGGACTGCTACTAAAGGGCTGCGCAAACGAGCTGATGGAGGTTCTGTAGCCCTTACCCTGATAGTCATGAAAAGCTTCGAACAACTGGTTATGACCCAGATCAAGGCCACCATCGACATCGCTGAGGATGCATACAATACACATACCGTAGCAACAGGTCCACAGATGACGCCATCTCTTCTGTGGTACACACAGCCCTCACCCACTTGGAGAGGAAGGACTCTTATGTCCGTCTACTCTTTGTGGACTTCACATTGGCCTTCAATACCATCATCCCTGGTCAATAAACTATCAACCCTCGGACTGAACTCCACCCTCTGCAACTAGGTACTGGATTTCCTGACCGACAGGATCAGGAAGATCCTGATAAGATCAGTGGCATCTCCTCTTCCTCCATCAAGCTCAGCACTGGTTCCCCCAGGGATGTGTGCTGAGTCCCCTCCTGTTCACCCTGCTGACACACGACTGCAAAGCGCCGAACCCAGGCTGCCTAATCGTGGAGTTTGCGGATGACACAGCTGTGGTTGGACAAATCATCAACGACGACGAGTCCGACTACAGGTGAGAGGTGCAACACCTGGAGAGCTGGTGCAGGGAAAACAACCTCTGCATCAATGTGAGCAAGACCAAGGAGATGATCATTGACTACAGGAGGGGCAGACGGCCCCCACTTCCCTGCACATCGGAGGAACAGTGGTGGAAGTTGTCTCCAGCTACAGGTACCTGGGACCCCACATCTCAAGACGACCTCACCTGGAAGACCAACACCTCCTGTCTAATCAAGAAAGCCCACCAGTGTCTCTACTTCCTCAGGAGACTGAGGCGTGCCGAACTGGGGAGCTCAGTCCTAACATCATTTTACAGATGCATGGTGAAGAGTGTCTTGTCATCCTGCATCACTGTGTGGCACAGCAGCTGCTCAGCAGCAGTGAAAAAGTCTCTGCAGAGGGTAGTGAAGGCTACACAGAGAACCGTAGGACGCAGACTCCCCTCCACCACAGAAATCTACAACAGTAGACAGTAGGAACAGTTTCTTCCCTGAAGCTGTTAGACTGTTGAATTCTGGTGGAAACCTGTAACTGTATCCATCATCTGTCACTGTAATTCGTCACTGTAACTGTACTGTTATTCATTTGTTCGGTTGCCTCACCCACTCCCCCACACATAATAATATGCAATTGCCGTCACCACATTACTACTCCACCTCTCTTCTCCTCTCTCCTCTTATTTATCTCTCATCTTCTCTCTCTCCTCTTCTCTCTTCTCCTTCTCTCCTCGATCCGGGATCCGAGTAACCTATTGCGTTCATCATATGTCTAACATGTGTTGCAATGACAATAAACCTTCCTTGAATCCTTGAAGTATCAGTGTCTGGTTTAACAGGACACACGCGCCCCCATTTTCGCTCCCTCACTTTCAGACTCTGTGTATTGGTGTTAACAAGTAATAAAAGTATGTAACGTGATTAAGTAGCATTGTCTGGTCTAATAGTGCTGACAAGTCTCTACACCTGTCATTCCCACACGCATAAATACGGACATCCAGAGGTACAAAAACAGTGTTCTCTGTATGTTAATTTTTATCAACTCAGACACACCCACACATACCTTTCTCGTCAGCGATGTCAGCAATGTCTCTGAAGTTCCACTCTCAATCTTAAAAGAGATTTAGAAACTTTTTTTTTTAGTTTCGAGTGTGGTATTGCGTTGAAATATTGTAGAATTAAAGTATAAAGGTAGAAAAAATAAAATAAAGAAGAATAAAGAGGGAATGAATAAAAAATGTTTTTAGTAAGTTAAAGAATAATTAAAAAACAGTAACAATAATTTAAAACAGTTAAACAAAAGTTTGTTTGTTTTTTTTTCTCTCTTTCTTTTCCTGGAATAATGAAGGGCTTTAACAAACTTAACTCTACTTTGTAACACTAAACGTTGAGTTTGTTATACGTTTGTATGTAGAGTGAACGTGGTGGGTTTTTTTTTTACTGTGAGAGAAATAACTTTGAGAATTGGTTAAAGTAACATTTTACACTTCATGCAAGTTTTTCACAACTCAGAGTGTCCTGCGTATCTGCTATTCTTATTAAATTACACGTGTCCCCCCACTTACACTCCCACTCTAACGTATAATTACGGACATCCGGAGACACATACACAACTAGGTAACCTCTGTGTATGCTAATTTTATTAACTCAGTCAACCAGACACCAACGCACACACATTCACACACAAACACACACACACACACACACACACACACACTTCTCTCACCAGCGATGTCGGCAAAGTCTCTCTAAACGTTCTATCGCTCTTAAAACATTTAGAAACTTTTTGAGCGGATCTTACTGAATGTTATGACACAGTATTGTGTTGAATTATTGTAGAATTAAAGTATAATTATAAAAGTAGATATAATAAAATTAAGGAGAATACAATTATGTTTGAAGATAAGAGGGAGTGAAAAAATGCTGTCAGAAGATTAAAGATTAAATAGAAAACACTTAAACCCACTTTTTTTTTTTTTTTTTCTTGCAATGATGAGTGTTTAAAAAAATGTAACTCTACTTTGTAACTCTAAACAGTGATCAGGCAGTGAGATGCCCTGGGCATGGTATCGTCCCTACGCACTGCTCATTAGCTGCCCACTGCTCACTTTGATGATGGGTTAAATGCAGAGGCCAAATTTCATTGTGCGCTGTGGTGTGAATCAAACGTCACAATGACAAAAATGTGAATTTAATCTTTACTTTAATCTTGCGAGTTGTGCGGCATCAGGTTCGACGTCCGCAATGTTGCTATTTGCTTGCAGCTGCAGTGAATTTATGCAAGTCATGGGCGCTCATGCACAACGGCCAATTAGAATATTTTTTTATTGTTTTACGATGCATTTTCTGGACATCAGCGACAAGAAAGATTTTGCGTGTGCCGCAAAAGTTGACGAAGTTCCAGGGAAGAGGACGAACAAATGGAGATGGGAGTGGATGAATTAATTTACTAGCTATGATGGTGAGTTTTTTATGTGAATGAAATTGATCATTGATTATGCGTTCATCCAAGGACTAAACCGATCCGTAAAAAAAAAAAATCATATATATATATATATATATATATATATATACACATCGACCTGATTGACTGATTATAATTGGCTTATTATGTAATGCGGATAATTAAACATTGTTTAAGAGCAACTAAATCGGACATATCGTTAAAGTGTGCACTTAATCGTCGTGCACAACCGAGTTGGCTGTTTACCAACAAGTCCCTATGTTAACGAGAAGGCTGCACAAAGCACCTTGACTTAAACTCGAAATATGAAATATATAAATTATATATGTAAATGATTGCCATTTTGTGAACTAGATTCATTCCATATTATTTTATTTTTTGAACTTTCTACCTGATCAACAGATAATTTACTGGATTTGGATTTTATGTTGTGATCTGAGAAGATAGAAATAAAATAGTGAATGTAATGGTTTTGTCTATTTCATTTAATATTGTGTTGTATTGTAGTATCTGTATCACTTGTTGAGTGTATAAACTTCTAATATAGCAAATTTGAGGGTATGTGTGGCTTTTACTTAGTAAATGTGATACTTTTGCTACCACCGAATAATTTCAGTCTTTTCAGTATACACCAAACTTTCATCCATGCTGTAGATTCATATAATCCATGGCCATCTTCATTGAGGGTTACATTGTCATGGAGAATTTGAAAAGCCTACCTTTGCACTCTGCATTTTGTTTGGGTTGATGAATGCCCTCCACCTGAAATTACCAATACACTTTCATTCAAGGTAACGCCTTGTTTGGGAAGGAGCAAACTGCTACAAAAGTTACCAACTTTGAAAAATCTTGTTTACACTTTTTAAGCACACAAGAATGGTGTGCATCAACATTAGCACAATATTCTGCAGTTTTCCCATTGTTCTACCTGAACTGCGGCTGTTATTTTAAGGCAATTGTTCACGCTGATATTTTAGCACTGTTTTTACTATTGGCTCTCACTGTGTAAAGTGCAAAAAATAATGAACAGGACCCGATTTGATTGATAATTTAGGTTGTTACATGCACTGATAAGTTAATAGTAGCCCTTACTTGGGATTTTTAAGGCAATCGGTTTTCATTCACTCACAGAAATATTTTAGCCATTTTTTTAGGTTTATGCATTGCAATTGCATATAAAATTTCTGTCCATTTGTAATACTCAAGATATAGAGAAACAGACCGGTAAACTTTATATGCAGTGTATGCATTAGTCTTATGTAAAGAGAACAATTCAAAATGTGCATTACTTGAAATGCTTAGAAAACGAGTTATGCACTAAATCAAATGTAAATGAAAGGCATCAAGTTATTAATTATTTTGATTACAAAACGCAATGCATTTTAAAATGTTTTTTTTTTCAGTTATAACATTATAATAACAACAACAAATAATAGTGAGTCCAACTTCTGTTATTTATTTGCATTTTCAACGCATAAAGCAAGTTAGGGTAAATTTTTTTTACATCACATTCCAATTGTGTGAACTGTAGTGTAGTAATACAAGTGCAGATAATAAGTACAAGTTCACACAAATAGGTACAAATATTAATCGCAATTGCACAACTATGTTGAATTGCAGCAATAACAAAGCCTCAAAACCTGCTTGATGAATCGAGTAGCAAAACTTTAATGCTTACAAAACAAAAACATTCCAAAGATTTCCAGACGTACAACGTCTGCAAAACGCATTGAAATAATCAGCATAAATATCAAGAACTACACATTAATATATTTACAAAGTTAACTGACCCAGTGAAGTCTTTTTTTTTTTTTTTCACGTTTCCAGTAGAAAACATCTGCCTATTCTATATAAAGACCATCAATGCAATATCTTTTGGACTTTTTGGCGAGAGTTTGGCTGTGTCCAGTTCCATCAGAATTTTCCAGAACACTTCAAATGTTCTCTTGAGAGTTTTGGGGTAATTTAAGTTGAGTGCATACATCAGTCCAAAAAGCATCACACATCCAAGGGTGACAGATTGAAGGTTTTGTAGCACTTCTACACCTTTGAGTATAACACCAACATCTGGCCACTCCTCCTGAACTTGGTGCTGTTTCAGAAAGTCGGATCCTGTGACTGTTTCACAATCCAACAAACTCATCCATGTCCTTTTGAATAACTCCAGATTCCTGCGCAAGTATCTGGCATCTCTATGGTCAAATAGTTCCATCCAGAACTGACTCTTGGATAAATGTATAAAATAAATGATGGTTTGAAGCATATACTGTACATATGTTTGAGTGAATGGATGAAGGGTAATAACTATTACATAATGGCCACTTACCTACTCTTTCTAAATTTGGACCACGAGGACTCAATCCGCTGGTCGTTAGTGTATGAGCCATACATGTGGCTGGACGCACCAGAGCGGTGGTCTGTGTGGTAATGGCCTGCGGTCCACTGCAATTGCAGCCATGGTCCAGTTTTCCGTGTCGCAATAAGTCCTCAGTCTCATGGGAACGGCAGCGAGTTGTCGATAGCTCATAGGACTACGGCGTAATTACAGTGTCCCCCATTAAAACACTTTGCGCAGTGCTGAAGCAGAGCTGGTCCATCCGTCTGGACTGTGGTATTAAAACACTCCAAAAACCAAACACACAAAACTCCAGACCATGTTAGTCGGTTCTTATGCGTTTGCCGCAAAACACCGCTGGACTTCTGTCCATCATGGTTGGTTCTCTTCCGGTTGGGGACGTTACTTGGAACGTTCCTCTTACGTAAGAAATTTGTACTTGTAAATTTGTTGTGGGCTTGTGTTTAAGTGTTTCGTCAATATGTAAATTTGTCTCGCCGATTGTAAACATGTTTCCTGAGTTTGTAAAAGTGCTCCTGGAGATTGTCAAAGTGTTTTCATGAATGTATTTTTGTTACAGAGTTTGTAATTTTTTTTCTGAAATGTAATTTTGTTTCAGAGTTTGTAAAAATGTTTTTTAAAATGTAATTTTGTTTTCAGTTTTGTTAATTTGTTTTCATAAATGTATTTTTGTTTCAGCGTTTGTAATTTTTTTTTTTAAATGTAAATTTGTTTTCAGAAATGTATTTGTGATTCAGAGTTTGTAAATTTTTGTTCTGAAATGTAATTTTGTTTCAGAACTTGTAAATTTGTTTCCTGAAATGTTATTTTGTTTTTGTATTTGTGAAAGTGTTTTGCACCTCAGGGCCATACTCTCTCATAACATCAATGACTTAGTGTTGGAGGAACTGCTGACATACTCCAGCCACATGAGATATAGCAATGTCTTGCAGGAAGAACCCAGGGCCAACCACACCAGCGTATAATAATAGTAATAAAATAATAATAATAATAATACATTTTCCTCTCCCTGAACCGACACCTTAACGTGGTGGAGGGGTTTGAGCATCCAGATGAAGCTAGGAGGCAGTGTACGTTGCCCGGATTGGCGTTACCGGGGCCCCACTCTGGAGCAAGGCCTGGGGTTGGGGCTCATAGGCGAGCGCCTAGTGGCCGGGTCTGGGTCCACGGGACCCGGCCGGGCCAAGCCCGAAGAAAAGATGTGGACCCACCTCCACCTTCATGTGGACTCACCACCCGCAGGAAGGTCCATAAGGGGCCAGTGCCGTGTGATTTGGGCGGCAGTCGTGGGC
Organism: Paraplagusia blochii; assembly: GCA_016785265.1. Classification (NCBI taxonomy): domain Eukaryota; kingdom Metazoa; phylum Chordata; class Actinopteri; order Pleuronectiformes; family Cynoglossidae; genus Paraplagusia; species Paraplagusia blochii. The sequence goes on from JAFBJS010005610.1 coordinate 107,931, forward strand.
GGGGACCCTGGCGGCCCAATCCCCGAACAACCACTCTGGCTATGGGGACATGGAATGTCACCTTGCTGGGGGGAAAGGAGCCTGAGCTGGTGCGGGAGGCTGAGCTATACCGACTAGATATAGTCGGGCTCGCCTCCACACACAGTTTGGGTTCTGAGACCCAACTCCTTGAGAGAGGCTGAACTCTCTTCTACTCTGGAGTTGCCAGTGGTGAGAGGCGACGAGCTGGAGTAGGCTTGCTTATAGCCCTCCAGCTCGCTAGCCGTGTAAAGTTTTCCCCACTAGGCGAGAGGGTCGCTTCCCTGCACCTCCAGGTAAGGGAAAGGACTCTCATTGTGGTTGCGGCCTATGCGCCAAACGGCAGTGTGGAGTACCCGACCTTCTTGCAGGCACTGGGAGGAGTACTGGAAAGTGCTCGTCCTGTTGGACTTCAATGCTCACGTGGGCAATGACGGTGACACCTGGAGGGGTGTGATTGGGAAGAACGGCCCCCCTGATCTGAACCCGAGTGGTGCTTTGTTGTTGGACTTCTGTGCAAGCCACGGTTTGTCCATAACAAACACCATGTTCAAACATACGGGTGTACATCAGTGCACTTGGCACCAGTACACCCTAGGACGGAGGTCAATGACCGACTTTGTAGCCGTGTCATCTGACCTCCGGCCATGTTTTGGACACTCGGGTGAAGAGAGGGGCTGAGCTGTCAACTGATCACCACCTGGTAGTGAGTTGGCTTCGCTTACAGGGAGCAAAACTGGACAGACCTGGCAGACACAAACGTATCGTGAGAGTTTGTTGGGAACGTCTGGCAGAACCCCCTGTGAGGGATGCCTTTAACTCCTACCTCCAGGAGAACTTTGAACAGGTTCCAAGGGAGTGGGAAGACATGGACCAGGTTTTCCTCCGCCATTGTAGAAGCAGCTGTTCGAAGCTGTGGGCGTAAAGCCTCGGGTGCCTGTCGGGGCGGCAATCCCCGAACTCGGTGGTGTACACCAGAGGTTGGGATGCTGTGAAACTGAAGAAGGAGTCCTACCAAGCCTGGCTGGCTGGGGGGACTCCTGAGGCTACCGATAGGTACAGGCTGGCTCAGCGGGCCGCGGCACGGGCAGTGGCCGAAGCAAAAACTCAGGCTTGGGAAAAATTCGGAGAGGCCATGGAGGAGGATTATCGGTTGGCCTCGAAGAAATTCTGGCAAACCATCCGGTGCCTCAGCGGGGGGCAAGCAGTTCCCCGTCCACACTGTTTACAGTGGGGATGGGGAGCTGTTGACCTCTGTGGGGAGTGTTCCTCGGAGGAAGGAGAGACAGGTTGCTCAATGGATGACACACCAATCTCCTGTGCTGAAGTCACAGAGGCAGTTAAAAAGCTGCTAGGTGGCAAGGCTGTTGTGGGACTGTCTTGGCTGACACGTCTCTGCAACATCGCGTGGTATTCGGGGTCAGTACCTTTGGAGTGGCAAACTGGGGTGGTGGTCCCTATTTTTAAAAAAGGGGACCAGAGGGTGTGCACCAACTATCGGGGGATCACACTCCTCAGCCTCCCGGGGAAAGTTTACTCCAGGGTATTGGAACAGAGAATTCGGCCAATAATCGAACCTCGGATTCAAGAGGAACAATGCGGTTTTCGTTCTGGTCGTGGAACACTGGACCAGCTCTACATCCTCCAGAGAGTTCTTGAGGGATCATGGGAGTTTGCCCAACCAGTCCACATGTGTTTTGTGGACCTGGAGAAGGCTTTCGACCAGGTCCCTCGGGTACTCTTGTAGGGGGTACTCAGGAAATACGGGGCTGGATGCTCTTTGCTAAGAGCTGTCCAGTCCCTGTATGAACGGAGCAGGAGCTTGGTTCGCATTGCCGGCCATAAGTCGGATCTGTTTCCAGTGCATGTTGAACTACGGCAGGGCTGTCTTTTGTCACCGGTTCTGTTCATCACGTATATGGACAGAATTTCTAGGCGCAGTCAGGTGCTGGGCAGGGTCCAGTTTGAGAGACACCAGATTTCATCTCTGCTGTTTGCAGATGATGTTGTTCTGTTGGCCTCTTCGAACCAGGACCTACAGCATGCACTGGGGCGGTTCGCAGCCGAGTGTAACACTGGTATGAAAATTAGCACCTCTAAATCCGAGGCCATGGTTCTTGACCGGAAAAAGGTGCTAAGCACCCTCCAGGTCGGGGGAGAGATCCTGCCTCAAGTGGAGAAGTTTAAGTATCTTGGAGTCGTGTTCACGAGTCAGGGAAGGATGGACCGGGAGATTGACAGGCGGATTGGCGCAGAGACCGCAGTAATGCGCTCACTGCATCGATCCGTCATGGTGAAGAAAGAGCTAAGCCAAAAGGCGAAACTCTCAATTTACCGGTCAATCTACGTTCCTACTCTCACCTATGGTCACCGAAAGAACCCGATCCCGGATACAAGCGGCGGAAATGAGCTTTATTTGCAGGATGGTAGGGCACTCCCTTAGAGATAAGGTGAGGAGCTTTGTCACACGGGAGGAGCTCAGAGTAGAGCCATTGCTTCTCCACATCGAAAAGAGTCAGCTGAGGTGGCTTGGACATCTACATTGGGTGCCCCCTGGACGCCTCCCACGGGAGGTGTTTGGGTCATGTCCCACTGGGAGGAGACCCAGAGGAAGACCTAGGACGCGCTGGAGCGACTATGTTGCCCGGCTGGCCTGGGAACGCCTTGGGATTCCCCCAGACGAGCTTGAGGAAGTGTCTAGGGAGAGGGAAGTTTGGGCGTCCCTCCTTCGACTGTTGCCCCCGCGACCCGGCTCCGGATAAGCGGATGAAAATGGATGGATGGATGGATAATACATTTTATTTTAAGGTGCCTTTCCTGACACCCATGGTCTCACAAGGGGTCTGAAGATCTCATCTTGGTACCAAACGGCAGTCGGACTACCAATGAATGAATGAATAGAAAGAAGTGGCAAAACAGTTTACTTTTCGCATGGGTATTTTTTTACATCTTGAATGCACTGAAACAAAGAGCAGGCAGGTTTGGAGTTGGAGAGGGGTCCTTAATGAGCCACCTTAATGACCTTTCTTACACCTCCCATACATATTTTCGACTGGTTGGAGGGAGGAGAATTGGGGTTAGAAGAGAGATGGGGGAGAGACAGGGGGTAGAGAAACAGGAAAGAGGAGATACAACAGAGACAGAGCAACAAGTACAACATATAGACTAGACCATTGTCTGAGGCCATAAGGAGGTCATTAGTAACTTTAACTAAGGCTGTTTCTGTACTATGGTGTGCTCTAAATCCTGACTGAAATTTTTAAAAAAAGTTATTATTTGACATATATTGATGTAACTGATTGGCCACTGCCCTTTCCAGTATTTTGGAAATGAAAGGCAGGTTTGATATTGGCCGGTAGCTGTCTAGAATATCTGGGTCTAGGGTCGCCTTTTTAAGGATAGGTTTAATTACAGCTACTTTAAAGCTTTGGGGTACATAGCCAGTTATTAGGGACAAGTTAATTTGATTTAAAACAGAAATGTTGATTACTGGAAAAAAAATCTTTAAACAGTTTGGTGGGAATGGGGTCTAGTTGACAAGTAGATGTCTTAGATGAGGATATTAGGGATGTTAGCTCAGGGAGATCAATAGGGGTAAAGTTGAATAAATGTGAGCCTGGTGCTTCAATGGCACCTGTGTTACAGATGGACTCACTTCCTCACTTTGGAGGGAGGAGATGAGTAATTTTCTCTCTAATCAGGATTATTTTGTTGGCAAAGAAATTCATAAAGTCATCACTGGTCAGTGTTAGGGGAATGGATGGGTCGGTGGAGCTATGGCTCTGTGTCAGCCTGGCTACAGTGCTGAACAGAAACTTGGGATTATTCTTATTTTCTTCAATTAGAGAAGAATAGTTCTTATTTTCTTCAATTAGAGAAGAATAGTATGCAGATCTTGCATTGTGGAGGGCTTTCTTGTAGGCTACGAAACTATCTTTCCAAGCTAGAAAATATTCTTGCAGGTTAGTAGAACGCCATTTTTTTTCTAATCTACGCAGCGCCTGTTTAAGCGTGCGAGTGTTAGAGTTAAACCATGGTGCTACCCTCCTCTGGTTCACTACTTTCTTTTTCAGAGAGGCAACACTAGATAGATAATGACATTGCTGCGCTATCAACAAGATTATCAATATCAATATGAGCGGGTAAGAAATTTGTACTGATCATTTCAGATGGGTTTGGGTAATGCGAAGAATTAAATAAGAGTTGTATAGCCTCTCTGAATGTATCCGTAATATTATCCGACAAGTCCCGACTAAAGCGGTATTTTCTATTGGTGTTAATGTGGTTTTTAATTGTAAAGCTAAATATGACTAATGAATGATCAGTTAACAGGGGGTTTGGGGGAAGAACCTTGAGGTTGTCAATGTCACTGCCATAGGTCAGTATGAGATCAAGAGTGTGACCAAGGCAGTGAGTGGATTCACTCACATGTTGAATAAACCCAATTGAGTCTAATACTGAACTAAAAGCAGAGCTAAAACTATCATTTATGTTATCTACGTGGATGTTAAAACCTCCCATAATAATAACTTTATCTGTCCTTAGCACTAACTCAGATAAGAATTCAGGGAATTCTAACAGAAACTCTGAGTAAGGTGTTGGCGGACGATAGACAACAATAATAACAGGCTTTTATGATTTTGAGCTACTATTGGTTAAATGTAAGATAAGACTTTCAAAGGATACAAATTGAGGTTTAGCTTTAGTATTGATTAATAAGCTTGTATTAAAGATGGCAGCAACCCCTCCTCCTCGACCTGAGCTTCTAAGAATATGGGTGTTAACGTGAGTCGAAGGAGTCGACTCGTTTAAACTAACATAATCATTGTCACGTAACCATGTTTCTGTTAAAGCTGAATAAATCAATATTATGGTCCGTAATTAGGTCACTAACCAAGAGGGATTTTGAGGAGAGAGACCTTACGTTTAATAACCCACATTTAAGAGTGGTGTGACTCGATTCACTTTTATTACAAATGGTATTTTTTTTTAGATTGGAATGTCTAACTCCTTTCTTGCCTATTACTGGTTTACTTTGTCTAGTCGGCCAGGGAACAGACACGGTCGCTATGGGGTTTGAGGGAGGTGACTGCTCGCAAGGAAGCACAAAGAGGCGTGGAAGACTGCACCTCTGTCTTCTCGTCTCACCACTGGATTGTCACGCTATTCGTGGTCTAATACAGTTTGCTAGACTTTTAGACAGGAGAGAGGCTCCGTCCAAAGTGGGATGGACGCCATCTCTCCTCATTAGATCAGGTTTTCCCCAGAAGGTTTTCCAGTTATCTATGAAAGTAATGTCGTTTTCTGAACAACACCGTGACAGCCAGTGATTAAGTGACGACATGCGGCTATACCTGTTGTCACTGGTCACGTCAGGCAAAGGTCCAGAGATAATTACGGTGTCTGACATTGACTTAGCAAATGCACATAGAGATTCAACGTTAATCTTGGTGATCTTCGATCTCCGATTGAGTCATTACTGCCGACATGAATTGCAACTTTACTGAACTTACGTTTATTCCTCGCCAGCAGTTTCAAATAAGACTCTATGTCGCCCGCTCTGGCTCCCGGTAGACACTTAACTATGTTTGCTGGTGTCGCTACGGTCACATTCTGTAAAGCAGAGTCGCCAATAACCAGAGTCTGCTTCTCAGCCTGTATGTCGCTGAGTGGGGAAAATGTATTTGCGGTGTGAATTGATTGATGGTGTACCAGACTTTTCTGTTTGGTACTATGCCTCTTATTACCGACAGTCACCCAGCTACTCTGCTGATCTCCCGGCTGCACGGGAGCTGCTGGGGGAGCTAATGCTTTGTGGTCCGCACCAGCTACGGGAGACTGGCTCACTGATCTAGATTCTATGGTGCGGAACCGAGCTTCTACTTCGCTGAGCCTCGCCTCCATTGTGGACAATAAATTACATTTAATACAGGTACTGTTACCACTAAAGGAGGCAGAGGAGTAACTGAACATGTAACATTTAGTACAAGTAAGAGGATAGTGAGGCAGAGAGAGAAAAGCCATCGCTGCTAAGCTAACAGTAAAAACTTAGCAGCGAGAAGTATTGTGTGTGGATCTAAGTGTAGTGGGAGTGAAAATGCTTTAGACAGAAGCCTGAGTAATAAAACAAACTATAATTAAACAGCCGGGTGCTAAAGTTGTTTTGGTAATATAGCTTATTCAGATAGAAAACCGAGAACAGGAGAGACGTGAATACACAGCACCGGTGGAGAAACAGGAAGTGATACAATACGTTACCCGGAAGCGTTCCCACATATGGGAGATGTCTCCAGCAGCTGGAAAAAGACCAAGCCATTGACCGACCACTCTACCACCGGCTTTACCCAGGGCCAATCCACGCATCTATGGTCTCCCCAAATTACGCATCATCTATGGTCTCCCCCAAATCCACTCAGACCAATCATCAGCAGCATCAACTCGGTCAGTTACAACATCGCTAAACATCTTACCACCATCCTAGCACCTCTGGTTGGAAACTCACCACATCACATCAACAACTCGCATGACTTTGCAAACAAGGTAAGAAACATCAAATTGGATGCTGATGAGACCATGGTATCTTATGATGTCACTTCACTCTTCACATGTATTCCAACCATGGAAGCAGTAGCAACACCAAACACTGTCAGAAAGGACCAAATTGACAGTAGACCACATCTGCACCCTCCTAGATTTCTGCCTCACCACTGCATATTTCCAGTTTAATGACTCATTTTACAGACAGAAACATGGTTGTGCTATGAGCTCCCCGGTGTCTCCAATAGTGGCAAACCTCTACATGGAGAATGTGGAAACACAGGTTCTGCTCTCATACATGGGAACAGCTCCAAGTCATTGGTTTCGCTATGTAGATGACACCTGTGTCAAAAAAAAAAGTCCAGGAGATTGACAGCTTCACTGACCACATCAACTCAGTGGACAAAAACATCAAGTTCACTAGAGAAGATGTTAAGGACAACAGCCTCGCTTTTTTGGACTGTGGAGTCCACATCAGGGAATACAGACATCTCAACATAGAGGTTTACAAGTAACCAACCCATACTGACCAGTACCTCTGTTTTGACTCCCACCACCCACTTGAACACAAACTGGGGGTTATCCGAACTCTCCAGTCACGGGCAGACACCATCCCCACTACAAATAGTGGTAAGATGAGGGAACAAGCACACATTAAGACATCCCTTAAGAACTGTGGTCATCCCAAATGGGCCTTCCTTAAAACCACTAAGGAAAGGCCTACAGAGATGGAGGACAACAGGAAGGGTAATGTTGTAATTCCTTACGTCGCTGGGGTCTCTGAGAAACTCAGACGAATTTTTAATCAATATCAAATCCGTACGCATTTCAAACCTGGCAACAACCTGATACAGAAACTGGTTTATCCCAAAGACAAGATCCCAAGACACAAGTTGGACAACGTGGTTTATGCCATTCACTGCAGCGAAGAGTGTTCGGACCTCTACATTGGGGAAACCAAGCCGCCATTACACAGACGCATGGCCCAACATAGAAGGGCCAACACCTCAGGTCAGGACTCAGCTGTTCACTTACACCTAAAGGCTACCAACCACTCTTTTAAGGACCAAGATGTTAAGATATTGGCCAGAGAAGACAGATGGTTTGAAAGAGGTGTTAAAGAAGCCATTTTGTCAGCCTGGAAAAACTATCCCTCAACAGAGGTGGTGGTTTGAGACATAACCTCCTACCCACCTACAAAGCCCTCTTGGGAACAATACCCAAAAGACTCCACTCTCCTCAACCAGTTTTGCATATTAAAGAGCCGTGTGACCAAAACCACTCCAACAATGACATTAACGATCCATCAATACCCACTCAACGACTGGTACCACACTTCACAGGTATCCCCAGGTCCACCCAACAGGAGGAACTTGAAACACCCCTTCCTCCTCACTCACAGCATATAACTTCTGTTACTCTCCAATAACAGTTAGAACTGAAGAAGCCTCTTGGATGAGAGGTGAAACGTTTTCAAAAAAACTGAATGTCCAGTTGCCTAACTAAACTCTTTTACCTGGACCATGACCTGGATGACTGAGAACCTGAACATCCCAAACATATGTTAATGCCTTAGCTATAATACGAGCATTTCCAGATGTGGACTTTCGAAGTAGTAAAGTGAATTTGTGAATCCAAAATTAGTTACTTCGAAAGCAACTTGACATAGAAGGTTTCTTGAAAACGTTTCACCTCTCATCCAAGAAGCTTCTTCAGTTCTAACCGACAGGGGATTCCTGGTATTTATCCTCAAACGAGGCTGCATACCTGTGAAAAGGAGGGTTGTTGTAGATCAAAAGGCTATAGGAGGGAGGTGGGGTCACAGGGTGGTGTGTCACACCCTGTATGAGACAAGCTGTGTGCTGAATTAAAGGTGTGAATGGAGGAGTGGGGGTAGTGTGGTATCAATTGTTTCTCTTCTTTGTGATAGAGCCCTGGTCTGCTCACAAGAGAATTTTCTGGGCAGAGAGTTCAAAACAACTTTATAAGTGGATGAAAGATTGTGTCTTAGTCCTCCCACTCTGTTGAGAGAGGGTTTCTCCAGGTTGACGTAGATGGCTTCCTTCACTACTCTTTCAAACCATCTGTCTTCTCTGGCCAAGATTTGGACGTCTTCATCCACAAAACTGTGTCCCTTCTCTTCCAGGTGTAAATGAACCGCAGAGTTCTGTCCTGATGAGTTGGGTCTTCTGTGTTGTTGCATGCGTTTGTACAATGGTTGTTTAGTTTCACCAATGTAGAGGTCAGGGCAGTCCTCTTTGCACTGTACTGCATACACAACATTGCTCTGCTGGCGATGGGGTATTTTATCTTTAGGGTGAAGTAGTTTCTGTCTAAGAGTGTTGGTGGGCTTGAAATAGACTGGAGTTTTTCAGAGGTCCCGGCAACTAAAGGAATAACGAGGTTACTCAGTTTGTTTTTGTTGTCCTCCCTGTTACGTTTGTCTGTTTTGGTGGCTTTGGAAAAAGCCCAGTTGGGGTAGCCACAGGTGCTTAGGGCCCCTCTAATGTGAGCTTGCTCCTTAGCCTTTGCACCCTTTTGTGAAGGGATGTGTCTGACTCTGTGATCTAGGGTTCTGATCACCCCCCAATTTATGTTGTAATGGATGGTGTGAGTCAAAATGTAGGTATTGATCAGTGTGTGTTGGTTTCCTGTAGACCTCAATGAAAAGGTTTCTGGCTTCCTTTATGCGCACTGCACAGTCCAGGAAAGCCAGCATGTCTCCCTTTACATCTTCCCTAGTGAATTTTATAAATTTTTTAATTGAGTTGAAGTGTTCAGAGAAAGATTCCAATTCAACTCTTTTGATTTTGATCCATGTGTCATCCACGTATCTGTACCAGTGTGATGGTGCAACGCCGCTGTAGGAGGCTAGTGTCTCTTGTTTTTACTTCCTCCATGCAGAGGAACCTACAATGGGAGATACTGGAGACCCCATGGCACATCTGTGTTTTTGTCTGTAAAATATATTGTTAAAATTGATAGTAAGTGGTAGTTAGACACAGTTCCAACATTGTGCAAAGCTGGTCAGGGCTTAAGGCCGTTCTGTCAGCTAAGGTGGTGTCTGCGAGTAGGCGTTTAATTGTCATTTTAACTGCATTGGATGTAGGAATGCAAGTGAAAAGTGAGGTGACACCAAAAGAGGAGTTTCCGTCCTCTTACTTTTCCAGCAAAATCCAGTGAGTTTTTAATATGGTGTGGAGTGTTACCAACCAGAGGTGACAAAATATTGGACAGATATTTGGCTACGTTATATGTGACTGAATTGATACTGCTGACTATGGGAATAAGAGGGGCCCCCATCTTATGTACTTTAGGTAGTCCATAGGTGCGTGGAATGGAGTCACCAGGATATTTGTGAATCAGAGTTTATCCCCACTGATTCCTCGTCTGATGAGGATGTGCCAGCACCAACAGGTTCACAGATGAAACTGGACTGCTGGTTAAAAAACTTTGCCATTCCAGTAATCATGTCCAATCATGTCACAATGTCCCGGGGTCGATATCAAGAGTTAATGGGATATTTACGCTTTGATATCAAGGACACCCGTTTTGAACGCACCCAGACAGACAAATTTGCTGCGATATCAGACATTTAGTAGCGCTTTGTTCAGAATTGTGTGTTGTCATACAACCCAAGGCAACACATAACCGTTGATGAACAGTTGTTTCCCACAAAGGTGCGGTGTCCTTTTCTACAATACATTGCTACAAGTTTGGAATAAAGTTTTGGATTGCAGCAGACTTGGACACGAAATACATGTGCAATGCAAATGTATTTCGTGTCCAAAAAAATGCTAAAAACTTTTTTCTTTCCACTCATCTGTTTTTGGTGTAAGAGTAAATTACAGTGTAAAAAGAAATCTGGCAGATACATGGAAGGGGTTAATTTATTTATTCACCTTTCTCTTTTGTAGATAGATTACTTTTTGCCTTTTTTTACTTTTTTGTGTTTGCTGCTGTTATGCCGTTAACCATATATATCATATGAACCCTTAATAACTCTACAGCATTTCACATCTGTCACTTTGAAAAATACCCAATAAAGAGATTAAAACAAAAAAAAGCTAAAAACAAAAATGTTTTAAATGCAATTTATTTGGAATAATTTTCATTAAGAAATAAATGTTTTTTCTTATTCACTCAAGTCCTTTGTTTGTTCTCTCATTACTTTTACCTGTTTTTCTCTGTCGACCAGAGAGGGGCAGGGGGAAAGGTACTGATCGAATTTGTAACTGCAACGACCTGTCATGGTCTGCTCTCTTTTCATGTCTCTCACACACATTCCCCAGTACTTTTCCACCTGCCCCTCCTCCTACTCACCTGCCTGTTAGCCACTCCCACTCTGTTCACTCTGCTTCCCACAGCTGCACCTCATCTGTAATCAGGGCTGTATACTTAGTATTCATATGACGTCACACGCTCGGGTATTCCCTCCGGCGGCCATATTGTAGGTCAAGCCTTACACTCGAGTAAACACGCCACTTATCAACACGCCCCGAACAAAAGCAAACAATGGTGAATACCTGTACAATTCACGGGTGCCACAATAGAGCAGACGACACACAGGTAAAGCGAGGCTTCTTTTCAATACCTGCAGTGCGGGAACACGAGGGAGAGCGGACAAAAGAACTGAGTGAGCGCCGGCGAAATGAATGGCTTGCTCGAATCAATCGGAAGGATTTTAAACCGTCGAAGTTTACGAAAGTGTGCTCTGATCATTTTGTTGAAGGTATAGTGCCAAGTAAATCTTGTATCCTTATTATTTAGCTAAACTATCGTGGTATATATTATATTCGTTATTATTAGATCTTGACTCGATATTTAAATCGTAACTAGATAATAGAAGAGCTATTACTAGAGATTTAGGCTAGGTTGTTTACTATGAATCATGGAATGTGATCGTAAATGGATATATAATATTGTCATTCCGCATTGATATGTGGATATAAACATTCGATCATACAGTGGTAAAAATGAACATCATTACTTATTATTTACTTATTATTTATGATTGGTTTAGTTTATAAAGTTGTTTTTAAATAATATATAATTTTGCTAATGTCCATATTATCGCCCATGCACTGCGCTTGTTTTTTATCTTGAATGCATATATGATTTGAATGGATATGAATAGGCCCATGTAAATACTTCGTTTTAACCACTTCGTACGGGTCCAGTCCTCCGATCAAACTCAATTTTGCCCGGTACCGTTCTCTAGAACTACTATCTAAACTATCTACATATGCAATTTTACTACTACTAGAACTTGTTGAACGTACAGACGACATTATGACGAGAGAAAAATGTGTAGTTACAGACTAGTATACAGTGAACAACGTGTGCGGCTTGACCCACAAAATGGCGTCTATTTACAACATCCGGGGATTTCGTGACGTCAATGAATTCTATGTATATAAGCCTCTGCTCTCCATTTCCACATTGCAAGATTGTTCTTCGCATTTACGCCTGACTTTCCAGCGTTTCTATTGTAGAAAGCGTTGTCTACAAATAAGCAGGCCAGGACACACTTCTCTGTCTCGGGGGATTTATTGTATCAAAAGGTTTCTGACCGTGGCAGGTCCAACACGAATCAACTCAGCAGTTTCACCAACAAATCTGATATAGGCGTGCTCCTCTTATAAAGTTTTTTGGACATTCTCAGACAGTCATATCACATGACATTCAAGACATTTGTCAAACCTCTGAAATGTAGAACGTTGTGCTCCTGCACCTTGACATTGACATGGATACATCTTGTTACTGTTATCTAGGCCCCAGTTTATGTTGTGTCTTAATCGGTCTTGAGAATGTGTCTGTTACCCGGGTGCCAATCTCTGTTGTCTCACATGCCGTGCAATTCTACAGTGACCCTGCACATGAATGTCATCCAACATTTTGTCTGTTCATAATACACAATTCTCCACCACATATCCCATCACATCATCTTTTAAGCCTAACACATTTCATTTTCTGAAATATGATAAAGGTAAATAAGTTGAAATCATATCACAACCAAATCATTGATCTTCTGACCCTTGGCGATATTTTCACATAGACATAACGTATTCAAAATTAACATTCCATGACTGAATGATTATGATGATTAAAATGCAACAAATCGTCTAGAACTGTTATATGATATCAGACATCAGTTGGTATGAACTTGTAAAATAAATCAATTCAACAAGTACATTTGCAAATGTTATGACAAAAACAAATTAGCATGTATACCATATATAAATGAGTGTGTATGTATCCATGTAGGTGTGTGACTGTATATGAGTGTGTGCAGTGGCATTGTCTATCGGCAGTGTCCAATAATACTCCTTGATGTCGCTCCGATGTCAACTTCCCTTCCACTCGTAATGCTGTAATGTAGAATGTAACGAAAACAAATGGCATAGTCCTGATGAACTCCTTTCCCTTAGGTCAGGTTGGATTCATCGCACCAATCTTCATATTTCTCCAAGAAAGAAACAATTTAAAAAAGTCTACTCCATGTAATTGCAAACTTCATGGTCAATTCTGAACCTCCAACTGGGACATCTGAATTCTTGTGTATTCCACTGCCCACATGTACCACATTCCTTTGATTCATCTTCTCACGATGGGTATGATGCAACAATGTATGGAGCCAACGACAATTAACAGAATGAACAAAATCACAGCCTGAATACATACAGCTCCCCATTCTCTGACTATTTCTTCTAACCCTCTCCACACACGTGCATCTCTGCCAGCATTTCTCGACATTTCAGCGCTCATTTTTTTTTTTTTTTTTATTTCTTCATGACCATAGTAAAAGTTCCATTTGGGGCATTTTTTTCTGGAATTTAAGTTCAACATTTATCTCCAAACATGTGACATAATCCTCCCTTTTCAGCCATCACCCAGTCTAACCCATATCTGTTTTGAATTGTCGTTTTTGTATTAGCATGCATTTGTTTTTATCTAAAAATGCTGATAGAGTGCTTAGTGTGGCTGTAGTTGCATCATACTCATCTGCTTCAACCCAATGAATCTTTGTCCGGCTTTAGATCACTTTTTCCTTCTCTCCAACTTTTGTCATCTCCGGAGTTGTGGTCGCTTCCTCCAGATTTGACCTGGCTGTGTTCCCTGCAATCATCCACATTTGAATGCACAGGAAGGTCATTGTCATTATTTTCAGGTTTGACATCATTTTCATTGTCCTCCTTTGGTCCTGTACTGTACTCTCTTCCTCTTTAAGTTGACTCTTTGAACAATGGTTCAAGTGGTATCACCTTGTACTCCCTTCAACTTGAACCGCTGTTGGTGTGGCTCTAACCACTTGGTATGGTCCTTCCCACCGGGGCTGGTGCCACTTCCTCCGAAAAACTTTAATGAACACCAGATCTCCCGGTTTCACTGGTTGTTCCACCCCCTTCCGCTCCTGGTTCTCCTCTCGGGCTTTTTCCTGCACATAAATAGTTCTATGGATCATAGTTAGATATTTCATATATGCTTTTAGTTCATTTTGCAATGCTCAAGCGGAGGTCCTTTAAAAGGACCCCTTAACTGTGGCGCTGGCATGGGTCGACCCGTTAGCATTTCATGCGGTGTTAAATGCGTTTAATTTAGTAGCAGCACAGATTTTATTTAACTTAGGCTTCAAGGTTCCTTTTATTCTCTCAACCATACCTTGGCTTTGTGGGTGGTACACTGCTCCTAAACGTTGTTTTATTCTTAACTGTTGTAGAATACCTTTGATTACTTTCTGTACAAATGGAGATCCATTATCAGAATTGATCTCTGATGGGATACCAAACCTTGGAATTACTTCTCTGATTAGAAATTTCACAACTGTCTCAGCACTTAAATCTTTTGAAGGTGTGGCCTCAACCCACCTACTGAATCTGTCAATTATCACGAGCATGTATGTTTTTCCTTGAACTGATTTTATCATATCAACATAGTCCATCACAAGATGTTTAACCGGACCCTGTGGTACTGGAATATGTTCCACTGATATTTTGATACCTCTTTTTCACTTTCTTCTGAGCACATACTTCACACTTCTGAGCACATACTTCACACTTTATTATATTATATTATTATAATATTATTATAATAACTTAACACTTTACACTTACTTAACCCTTTAAACCGACTTAACACTTCCTCCACTATTGCCTGCATGTACGGTGACCAATACCCTGTTGGCGAGTCTTCTTCATTACCTCCCCCCTTGCACAGTGATCTGCACTGTGCACTTCCGAAATCAGCATTGACAACAACGGCACTGGTGCCACCATTAAACCATCTTGCAACCTACAAAATCCTTCCTCACTTGTTGCATCCCGCCTCTTCCAAATGTCCTGTTCACTTACGGTTGTCTCCTTTTGTATCAAAATAATATCCTCTAATAAGAAATAATCTACATGCAATGTGTAAATGAGTTTCAACCCTTCCAATTCTTTTCTGAGAATTTGATTGAAAATGCCAGAAACCTTGCGGAATTCTGGTGAAGGTATATTGTTTTCCCCTGTAGATAAATGCAAATAAATACATTGTGAATCTTCAGCTAATAGAACATTGAAAAAATGCTGAACACAAATCAGTGACTGTAACAAATGTATTATCTGGAGGCACATTTGTAAGCAGCTTGTTTGTTTTTTTTTTTTTTTAATTTAATGATAAGATGGTGTTTCCCCTGGTTGTAAATCTACAGTTATTGGTATTGCTGATTTTAAATCAGATGTTTCTAACACTGGTACCTTGATGTCTCCCAACCAGTAAAACTGTTGCTCTTTCTGATTGAACGGTCATTTGACAGTGTGTGCCAATGCCTTTTGGATTATACATATTTCTGAACAGATAATTGTCATATTTAGTTTGCACAATGCATCTCTCCCAATCAGATTAACAGGTGTTTTTTTTCTGAGACTAAAATTGGAATTTCAGCCTCCACGTTTAACGTAGGAAACTGATCCTCCCCCTCAGGATTCTCTGGGCATCCCTAGTATCCAAAATTAGGTCTTCCCCAGGGGCCGGCCAGACTTCTGGGTTCCCATTGCATTGCCCTGTCCCTAGGCCCTCTGTACGTGTTGCCTTGGACTGGAGCCGTCATTCCTTCCACTATGGCATTTCTGAACAATGTCACAAGAACTGGGCTTCTTTCACTCTCTTCCTCAGTCTCCCTCTTCCAGCGTTTCAGCTGTCTGGTAATGTACGCGGCAGGGTTTTCAGTCTCCCAGTCTGCCTCCCCCCCTGAGAGCCTTTGGATCTACTTTTGTGGGATATTCATTCTTCAACATTGTCCACAACATGGTGCGATATACATTGAACTCAGTTCCATCTGCTTGGGTCTAGTATCCATCCATTGTTACTGTGTCTGAGAAGATTTTCCATAGTTGGGGCTCCAAAGCACCAAAGCAATGTCACCAAGAGCCAACATTTTGCCCACAGTCTCTTCCTCAAATGCTCAAATCCATTTGTTTGCACCTTCATGGATGCCGGGCAGCATGGAGACAAAACCTGCAAGATCAACCGTTTGCCATGGCACATAGTGCCCCTGAGTGCCTTTTATTAAAATAGGAAATTGACCTGCATTATATTTGTCTTGAGGATGTATGTTTGGTCTGTATCTATGATCAAATTCTCTTGACTTCGGTTTAGTAGTTTTAGATGGTTGGGAAACCTGTGGCCCTTGTTCACATTCTTCACCTGTCTCTTTTGGATTAACCATCTATGTCTTCCTCCAATTCCTGAATTTGAGTCCGATACAATTCTCTGTGTAAATCTGTACCGGTTGGTTCTAAATTCAGCCAATAAGACTGTCCTGCTTTGCTCATATTCAAATCTTTGTAACAATCCAAAATGGTGGGTTTTCTTTGATTGTATTACCAGCTAAGCTAATTTAGCTTTTATTGTTATGCTAATCTGTTAATTCTTTCTGTATTTAAAATGCTAATGCCACAACTATGGCTACTTAGCCTAGCACCAGCTAAGCTAATAAGGCTATGCTAGTTTATACTTAAACCCAGTGGTTGGCCGTCAGGGCCAGCAAGGCCTTCTCTGCTGGCCCAAACATACTCATACATTGTAAAGGTTGGATAAAAACCTTTTTCCCAATCATATTTCAGCTATCTAGTGTTGTCATGTTCCATGAAATCTGCCATGGCCTTCAGAATCAAAAGTGAAGGCCGTGCCTGCTGTAAGTGAATGGGCTCAGCCGGTTCAGTTCACAGCGCTCAGCGCCGTTTAACATGCTAGATTGGGACCTGGGACCTTCCTGCATACCTGCCATATAAGGAAACACTATCTGTGCTGTGATTGGATAAAATCTTCCAGGAGTCTGACAACGGCTTCTTGGGACATACTGAATCTGAACTAGGAGATTACAGCTACAGACAGATTGTGGATTGTGTCATATTTTGGATGAACACGGACTTTCATTGATGGAAGCTCCCAGTCCTTAAATAGAGGTAACTCCGTGGAACTTCTTTCTTTCCTTATTCAATACAACCCAGACTGGCAGTACCACCTGTCCACTAACAGGGTGTTTACTGGGACAGGAAAAATCCAAAATAGCCTAATTTATGCTATTGCTGATTTGATGTGAGACGAGATAAAAGAGCAGAACAAGGTGTCTCCTTTTGCGCTGTGATGGTTGATGAATGTGGAGAACACGGCACAGCTCGGTCTGCGGTCCTGAGTTATGTGACGTTCGTTGGTATCCAGGAGCGTTCTGTGAAATTTGTGGATGTAACCAGTGGCAGAGGAGCTGATGACACTTCCAATCTTATTTATAATATTCTTAAGTATGAAAGTTCTCTGGACAATGTTGCGGCACTGTGATATGATGGCACAGCGGTGATGGCATCTGGACTAAACGTAGTGCAAATGAAATTGACAGAGGTGAAAACCATCATCACCCCCCCCCCCCCCCCCCCCCCCCCCCCCCCCCCCCCCCCCCCCCCCCCCCCCCCCCCCCGCACCCCCCACCACTGCATTTATTGTCTCTTTAATCTTTTAAAGACATTAGACAGAGACATTTTTATCAGTGGTCCGCTCGTGGCTCCTTCACAGAGATGCGAGCGCTTCAGCAGAATCCTCGCACTCAGCACCTGGCTCCAAACTTCATGCAGGTTAAAAAACTTGAACTTTATTGACAATTTCAATACCTTCTGGAATCGCCAAACTTTATTCCAGACAAATGGAGACCAGTTGAATTTCTCAGGCAGTAAATTTCTCGCAGCAAACATACAATACAATATTCACACAAACAAACCTGCGTGACTGTTCGCATCCCACCATCCACCCTCCCCTGCACACACCCCCCACGATCCATGTTGCTACAGCGACATGGATCCCCCCCTCACCCCCCTCTCTCCACACCGTGCCATTCTTCCCCTAATCTCTAATAGACCCCACCAGTTTCGAACGTCTGGGAGAGGATCAAAAAACATTATTCACATTAAGCCACACCGATCCCTCCCACTCCCACCCTGTTAAAACTTACTGCCCAAAACTCTGAACATGGCTCTCTTTAACGTACGGTCGCTTATAAACAAGACCTTTTTTGTAAATGACTTAATTGTCGACAGTAACATTGACTGTATGTTTTTAAGACCTGGCTGGGCACTGATGCACCCATGTTTCTCACTGAGGCCTCTCCACCTGATTTCAATTTTCTATACTCAATTAGACCAGACAAAAAAGGAGGTGGCACAGCGTCATTAACCCTAAACACACTTGCATGTAAAGAAGTTAAATTCCAAACATATCCCTCATTAGAACATCATGCCTTTGTCTGCTGTAGCCCTTCAATATTATGCCTCACGGTCTACAGACCACCCCGGCATGCCCCCTCTTTTATCCAGGATTTTGCAGAATTATTGGCAATGGTATACCCTAAACACACCAAGATTATCATAACTGGTGATTTAAATTTACACATTGATAACATGTCAGATAAAATATCTGCAGAATTCTTAAACCTCTTAAAGTGTTTAAATTTCAAACAGCATGTGACGCAGCCAACACATGGTGGGGGCCACACCTTGGATCTGTCATCACACATGGCTTGTCTGCGGATGTGTCCTCCGTCATGGACATGGCTGTGTCGGATCACTGTTGTATTTTTTTCACTATCACAACCCAAAGTCAGCAGGAGGCCCCAGTGAGAACAGTACAAAGGCGACACCTTACCCCTGAAGTGGTCAAAGACTTTACTGAGACGTTGCAAGTTTCCCCTGATTTAGTATTACCTGCCCCTCCTGATTATATTATCGAGAATTTCAACAGCAGACTGAGATCAGCTCTCGACTCTGTTGCCCCAGAAACCATTAAAACAATTAAAACTAAACCCCCTGCTCCATGGAGAAATAATGAAATAAAACTGCAAAAAATAAACTGCAGATCTGCTGAAAGAAGATGGCGACGTTAGAAACTGACAGTCCATCTTGAAATATTCAAAGAAAAACATAAAAATGACAATAAGGCACTTAGACACGCCAGAATAACTTATCTCACGAAGGTCATTACAGAAAATAAAAACAATCCCAAAGTCTTATTTGCAACAATTGACCACTTAACAAATAATGACACTAAGCGGCAATTTGAAACCCCCACTGTTTCACTCTGTGAGGACTTTGCAAACCACTTCAGGGGTAAGATTAACCTCATCCGAGCCAGTCTCCTCTCAAACCAAAATGTAGTGTTAACTAGCAATGTCCCTTCTCCTCCACCCGAGGAGACACTGGGGTGTTTTGTCTTGGTTGATGCAGGGATGCTTGGCAGAGCTTTCTCCCAAGTAAAATCAACAACCTGCCTTCTAGACCCCATACCTACACCCTTATTAAAATCATGCTACTCAATACTTCAAAATTCAATAATAAACATTGTAAATTACTCCCTGCAAACAGGTATCTTTCCCGACGCTTTTAAAAAAGCAGTCACCAACTTGATGACTTCCTAGAAAGAAATAAAATTTCAGAGAAGTTTCAGTCTGGATTTAGAGCGAACCATAGTACAGAGACGGCACTGCTAAAATTCGTTAACGACATCAAGGTGCAATTTAGATGGTAAACGACTCTCAGTGCTGGTTCTACTGGATCTAACTGCAGCTTTTGATACAGTTGACCACCACATACTAATACACAGATTAAAACACCTGGTGGGCCTCTCTAATACAGTACTAAAATGGTTCAAATCATACCTTGATAACAGAGAATTTTTTGTTCAGCTTGACACTTGCTCCTCGGGCCTCTACAAAATAAACTGTGGGGTTCCGCAAGGGTCAATTCTAGGCCCAATACTTTTCAGTCTATATATGCTCCCCTTAGGCGACATAATCAGGAGGTACGGCGTAGACTTTCACAGCTACGCCGATGACACTCAGCTATATATTGCTGTATCTCCTGAGGACACAAGCCCACTAGACAAATTAAATAGCTGCATTTTAGATATAAAAACTTAGATGGCAGAAAATTTCCTCCAGCTCAACCAAGACAAAACTGAAGTCCTGATCATCGGTCCTGAGGCTGACAGAGAGAAACTTTCTGTAAAACTAAATAGCTTAAAACCGTCTTGTGAAGAACCTGGCTGTCATTTTCCACCCCTGTCTGAACCTGGGTGTCATTTTTGACCCAGAATTAAACTTTTCAGCGCACATAAAAAACATGACAAAAATTGGTTATTACCACCTTAAAAACACAACAAGAGTTTGTCCGTTTCTCTCTCGACCAAACACAGAGGTGTTAATGGATGCTTTTATTTTAAATTGCATTGACTATTGTAATGCCCTGCTTTCTGGTCTTCCAACAAAAAGCACTCTCTCTCTCCAAGTGCTTCAAAACTCAGCTGCACGCGTGCTGACAAAGACTGGAAAGCGGGAGCACATTACTCCGGTCTTAAAATCACTGCATTGGCTCCCTGTGCGTTTTAGGACCGATTTCAAGATTCTATTAAGTTTATAAGTGTTTAAACGGTCTAGGGCCTTCATATCTATCAGACCTCATCGAGCTGTATAACCCACCCCCCCCCCAACCGCCAGACTCAAATTCCACGGCGAGGCATCCTTTCAGTTCCGCGGCCCACGCCTTTGGAACAGCCTACCCGAGGGCATAAGGATTGCTGAGTCTGTAGCGGTTTTCATGAACGTGTTTCCGGAGTTTGTAAAAGTGTTTCCTGAGTTTGTGAAAGTGTTTTCATTAATGTATTTTTGTTTTCTTAAATGTAATTTTGTTTCCGGTTTTGTTTGTAGCGGTTTTGTTTTGAGTCTGTAGCGGTTTTCAAAAGTAGATTGAAGACCCACCTCGTTGGCCCCGCCTTTAACTAATACGGGCAAGGCTAGGGAGGTACTGACTTTCTAAACCAGTGTTCTCCGCCATCCCTGCAGTATTACAAATGTCTATGTTCTCTTTACTTCCCGCGCCGCTGTTTCGCTTTGTTCTTTTGTTGTTTACATGTTATGTTCTGCTTTTATATGCTTTCTGTGTTTTGCCCGCCTGCCCGTCCTGGGTGAGGCTCCCCTTTGTCTTTCACCCTGAGGTTTCTCCCCTTTCTTTTCCCGCTCCAAAAACGCAGGGTTTTCTGGGAGTTGTTCCTCAGCTGCTGCGAGGGTCTATAAGGGCAGGGGGCCCATAAAACCATTGTAAAGCACATTGAGCCTGCCCTGTGCATGAAATAATGCTATATATGCTATATAAATAAAATTGAAATTGAAAATTGAAATTGACAGAGAAGGAGGAGAAGGCACCCATGGTCCTATTTATTCACTATTATGCACATCACCTGAATTAAATCTTAACTCAAGGAGCCTTAAAACCTAAAGAGTGCAATCTTTTTTTTGCCAATCTAAATGGGCTCGCCGCCTTCTTCTCTAGATCTCTGAAGCGCACGCAGCTCTTGAATGAAATCTGCAAGCAGCGTCTCCCTCACGTTGCGTCTCGACTGGTGAATGCAGTCTCGCAAATGACGCGGTGCAGCGCCAGAAGATCTGAGCGCACACTACCAAAAACTCCACCACATTATTCTGGACAATATTATTTCTAGGATACGGAATCGATTTCAGGACCACAACATGTTGATGTTTCTCTCCCTCCTCGACTCCCAGCACTTTCACAAATGCAGGAAACATTTTCCGGAAGCAGCTTCTCCAGCTTAAAGGAGAGCCATGGAACACTGTTTGATTTCCCCGACTTAAAATCAAACTTACTGTAATGTATGGCATGGCTAATTTTGAAGGGTTTATTTTAAATGTCGCTACGCCGGCACCTAGTGGAGACGAAACAAATCGCCAACTACTTTGCCACCGGCACAGTTAAAGAATAAATGATTCTTTAAAAAGAATAAATTCTTTGGAAATGAAGTGTTGCTTGATGAGCCTTTTTAAGGCTGATATAATGTACATGTGTGAATTCTCAAGTCCTGGCGCCATACTGATGTTATTATGAGGCGTATTCATTTGACGTCACACAACTATGACATCATCGAAGGCCTATGGTTGAAATGCACGGCCCGCCACTGGATTAACTCAACGTTGTTGAATAGTTTTGAGGTCCTGTGTACCCCTGTCTCTTATACACATCACGATGGTGGTTAAACTCAAAATGGCCCCACATCCAAAAATTGCAGCACATCCAAAGCTTCTCTGACCAGCCAGACCCAACAATTTCTTACTGTGACACAACTTTAACTATTAATTTTCAAAATGGCGACACATGCAAAAATTGCAGCACATCAAAAGTTTCTTTGACCAGCCATACCCAACAATCTCTTACTGTAACACAACTCTAACTACAGCCACGTTTTTAGAACCAATTTCAATGCAATTTCAATTCTACAATATTTTTACTGTAATACAAATTTTTTTTTTTTTCATGAAACCTTGAAAGATTGCTATTTCAACACACAGAAACAAATATCCATATCACTTCAATAATCAGCTTTGTTTAAAAAATACCAGACACTTTAGACTTCATACGCGAACATTTTGGCCCTCATTCAAACACACAGTCCTCAGTCATTTCAGTCAGGGAAAGGGATGAGGGAGAAAAACAGAAAAGTCAGTCAGATACATCGGTCAAAAGAAAAGACCTTTTTGTTCAACCAAAACAGCTATTTACAAGCAATTGCCAAACATAAATTTCCAATTATCAGCCACTTCAATTACACCATCGGGTGTCCATAAACACAGACTTAGGTTCGGCGAGCCGGCTCACGCACAAACACTCAACAATGTCTCATATCTTCTGTTTACTTCACATCACATCAGTCCAGTCAGAATCTACTGTACACCACAGTCAGACTTCTACTGCGACTTTCCCATACTGGCCAGTTTTCAGCTGCTGCCTAATCCAATGTTCCAAAATCTGTAAAAATACACATCGCACCTTGAAGTTCAAATTTAGCAGCTGTCCCTGCATGCAGGATCTACGAGACGGTGAGAGAAATGTCCCTTACTGCTTTTACGTTCAATTTGGTATGAACCTTATTGCTTACCAGGCAAGGCTGGACACCAACAAAGGACAAGCATGTGCTATAATAGGAGGAAAAATTCCTACCTGTTGAGCACTCTGCACAGCAGATCCCGTGGAGCTCAGGCAACCCCGGTTCGCAGGTCCAAGCGATTACGTCAGGATCACCAATTATATTGTAGAAAGCGTTGTCTACAAATAAGCAGGCCAGGACACACTTCTCCGTCTCGGGGAGTTTATTGTATCACAAGGTTTCCGATATATTACTGATACAGGCGTGCTCTACAGGCGTGCTCTTCTTATACAGTTTTTTGGACATTCTCAGACATTACATGACATATTACATGACATTCAAGACATTCATCAAACCTCTGAAATGTAGAATGTTGTGCTCCTGCACCTTGGCATTGACATGGATACATCTTGTTACTGTTATCTAGGCCCCAGTTTATGTTGTGTCTTAATCAGTCTTGAGAATGTGCCTTGTGTAAGGTGGCCCTGAGGTGCAAAACACTTTTACAAATACAAAAACAAAATTACATTTCAGAAAACAAATTTACAAACTCTGAAACAAAAATACATTTAAGAAAAAAAAAATTACAATTAAGAAAACAAATTTACAAACTCTGAAACAAAAATACATCTAAGAAATTAAATTACAAACTCTGAAACAAAATAACATTTCAGAAAACAAAAATACATTAATGAAAACACTTTTACAAACTCAGGAAACACTTTTACAAACTCAGGAAGCACTTTTACAAACTCCGGAAACACGTTCACAATCGCCGAGACAAATTTACAAATTGACGAAACACTTTAACAAAAGCATTTACAAATACAAATTTCTTACGGAAGAGGAACGTCCCAAGAAACGTCCCCAAACGGAAGAGAACCCACCATGATGGACGGCTGTCGAGCGGTGTTTTGCGGCGAACACGTAAGAGCTGACTAACGTGGTCTTGAGTTTCGTGTAGTCGTTTTTTTGGTGTTTTAATACCGCGGCTCAGACAGACGGACAGGGGACATCTCATCAGCCGGATAATGTTTAACAAAGTAAGTGGAGCATCGCTAACCATCGCTATATGAGCTACGTGAATCAATGTTAGCAATGTTATTAGCAGCGGCTAATAACAGTGCTACAGTGCCGCTGCTAACTTTCTATAAGCTTTGCTTTTTTTTATTTCAGCAGAAAAACCTTGACCATTACATAAGCAGTGCATATGGCATAAGTGCAGAGGTCCAACGATCATCAGTCTTCTATCTACGGCCATCAGGAAGACATCGAGGAAATTTTACCTACTAATCTACTCATTAACTACCTACCTATCTATATTCTATTAATTTACTTATCCACTAACATCCACCGTCCACGTATTCAGGTTTTACATACCTCAATCCTACCCTTGACTGAATCTATTGAATTGGTTCTTTACTTATTTTATTCATCCCTCATTCTGTATTGTACTGCTGCTGGAACCATAATTTCCATTTTGAAGGATACTTCTGAGGGATTAATAAAGTTCTATCTGTTAATGTGTCAGGCTAAAAAGCGTGTCCCTGTCCCTCTGTTTTAGATCCATCATTCTCAAACTGTGTCTTTTTCCATGAAATACTGCTAGTCTGTGACTTTAGCTATAAAATGCAGCTCATTCACTTTATTCATATTTACAACTCTCTCTAACGAAGCTGTGACAAATGAAGACACTTAGTCGACATGTTACACGTTACAATAAAAGTTTCTTTTCCACTCATTGCTGAGTCATTTATTTTAGTGTCAGATACAGTTCTGTTGTAGACTGACAGGACTCTGCCTTCTGTAAATGGTTCCTCTCCATGGCAATGTCCAGGTACTGCATCATGTTGACGTCCTCACATGGAGCTCTTCACAGGTAAGCTTCAGGGAAGGCATCCAGCTCAGATGGAGTCAAGTCGAGTCTAAGTCAAGTCTATGTTCAACAAAAGAGACAACATTTATTTGAGAAACAGAAAGAAAATAAACAGGTAAACAATCAACTACCAAATATTACCTGTGTGGTGAGTATTAAAGCTCACTGGCCACTCCTCCTGAACATGATGCTGTTTTAGAGAGTAGGATCCCTGTCTCTTATACACATCTGAGTGGAATGTAAACGTTAGTCGGCTCTTACGCGTTCGCCGCAAAACGCCGCTCGACAGCCGTCCATCATGGTGGGTTCTCTTCCTGTTGGGGAAGTTTCTTGGGATGTTCCTCTTCCGTAAGAAATTTGTATTTGTAAATGTGTTTCGGGCTTTTGTTAAAGTGTTTCGTCAATATGTAAATTTGTCTCGGCGATTGTGAACGTGTTTCCGGAGTTTGTAAAAGTGCTTCCTGAGTTTATAAAAGTGTTTCCTGAGTTTGTGAAAGTGTTTTCATTAATGTATTTTTGTTTTCTTAAATGTAATTTTGTTTCCGGTTTTGTTAATTTGTTTTCATAAATGTATTTTTGTTTCAGAGTTTGTAAATTTGTTTTCTGAAATGTAATTTTGTTTTCTGAAATGTAATTTTGTTTCAGAGTTTGTAAAAGTGTTTTGCACCTCAGGGCCACCGTACTTGTGTCTGTTACCCAGGTGCCAATCTCTGTTGTCTCACATGCCGTGGAAACTTTCTGCAATTCTACAGTGACCCTGCACATGAATGTCCTCCAACATTTTGTCTGTTCATAATACACAATTCTCCACCACATTTCCCGGACTGCTTTCTAGTTCTCGACCCTGCCTGTTCCTGACCATCCCGTCTCGTCGCCTCCCCAGTAATCTTGCCAGCCTTCTGTCCCTGACTACTTGTATTGTTCCTCCTGGTTACGACTTCCCAAACTCTCTGTTTCCGATTCCCTGTTTTCCCATCTGTGTGTTGGCTTCTCTGATCTGCTGGAAAAGGATTACCTGCAACTCATTATTTTTTTGGACAATAAACTCTTTACCAATCAACCCGCCAGAGTTTTGTGCTGCATTTGGGTCCTAAACACACCAGTTACAGTACAATCTGGCCAGCGATGGACCCAGTGCTCTCAACTTCCCTGTCTAACCGTTTTGAGAGAATCGAGCACACTCTCCAGCCACACAAGGGGATGTTCTCCACCTCCCGCTCTGAGATTCTTCAGGCAGTGGCTAACCGAGAACAAGCATTGGCAGCGTTAGCCATCCAGGTTCAACACCTGACAGACATCTTCGCTCAAGCCACCCTTGCCGCTTCATCGCCAGCTCCTGCTCCACTTGCTCCAGCTCCCGTCCCATCTGGTCCATTCCCCGAGCCACGGGTGGGAACTCCGGAACACTACGCTGGAGACCCAGAGGGCTGCAACCCGTTCATCGCAAACTGTTCCATTCTCTTTGCCTTGCAACCTTGCATGTTCGCTCAGGAGACGGCAAAGGTGGCGTTTACCATCAACCACCTGACTGGCAGAGCTCGTTTGTGGGGAACGGCGGATTGGGAGCGACAAACCCCTGCCTGTTCCTCGTTTCAGACTTTCGCTGCCGAACTTCGCAAGGTTTTTGGAGTCATGAAGGGCCCAGATGCTGCAGGAGGTCTGTTGGGTCTTAAACAGGGTAACCAAAGCATCACTGATTTTGCCATTGACTTTCGCACACGAGCCCGTGTAGGAGAGGGTCAAAGCCGCTATGGAGGACCAAGTGCTTGTCCTCCCAATCGCCTGTTTGTGGTCCCAACCCTGCGCTCTGACGTCCTCCAGTGGGCCCACAACTCTCGTCTCGCCTGTGACACTGGTATCCAGCGCACCAAAGAGATGGTGCTACGCAGGTTTTGGTGGGCGGCCCTGGATGAGGATCATCAACGCCTGCCCTGTCTGTAGTCAGCACAAAGCCTTCCACCAAGCCCCGGCAGGTTACCTACATCCACTTCCAGTGCCACATTGACCATGACCCCACATCTCCCTGGACTTCGTTACCGGCCTGCCCCCGTCTAAGGGTCACACTGTCATCCTCACGGTAGTTGACAGGTTCAGTAAGATGGCCCACTTTGTGCCCCAGCCCAAGTTGCCCTCAACCAAGGAAACCGCCAAATTCATTCTCGCTCATCCGGCTTCATGGTCTTCCCACCAATGTGGTCTCCAGCTGAGGCCCCCAATTCACTTCAGTTTTTTGGAAGGAGTTTTGCTCCCTGGTGGGGGCCACCGTGACCCTGTCATCCGGTTTTCATCCCCAGTCCAACGGCCAGAAAGAACCAGGAGATGGAGATGGGGTTAAGGTGCTTGGTGTCCAAGAACCCCAAGACCTTCCTGGTCTCAGCAGCTTGTTGTGGGTAGAGTACGTTCACAACACCCTGACGAGCTTGGCCATGGGACTCCCCCCCTTCCAGTGTGCTTAGGGGTTCCCCTCCTCTGTTTCCAGCCCTAGAGAAAGAGGTGTCCTGCCCATCTGTTCAGGCATTTGTCCAGCACTGTCACAGGACATGGACTCAAGCCAGGGAAACTCTTCCCCGCTCCGTGGACCGCTACGCTGCTGCCGCCAATCGCCACCGCACCCAGGCCCGCACCTACCTCGTGGGTCAGAAGGTGTGGTTGTCCACCCGGGATCCGCCCTTTAAGGTAGAATCCAAAAGGTTGGCACCTAAATTCATCGGCCCCTTCGAGATCCAGAAGGTCCTCAACCCGGTGGCAGTAATACTTAAGCTGCCCTGGTCGTTACGAATTCATCCCACGTTCCATATGTCAAGGGTCAAACCGGTCCGGGAGAGCCCTCTGGTACCGACAGCCCATCCACCACCTCTTCCCCGCCTCATTGATGGAGGTTCCGCCTTCACGGTGTACCGTCTCTTGCGCTCCCGCCGTCGGGGGAGGGGTGTCCAGTACCAGTTCCAGTAGTTGACTGGAAGGGTTACGGCCTGGAGGAAAGATCCTGGGTTCCAGTTCAACATATCCTGGATGCCCAGCTTATCCGGGATTTCCACCGTTATCACCCAGACCAGCCTTCCAAGCATGCCCCTCCCAGAGGAATCCTCACTTCCAAACCCCAGTCCCCTTCTCCACCCGGGGTCTACAGTCAGGAGGAATCTGAGAGGGAGGCTCCCGAAGATGGAGTCGAGGACTCTGACATGGAGGTCTCAGAGGAGTCCAAGTAAGCGGCAAATGAGGTTGCATAGATATTCAAGTATGTGACAAATGAGGTTGCATAGATATTCAAGTATGCGACAAATGGGGTTGCACAGATATTCAAGTAAGTAACAAATGAGCTTGCATAGATATTCAAGTAAGCATAGATATTCAAGTAGTGACATGTGACCATTAAGAGTTCTTCGAGTAAAGAAAAGGGTACAGAGAAAAAAAAACAAAAACATTTTATAACCAGGTGTGCAGTAGATGAAGAAGTTAAAGTCATACAGGGACGTATGTATGTTTGTGTGTGTGTGTGTGTGTGTGGGGGGGGCGTCGCAGGTGGCAGGCAATGAGGATGTGGGGGAGAGATTATGTGGGCAAGGGGATGTTGTTCATAGGGTGGAGTTGTAGGGTAGGACAGCTTTTGGGACAAAGGTGGCCCTCCGCCTTTCGGTTCTGCAGGTGATGCAGCGAAGACGTCGTCCGCATGGGAGCCATTGAAAAGCTGGGTGGAGGATGTTTGAAGGGTCGTTGATGATCTTGACTGCTTGTCTGAGAGTTTGTTGGCTGTGGATAAGTGTGAGATCTCTAACGGGCAGGCCGATGATTTTTGGAGCAGATTGAGGTGACGCTCTGCAGTCTGTTCCTATTTTTTAGATTGATCGAATTTAACCAGCAGGTTATGGAAAAGGCCATGATTTCTAGGAAGGAGTAGTAAAAGGTCAGCAGGATGTCTTTGCTGACTTCGAAGGAGTTGAGTTTCCTGAGGAGGTAGAGTCGCTGGTGGAACTTGCTGATGATTTCCTCAGTGTTGGCTGAGAATTTCAGCTGGTTGTCAAAGGTGGTGCCCAGGTATTTGTACTCTTCAGTTAGCTCCACCGGCTTTCCATGGATGATGGTGGGAAGAGGATGTGAGGTTGCAGGGTGTTGAATGCTGAGAAGAAGTCAGCAAACAGTAGTTGAGCAGATGAGTCAGGGAGCTCCAGGTGTTGGTTTTTATGTCGTCGACACCTCTTTTTGAGCGGTATGCAAATTGGAGTGGGTCTATTATAAGGTCAATTGCTCTTGTGATGTGGTGTTTGATGTGTTTTTTTTTTTTTTGGGAATGGGGATGACAGTGGGATGTTTCCACTGTTGCGGAACACTGTGTCTATCTAGGGAGTTCTGGAAGAGGGTCCGGAACACATCTCCTATCTGATGAGCACAGTGCCTTAGGACTCGGCTACTGACGTTATCTGAGCCAGATGAGCTGCTCTCCCTTGTCTTCTTTAGGGCTTTGACCACTTCACAAGTATTGAGGGTGATTGGGGAGCTGCCGGCTATGAGTGTCTTGCAGTTGGGAGGTGTTGTTTGTCTCAAATCTGGTGAAGAATGAGTTGAGGTCATCTGGGAGGGTTGAGAGACTGCTGCCGTCTACCTGAATGGTTATAGAGGTGGAGGCAGGAGTATTTACAGAAGCCATGGTTTTGAGGCCCTGCCGCGCTGAACGGAGGTTACCTGAGGTGAACTTCTTTTCCACTTTATTTTTGTATTTTAGTTTAGCTGTCCTTACGGCCCCTTTGACCTCTCTGTTGATTTCTTTTTTTTGTTGAGGATCTCTTTGAGCTCCTTGGTGATCCATGGTTTAGTGATGGGATAAATGGTTACTGTTTTTGATGGGATGATGTCCTCACAGAATGAGACATAGGAGGTGATTGTGTCGACCCGGTCGTTTATGTTGTCGGAGGGGGAAAGGAGGCTGTCCCAGTCAGTGGATTTGAAGCAGCCTTGCAGCGTTTGAATGCTGTCCTCAGTCCATTGTTTTATGGTCCTTGTGGTCTTGCTGACTCTCCTGATGGCTGGTCTGTAATCGGGGGCCAGCAGGATCGTGTGGTGGTCCGCTGAGCCAAGGGGGGCAGGGGTAGAGCTCTGAACGCATTAGGGACTGAGCCATAACATTCGTCTAAAGTCTTTCCCAGGCGGATGGTACATGAGACATACTGCTGGAAACCTTTGAGGGATTTGTCAGGAGAGAAGTGGTTAAAATCGCTTAGGATGAACTTGGGCGAGTCTGGTGAAATTAATTCTAATTTATTTAAGGTGCGGCTGATGTGTTCTGTAGCTTTGACTGCATTGGCCCTGGGGTGGATGTAGCCTAGAATGAGGAAGAGCTGTGGAAATTCTCTAGGCAGATAGTAGGGGCGTAGGGAAACAGCAAGCAGTTCAGTGTCGGTGGTGCTTAGCTTCTCCCTAAGAAATATAGTGGAGCACCAGCTACTGTTTACATACACGCAGACGCCACCGCCATGTTGTTTGCCGGTGCATTCACTGTTTCGATCTAGACGTATGGGAGAACTAAAGCCATCAATGTGCAGCATGCTGTTGTTGTCATTTAACCACGTTTCAGTGAGGACCAGAATCGAGGCGGTTCTGTACTCGAACAGCTCATCCAGTTTGTTACGGAGAGAACGCACATTGGCCAGAATGATAGGGCAATGAGGATGTGGGGGAGAGATTATGTGGGCAGGGGGATGTTGTTCATAGGGTGGAGTTGTAGGGTAGGACAGCTTTTGGGACAAAGGTGGCCCTCCGCCTTTCGGTTCTGCAGGTGATGCAGCGAAGACGTCGTCCGCATGGGAGCCATTGAAAAGCTGGGTGGAGGATTTGCAAAGGGTCGTTGATGATCTTGACTGCTTGTCTGAGAGTTTGTTGGCTGTGGATAAGTGTGAGATCTCTAACGGGCAGGCCGATGATTTTTGGAGCAGATTGAGGTGACGCTCTGCAGTCTCTTCCTATTTTGGATGTGAGGTTGCAGGGTGTTGAATGCTGAGAAGAAGTCAGCAAACAGTAGTTGAGCAGATGAGTCAGGGAGCTCCAGGTGTTGGTTTTTATGTCGTCGACACCTCTAGAGCTCTGAACGCATTAGGGACTGAGCCATAACATTCGTCTAATGTCTTTCCCAGGCGGATGGTACATGAGACATACTGCTGGAAACCTTTGAGGGATTTGTCAGGAGAGAAATATAGTGGAGCACCAGCTACTGTTTACATACATGCAGACGCCACCGCCATGTTGTTTGCCGGTGCATTCACTGTTTCGATCTAGACGTATGGGAGAACTAAAGCCATCAATGTGCAGCATGCTGTTGTTGTCATTTAACCACGTTTCAGTGAGGGCCAGAATCGAGGCGGTTCTGTACTCGAACTGATGGTTGACGCAGGCTTTGCAGCTCATCCAGTTTGTTACAGAGAGAACGCACATAGGCCAGAATGATAGGCGGCAGGGCTTGTTGTTTATATTTCTCGCGTCTAAGTCTAGCTTTAACGCCCCCTTTTTTTAGTCCCCTTCGTGTTACCTTGGACTTTCTGTAGATGAGGTTGCGTTGGTTGGTGGTGGAGTATTTCCTCAGGGAGGAAGTCCGTGACAGTGGAGCGGTGTGACTGTATTCCGAGTCGGATCAGATGGTCTCTGGAGTAGGTTAGCCGGGGGGCGACCATTGTGTGTCGGGCGGTAGTCGGACTGGAGAGTGGGGAAAAAAAAAAACTTTCAAAAGATAACATTTAAGACATAAAACAACACATATACTGCTCGGCTGGCTGGCCAGTCGACCGCAAAAGTAGCGACCCGGAACCGAAAGTGACCCAGATCAGGAAGTGACCCGGTGTAGATAAACTATAGTGCAATTCAATGGTGACTGTTTGCTTTTATCTAATTTAAAATTATCTTTTACAAGTTGTAAGGAATATGTAAGGAAAAAGACAGTTTGTCTTTTTATTAAAATTATTTACTCTATATGGCTAACAGTAATCACTCAACTGACTTGTCCCACATGTTAACATAAGTCTTGTAAACATGTTGTAGTCATTCAAGAGTGTTTCTTTTCTTATTTGAAGTATCTTCACTGATTCTTTCATACTGTAGCGAATGGGGTGTCCTGGTGGTCCAAGGGCTCATGGGAGCACAGTTTGGTGACATTTTATTGTTGTTCAAATGTTCCATATGATGTTCCTATTACTTCTCTTGTACCCTCTAAATGTTGTGTAAATGTTGTTTATTAGTTAATGTGACAATTATGTTTTTGCAGGCACACCACCGTGACTCAAGTTGTGGGCACAGAAGTTGATGTTTGTGTCAAGGTCAAAGAGTTTAGTTAGGCAACTGGACAATCAATGATTGAAAAGTGTTAAGCCTCTCATCCAAGAGGCTCCATCAGTTCTAACTATTAGTGGGGAGTAACAGAAGTTATATCCTGTGAGTGAGGAGGAAGGGGCGATTCAAGTTCCTCCTGTTGGGTGGACCAGGGGATGCCTGTAAAGTGTGACACTAGTTGTTGGGTAGGTACATTACTGTCATTGTTGGAGTGGTTTGGTCACACGGCTCTTTAATATGCAAAACTGGTTATTGAGAGTGGAATCTTTTGGGTATTGTTCCCATAAGGGCTTGTAGGTGGGTAAGAGGTTATGTCTCAAACCACCACCTCTGGGATGTTTTTTCCAGGTTGACAAAATGGCTTCTTTAACACCTCTCTCAAACCATCTGTCTTCTCTGGCCAAGATCTGAACATCTTGGTCCTTAAAAGAGTGGATTGTGGCCTTTAAGTGTAAGTGAACAGTTGAGTCCTGACCTGAGGTGTTAGCCCTTCTATGTTGGGCCATGCGTCTGTGTAATGGCTTGATCTCCCCAATGTAGAGGTTCGAACACTCCTTGCTGCACTGAATGGCATAAACCACGTTGTCCAGCTTGTGTCTTGGGATTTTGTCTTTGGGATGAACCAGTTTCTGTCTTAGGGTGTTGCCAGGTTTAAAATGTGTACCGATCTGATGCTGATTAAAAATATGCTTGAGTTTCTCAGAGACCCCAGCGACGTAAGAAATTATGACATTACCCTTCCTGTTGTCCTCACTCTACGTAGGCCTTTCCTTAGTGTTTAAGATGTTTGTGTGTTAATTGTGTGATGTTTGTGTGTTAATTGTGTGAGGACGAGTGTGTTTCGACTACGTGAGTTCCTGATCTTTTCTTCAATAAGACATCCTTCTGAAAAACTTCCTCTTGACTCAAGCTTGCCACATTGGTGTCAGAAGTTGGATGGATTGGAGGCTAAAGAACGAAATCAGAGCACTGAAAGAAGAAATGGATCTGACACGCCGTTACCTCTATGGAAGTCTACCGAGGCCAATCTCCACCCCCTCAATCCCAGCGTCGTTGCATGCCAACAAGACAACGTGCACTCCGCTTGACTGACCGTTGCTACCGTTGTGATGAGCCTGGTCACATTGCCCGCAACTGTCCTGCACCAGCGCCAAAGGTCAGAACCAACCAGCCGACGGGAAACGACAGCGGAGTGATGTAGAGAGGGGCCCATCATTCCAATTTCCAAACCCCCTTCAAGGATGATGTACCTGGTTGACCTGGTTGGGCGCCTAGGACACTCAAAGGGACTGTATTTGACCTGCCAACTGCATGGCCATCCTTGCCGGGCCCTGGTGGATACTGGATCCACAATTTCCTTGGTTCGCCCTGGCATCATACCAGGAACGACTGGTTTGCTAACATGATGAAGTCGCACTGTTTCTGTGACAGGAATGTACTCAAACTCTGCATGTCAAGCTCTTGTAAAGCTGTCTTAAATTCATTCTTAGCACCCACAAAATTAGTGCCTTGATCGCATTGAATCTGACGGACTGTACCTCTAATAGCAATGAAGCATCACAGAGCATTGATGAAGGTGTCGGTGGACATGTCCTCTAGCATCTTAATGTGAATGGCTTGTGAGCAAAAACAGGTAAAAAGTAGGCTGTACCGTTTGTACTGCTTTCTTCCCTGTGTAGTTGTGAAAGGACCGAAGCAATCCACCCCCAGTATGAGAAAGGGGGGGAGGGCTCGACGCGTTCTGCAGGTAAGTCACTCATTCTTTGACCCTCAACGGCTCTCCTGAGTATGACATGTCACACACTGATGGATGTATGACGCTACTTCTCTGCTCATTCCTGGAATCCATTATCCGCTGGTTCTAATTTCATTGATTCATTGAGTGAAGCCTTTCCCTTGATGTTTTGTCTTTTCGTGGTTGTGGGCTATTATCAACTTTGTCACATGGTGGTCTCTGGGGATGACAATTGGAGAGGTGGAATCTGATCTGCAATTGCTGATAAATGAGGCCATTGTTTCGCTGTCTCATGGGTAGGTATGTGATCACGGTTCATGGGATAGTAGTCTTTTGTGTACGAAGGAGGAAGGTCAATATAAACATCTGAGTTATAACATCTGACACGGAGTCCATCTACTCATTGACTTTTCATTATCATTCTCTCTCACATCATAGTAGTGAGTTTCAGTTGTACAGGGAAAGTGTTTGATTTTAATTCATCACTTACTTCTCTCTCAATGAAGGTGCTGTCACTCTGTGTGTCCAACAGTGGATAAATGAGCTGCTCTTTGGATGTCTGTGTGGCAGAGGAGATCCAGACAGGGATGATCATGTATGTGCTGCCTGACGGACCCTCTTTAGTGACACAGAGTGGGCTGGCTGTCACTATTTCATCTGCATAGTTTGAAGCTGTGTTCACATCAGTAATAGATTTCCTATTCTTTCATGTCTTTCCCCTCAAGCCTTTTGTAATTTTCATCATGTAGACATGTAGGATGCCTTCCCTTACATAGATCACAAGTGTGACGATGACTACATTCCTTGGCATTGTGACCTGTGACCTTTGACACATCCATAACACATTTTATTGTCCTTTATGGATGTTCGACGTGACTCAAGGGACTTTTACATGAAGTCTTTGCTGTCTTTGCACCACACACAGGAAGATTTTTCCTTTCAATAGTTTGGCCTTAAGTTTACAGTGTTTGTATTTGTTTGAGTAGTGAAGATGCTTACTTTACTTCCCTTTGTTTAATTTATGCTTATTTTGACATAGGATGAGCTAGAAGAATGCAAGGCATGCAGAGAAGTAATTGGGTTACATGCTGTATCTGCTTCTATGGACACAAAAGTGGGAAAATCTCCACCTTCAATGAGAGCCATTGAGACTCAACGGTTCCAGTGGGCTGCTAGCCAATCTGGAGCTTTCTGTGTCAGCTTTTGGTTCTCTTCACAGTCATTCAGTATTTCTAATCCTTTCACATAAGGGGTGGCTTGGTGACAGGCATTTAGGAAATCTGATAAGGCCCTTAATCCTTCAAAATCTTTGGTGTGTACCTTTGGCCATTTTGACAGCTTGTCCCTGAAGGTCCTTAGGATCACAAATGGCTGCCCATAGCGTTGGTTGAGCTTATTCCATGCATCTCTGCATGATTCTTCATCGTTTCTGTAAAAGGTGCCTTCAATACATTTGTGAGCAGGGCCACTGACGTACTTCTTTAAGTAATAAAGTTTCACAGCTGATGAGATGCTATTCCTGTCGATGAGTGACATGAATGAGGCTCTCCATTCAATGTAGTGGATTGGGTTGCATTCAAACACTGTGGGCATTGGCATGGGAAGTCTGTTAATGGTTATGCTGTCTTGTATTGCTTGGGTTAGGGAGGAGACGTCAATGGAGGGATTTGGTGGGGCAATAGGAGGGTTTTGGTGATACACAGGCGGAATGGCAGGGCTCTGTCTGGAATGTATATATATATATATATATATATTGTCTATTTGCTGTGAGGGTTGACTGTCCGTCTCCTGTCTGATTTCCCTGTCACAACTTTCCAGTCTGGCACGTGCTACCTCTATGTTCCCTTTTGCTTGCAAATGCTCTAGTTCAGACTCCAGTATCCATTTTTCTCTACTTCTGTGTTCTTTCTTCCTCCATTAATTTGTACTGAGTCTCCTTTGCAGCGAGTTCTGCAGCTGCTTCAGCCCTCTTTGTAGCCATGACTGTTTCAGAGAAGTGACTGCTAGCTGACTGAGAGGCAGTCCCATATATGGAGCAGGCATAGTCCTGAGCATGTAGCTCGCGGAGTTTGCGCCTTTCACACTCTGCATCAAAGTCTTCTTCTATGCCAGATAAATGTTTATTTATTATTTTCATAATGTCTTTGGTGACTGCCTCACAAGCATCTGTTTTGCGTCTTAGATCAGTGGAAGGTGTGGTAGCCTGTCTTATTTTATTATAAACTTTCATGATGTCATTTATACCCTTTTCGATGGTATCTGCCATTTTAGCTAGCTCCATATCTGATGCGTCTTTCTTTAAGTTTTCTTTGGTTTCTCTAATTTATACTTTCCATTGTTCATAAAGACTAAGCAGTCTCTTTTCTTTTTTACTCCTTTCTTCCTTCAGATAGGCGAGAAATTTCTCTGTGGGTACACTTTTGCGATTTGAATGACGTCTTTAATTTCTCAGTGTCATCCAATTTATGTTGAAGCTTAACTACTTGTTTTGTAGTGGCTTCAATTAGCTCCTTTAATTCCTGCCTTGGCAAGCCTTCTACATCCCTTTAATTTAGTAAGCCTCTACTTTCTTCAATTTCTGCCTGTAGTTTATTCATCTGTTTATTCAAGGCAGTAGCTGTATTTGTTGCCGTCACTTAACCAATATGATGCTGTGGTGCTGCTCTGCCGTGCCGTGCCGTTTGATTGTGGAGTTCACAGGCGCAGCGGTGTTGCGTGTGGCAAAGTAGTCACTGGTCCCTTGATGGGTGAAGTTCTCACTGTAGCATACCCTCCGAAAGATGGTCAGAGACTCGACTGATGGTTTGAGGTGTTTATTGATGATCCGTGGACCAACTTGAACCAACATGAGAACTAGCAAAAGAAAACACAATCACGTTTCTGTTCCCAGCGATAAAAGAGGCGGGTAAACGTTAACATAAATTTACGACACATTGTTAATTAATAAAATGTCGTCATAAGCACTTCATCATAACACACACACGCCTACCTTTTGCCTCCTCGGGGGCTGTTGAAATACGTTTAGCTGCCGTTCAATTTCAATTTATTTATTTACTTTTGTGCCGTAACCTTACATTTACCGAACGTTTCTTCCAGCCCATTCATTTAGTCTCCGCTATAAAACACCGGAAGAAAGGTGCCTTTCAAAATAAAATCCCGCTTTACACAATGTAACGAAAATAACATCCCAAGCAAGCAAATACACACAAAACTAGAACTATGAGTTTCTAGAAACCTGCAAACAAATGTGTTTGCTACAAGTCTCATTTAAGACAGGTGGACATTTTTGCTGCTAGAAATCAAGATTGTTAACAGACTAGTTTGATAAAGCATTCCATTGATACTGGTTCTGCCCAGCCCATCTGTCTGCGGCCGCACCAAATGGTTTTATCAAAGCAGCAGTCAGCGGAAGACATGATCCGTGAAATGGCAGAGGCTGGGGTGGTAGAAGCCTCCACTAGTCCCTGGGCAGCACCGGTGGTGTTAGTGAGGAAGAAAGATGGCAGTTTGAAGTTTTGTGTAGATTACCATTGCCTGAACAATGTGACTAAGAAGGATATCCACTCCCTCGAATTGATGATGCTCTTGATTGGGTTGCAGGGTCAAGCTGGTTCAGTTTCCTTGACTTGCGTAGTGGTTACTGGCAGGTGGCGTTAGACTCAGATGCGAAGTCAAAGACTGCATTCACCATTGGGCAGGGGTTGTGACAGTTTCGTGTAATGCCATTTGGACTTTGTAATGCACCAGCCACCTTTGAGCGGCTGATGGAGAAGGTGCTTGCAGATGTACCGCGCAGCCACTGTATTGTCAGATACAGGAAGAAAGGGAACAGATTACATGGTTGGTGGCAAGTGTCCAGAGTACTGACAGTAATGGGCTATGGCAGGGGTCACTAACTGGCGGGCCGCGGTCCGTGTCCGGACCCAGGGGTAATCCTGTATGGACCCGGATCTATAATCTATTTATACGGCAGATGAATTTAACGGTTAGTTTTAAGGTGCGCAGCTTTTTCAGTGTTTACGACCAACGCCATTGTAAACACAGGAAAAGCTGCACCGATAGCAGGAAATAAACTGACCAATCGTGTACAGGTTAAATTATCCCACGTGGTGCTATTCAGCCAATCAACTCTCGGCATTCTCGGCAGTTAACAGCGGCAGGCAGAGTGTGAGGGAAAGAAACAGCCGCCACAGGCGGAGACGTGGAGGAGAGGGAGTCAAGGGAGATAAGGTAAGCGGGTTCAGAGAAACTGATAGTGTTTAATTGTTAATTGTTGATTTGTTATGATTTGTAAATTGGTTGAGATTGTTCTGACAAGGTGTGTTAAAAAATAAAATAAATATATAAGCTGTTGCTACACCTTATTTCTCTTAAGTTAAGAGCTTTATTTGAAGATGTTAGTACTACTACAACATATATATTATATTATATAATATTATAGTATACATAACACTCTGGCAAGTTGGACATGATGTTCCGGACCTTTATTTGAATAATTGTTTTCTGACTGGACCTCTTGGCGTTTTAGTTGAATACCCCTGGGCTATGGCTTCCACTGACCACCTCCCAATTGAGGGAGCAGCAGGAGGCTGATGGAGCCTTGGTGCTGGTGAGAGGGTGGTTGAAGGCGGGGCAATGCCCAGAGTGTGCCGAGGTGTCTGCACAGAACCCTGTGGTGAAAGCCTATTACTCTCAATGGGGCAATCTTGAGATTCATGATAGGCTGTTGTACCGGCGGTGGCATGCTTCCGGACAGGGGAACAGCTGTCTGCAGCTACTGGTGCCACAACTTTTGCAGCCCCAAGTTCTCCAGGTTGTCCATGGCTCGGTGGGGGCGGGGCATTATGGGATTTCCAAAACCCTTCGTCGTCTCAGAGGCAGGTATTACTGGCCAGGTTGTCGGCATGACATGGAGTTGCATGTGCACTGTTGTGATTCCTGCACTGTCCAGAAAGGACCTATGCAGCGCTCCTATGCACCACTACAGCGGTACTTGGTGGGGGCTCCAATGGAGCGAGTTGGGGTGGACATCCTTGGTCACTTTCCGGTCACTGATTCTGGTAACCGTTACATCCTAGTGGCTATGGACTATTTTACCAAGTGGCCAGAGGATTATGCGGTGCCGGATCAAAGTGCAACCAGGACAGCAGGAAAACTTGTTGATGAAATGTTTTTTGAATTGCAGGTTTTTCGCGAAGTGTTTCAGCGTCTGGGTGTGAACAAAACAAGAAACACACCACTTCACCCTCAAAGTGATGGGCTGGTGGAGTGGTTTAATCTCACATAGGTGTGATTGTGGACTGGTTGTCTGAGGTGGTTTATCGGGTACGCCTGCCTGACAGTATGATGGTGTTGCACCAGGATAGGCTTTCGCTCTATCGGCCTCTTGCCCCGTCTCCCGTTGAGGAGGGAGTTAGCAATTCAACCTACGGTCAGGGTGATACAACCAGAGATGCTCCTTGAGGAGCCCCAGGTGGCCTGTTCGTCAGCAACGGTGCCCTGAACACTTGAGAGACTTTTGCTAGGTGATGGGGTTGTCGGGGACGACTGACCCCTCAGGTGGGGTCTATGTAGCGAATGGGGTGTGCTGGTGGTCCAAGGGCTCATGGGAGCACAGTTCGGTGACCTTTTATTGTTGTTCAAATGTTCCATATGATGTTCCTATTACTTACCTTGTACCCTCTAAATGTTGTGTTTAGTTAATGTGAGAGTAATGTTTTTGCAGATGCACCACCATGATTGATGTTTGTGTGTTCATTGTGTGAGGAAGTGTGTTTCGACCACATGAGTTCCTGATTATTTCTTCAATAAAACATTCTTCTGAAAAACTTCCTCTTGACTCAAGCTCGCCACAATACGAAAGTCCGTCTGTTATACCACTCTTTTGATGTTGATCCATTGATTTTTAAATCATGTTAAAGGCAGGACTTTCTAAAAGCCGTAGCACAAGTTTCAGTTGATGTTCTGTTGTGGCCAAGCCGAAGGAAGAAAATTCACACTTATCACATTTTTTGTGACAATGTAAATCAAAGTATTTAAGTTAAACCAACCTATTTTTATCGGATGTAGCTGAAGTCATGTGTTCTCTTCACCTTCATTAGATACAGTTAATAAAATAACATTTTAATCAACTGTATGCAACAAATATTCATTGATTTAGTACAATTCATTGTTGTTTTTCTTAATGTTTTTTTTATTCATTGTTTGTGATATGTTATCATTGACTCAAATTCACTAATGTTTCCCCAAGTCACACGATTCTGATTAGACGATCACAAATTATTTATTTGAAACCAACCACAAAATTATCAGTATAGTAACGCAAAAATAACAGTAGTTATTTTTTTCAAAAAGTACAAAAACGCAACCTGAAATGAACCCTGAGAGATGGATGATGTTACATCCCATACATCAGTTACATCAGCCTCACTCTACAACAGATTTGTAATAAGTTGTAATTAACTAACAAAATACATTATCTTTCTCCACTCAGGGCAATTGCACAATCATCAGCCCCTGTAGAGAGGACCTTCTGCCACTGAAAAACACAAAAATAAAATACAAATAAAATAAATTACAAATACCAAAACATAATCAACAGTACAAATACAATCAAATACAAAATATCCTAGTTACAAACCTGGCCTGCAAGACCATAACAAATCACAAGAACTACTGTTTGAGTGCAAAACAAGTTATGATCAATTACATATCAAATTATTGTGTAACAACACCAGGAGAAAATTTTTTTTGGGGGGGTAAATACACTTTCTATCTTCAGATTATCTCACAGTGCAAATAAACATGGAGGTGCCTCCACTTAAAA
This sequence comes from Paraplagusia blochii, assembly GCA_016785265.1. Classification (NCBI taxonomy): domain Eukaryota; kingdom Metazoa; phylum Chordata; class Actinopteri; order Pleuronectiformes; family Cynoglossidae; genus Paraplagusia; species Paraplagusia blochii. The sequence goes on from JAFBJS010005610.1 coordinate 148,692, forward strand.
CATACACACTAGCCCTTTAACACACTGTTTTCCTCCACAGGCTTATAATTAAACAGAGCTGCCACACATGCTGGCCAAATTAGTAAAAGTTATGTTTTTCAAACAGTACAAAAATAAAACCTGAAATGAACCCTGAGAGGTGAAGTCATGTTACATACCATACATCAGTTACATCAGCCTAATTCTAAAATACTTGTATTTTGTAATTAACAAACAAAATATATTTTGTATGTACACTCTGGACTCTGGATAAACCAGCCACTAGGGAGCACAAGCCAGTGTTTTTTAGTGCCGGTCCCAAGCCCGGATAAATGGTGAGGGTTGCGTCAGGAAGGGCATCCGGCGTAAAAACATTTTGCCAAATCTATAATGCGAGTCAATAAAAAGATTTCCATACCGGATCGGTCGGGGCCCGGGTTAACAACGACCGCCAACAGTGCTGTTAACCTACAGGGTACTGCTGGAAATTGGACGACTGTTGGTCGAAGACAAAGAAGAAGAGGAGGGAGATTCATTAAGACAAAGAGGGAAAAAAGGAAGGTTAGAAGTGTTGGTCTGAAAGTGGGAACCCTGAATGTAGGTACAATGACAGGGAAAGGTAGGGAGCTAGCTGACATGATGNNNGTGTACAGGAGACCAGGTGGAAGGGCAGCAGGGCTAGAAATATTGGGGGAGGGTTTAAGTTATTCTACCATGGATTAGATGGGAAGAGAAATGGAGTTGGGGTGATCATCGGGGAAAAGTATGCAAGTAATGTGGTGGATGTGAAACTGGTGTCAGACAGGTTGATGTGTGTGAAGGTAGAAATAGAAGGAGTGATGGTGAA